>CM067379.1:6122622-6138169 GCA_034510155.1 Eucriotettix oculatus
CAGAGAGATAGATAGAGAGGTAACGAGAACAGAGAGACAGAGAAGAAAGAGAGACAAGGGGAACAGAGAGACAGAGAAGAAAGAGAGATAAGGAGGGGCAGAAGAGATAGGCAGAGGCAGAGAGAAGAAAGAACTATAAGGGGGACAGAGACTGGAAGGGAAATAAAGAGAGGAGTCAGAGAGAAAGGAGGAGACAGAGACAGATAAGGGGAAAAGAGAGAGATAAGGGAGGACAGAGAGACAGATAAGGGGACAAAGTGGGATAGCGATAGACAGGGAGGGAAAATAGAGAGAGATAAAGGGGGACAATGAAAAAAAAGAGAGAGGTAAGGGAGACAGAGTGAGAGAGGGGGGGAGGGGAAGGCTCTTTGTAACAACCCAGAGAGTTTACCTGATTCAATATCCTCATTACAAGCCTTTTAGGCTTTAAAGATTTTATCTTTACATCTGGAGTTACCCCAAAATATAATTCCGTATGACTTTAAGGGAAAAGTTATTAAGGAATGGTTGCACAGTTTACTTTAATTGGGAGTAATTGAGGCTGGAAGAGCAGAGGAGGATTGAATGAAGGCTAACAACTTCCAGCGAGACTCTGGAGATTCTCTATTCAGTTTCCCCTGCATCCACACGAGTGTGTGTGTGTGTGTATATATATTTTTTTTCGCCTCCTCAAGTGTGGTAATACTGACGGAGTGTTGCTCAAGTCTCTTCCATCTCCAGAGACGGGAAATTGGAAAGTGCCGCGGCGGCATTTCATTATGAAGTCCTCCAGTGACTAACGTTTTCCACGCTAATGGGATTCCGTTGCCAACAAAATTTCTCGCCCAGCAGAGGAGAGGAGAGGAGAGGAGAGGAGAGGAGAGGAGAGACTTCCCTCTCATTTGTAACCTCACATTCTTCCAGCAACTCGCGACGTCACTGCAGCTAATTGGATGCTACTAACATATATATACACTCATTGTCAGATTTAGCTTTACTGTTATTCCCCATTAGTCCTCGTGGTTGAATGAAACTACAACCAAGAGAGAGGAAAAGCCAATTTCTGGCCGGTGAAGTTCCCGATGACGAGAAAAGACAGCATAACAAGTGAAGAAATAAGAGAGGAAGTTGGAATTAAAGGGGGAAAAAAATAATTCTTAAGGCCTCATTAAAGTGATTTGGGCAGGCCAGATGAATGGACGAGAATGGAAAAGCTCAACAGTGTTCAATTATGGTGGACGTTGGGGGCTCGCTACCCTTGGCATCTCTGGGTACGCTAGGGGGGAGGGGGGGAAGAACCTTCCAGGTATCTCCTGTGTCCCTCTCTCTCTCTGGTCTCTCTGCCGTTTGAGAGAGAGAGAGAAGAGAGTGAAGGGAGAGAGCAGAGAGAGGGAAGACAGAGAGAAGAGAGCCAGGAGAGAGAGAAGAGAGAAAAGAGAGAGAGAGGAGAGAGAAGAGAGAGAAGAGAGTGAAGGGAGAGTGAACGTAGAGAGAAGAGAGAGAGAAGAGAGTGAAGGGAAAGAGAACAGAGACAGACAGAAAGAGGAGAGTCAGACGAGAGTGAAGGGAGAGAGACAGAGAGAGGAGAGACAGAAAAGAGAGAGAGAGAAGAGAGTGAAGAGTGAGAGGAGAGAGAGAGGAGAGTCAGAATAGAGAGTGAAGAGAGTGAAGAGAGAGAGACAGAGAGAGGAGAGTCAGAAGAGAGAGAAGAGAGAGTGAAGGGAAAGAGAACAGAGAGAGACAGAGAGAGGAGAGTCAGAAGAGAGAGAAGAGAGTGAAGGGTGAGGGAAGAGAGAGAGAAGACAGAGAGAAAGAGGAAAGCCAGAATAGAGAGTGAAGGGAGAGAGGAGAGAGCTAAGGGAGAGAGGAGAGATAGAAGGGAGAGTGAAGGGAGAGAGAAGAGAGAGACAGAGAGAGGAGAGTCAGAAGAGAGAGAATAGAGAGTGAAGGGAGAGAGAAGAGAGAGACAGAGAGAGGAGAGTCAGAAGAGAGATAAGAGAGAGAGAAGACAGACAGAAAGAGGAGAGAGTAGAGAAGAGAGAGAGAGAGTATCGGAGTAATCTAATCGCATTGCGAGTTTTCAATCTGCGCCCAGGAGCGCGCGAGTCTGCGAACGTTCGTATTTGTGGCTTGTATTGATTCCTCGTGCCTCACAGCTTCTGAACGCTGCCGACAGAGGAGCGGATACGTCTAAGTGCCTATTAGAACCCAACTCACTTACCCTCACTCCTCTCCTCTCCTCCCTCTCTCCTCCCTCTCCCCTCACGGCGCAGGAAAAAGGCAAGACAGGGGAAAGAAATGGGAGACGGAAGAACGCAAAAGAGGCCAATTGGATCGCGGATGGAAACCTTTCACAGGCTAGGAAAAGCCCTCATCATCATCATCATCATCATCATCAGTTCCGCCGCCGTCACAATGTTTGGCAACCAACAGGCTGATCCACATGACATAACATAACCATCCAGCAGCTGCTTACAGGTTGCTATGGGGGGTAAAAGGCTACATCATGAGGGTGATAGGAAGGGCATAGGAAGGTAATTGAAAAGGGAGAGGGGGGTAAAGGCGGAAGGTAGAGCAAGGTAGCCGAGGAAGGGTTAACTAGTGGGTCCCTCGGGGTATGGTTTAAGGATCCTACCCTAGGGGTGTTTCACCTAAAGAGATGCAGGGGAAAACCCCTAGAAAACCTGCATCGGGTTGGTCGGGCGTTGAGTAATATTCTCACGAACTTTTTATTTATTTATTTTTTATTTTTTTTATTCACTAATTACACTAATAGCCTGTTTTCTTGAGTATCTATAACAGGGCCTTATTTTTTCATTTCTTACAATATGTTTGTGTTACAGATTTATTCTATTTTATTTTATAAATATTTATTTTTTTAACAATAATAAAACTAGTAAACTAAAACTAAAGACAGAAGGGTGAAGGGTGAATGTGGAGTAGGAGGATTGAAGGGAAAGTGCTGTGAGATCACAGCTACTGGCGGAATATGGAAGAAAGGGAGAGGAAAACTATGTTAAGTCATAGCTGCTTCCATCCAACTTCTTTTACATTACATTACAGACTGAGATTTTTTAACACTTTTTTATAATACTTTTATATACATCAAATATGGAAGTATATTTTTTTGCAGGGGGTCTGTAGAGCAGAAGACGCTCTCCCTCCTGCATAAGTTCTACCAGTAAAGATGCGTGGAGGTCATCAGCCATTGATTGCTCTATTCTTGTCTCCTGGGCTTGGAGGCAGGAGAAGACAGTCTTTCAATGTTTTCTGCTTCTTCCTCCTCCACCCTCCTTCCTTCCTGCATCTCCACACTTCTCTAGTCTATCACAGGTTGTACTTCCAGCTCCGGAATTCCCGGTTTCCCTCATTTTCCGGGCGTCCAGGATATGAGGGTTTGTTTGTTTAAGGCTGGCTTCGTCAAGTGTATTTTTTTTCATTTCTACCGCCGCCAAATTGATACGAAAATGTCGGGGGAGTTTATATTATCCCCTTGTCTGTTTCATATCTGTTTTACTCTCTCTCCGGGTTCCTGGGATTACCGCGGGGTCCAGGAGGAGAGTGAGTGAGTGATGACGTCACTGTTGTCAGTCACAACATCTTTGAGGGACCCAAAGAGAGAAGTGTGTCTCGAATTGTTTGAAGCAGTTACAACCAACCAATGTCTGTCTGTCTTCCTCTCTACCCGCCGCTTTTCATAGAAAATCGATTTTTTTTCTCCCTTTATGACCATGGAGCTTCTTCCATCTAAGGTGCTGTGTGTGAGATTCTCATACCAGAGATTGTTTGCAGTTATATCTTCCTAGCTCAACCCGGGGGGGATATATCTCTGGTTTGTTATATTTTCGAGCACTGTGTTATTAAATACGGATCCCTGATTACAACTTTTAGATCATCCATGTCCTTTAATAGGGCATTCCGTTCATCTAGTTGGACTCTTCCTTGGAGGATTAATCCGCGAGATCATCTCTGTGTGTGTGTGTGTGAGAGAGAGAGAGAGAGAGGGTGGGGGAGAGAGAGAGGAGAGGGAGAGAGAGAATGCGCGTGCAATTACACGTTATTGGATTACCCGGCATTCGTCGCCTGTTAATCACAGCGACGAGATCCGCTAATTCCACCACAATCGCCTCTTTGCCGACGACGATTCCGCAACTTACTCCTCCACTTTGTCTCCCATTATTTACCCATAAAATGCATCCCTTCTCTTAACCTCCCCTACCCCCCTTTTTCCCCCTCTTCTCTTCTTTAAATTGTTCTATAAACGGGCAACATTTAAACATCTGCTTCTAATGTTAGAAGAACCTTTTCCGATGGCAGAATTGACTTGGTAGCTGACATTCCCAGGGAAATTTAGCACAGCAGAGATGATAGAGTGCAGAGACGAACGATATCTCTGGTATTGCCATTGACTTGGTAGCTGACATTCCCAGGGAAATTTAGCACAGCAGAGATGATAGAGTGCAGAGACTTACGATATCTCTGGTATTGCCATTGACTTGGTAGCTGACATTTAGCACAGCAGAGATGATAGAGTGCAGAGACTTACGATATCTCTGGTATTGCCATTGACTTGGTAGCTGACATTCCCAGGGAAATTCAGCACAGCAGAGATGATAGAGTGCAGAGACTTACGATATCTCTGGTATTGCCATTGACTTGGTAGCTGACATTCCCAGGGAAATTCAGCACAGCAGAGATGATAGAGTGCAGAGACGTAAGATATCTCTGGTATTGCCATAGCAACGGCGACGTAAACAGCGTACGTGTCCTGCGAAGCTTAGTTGGAGGAATGGCGACGTGTCATTCCTAACTCGGAAAGTGTCGTGCGAGGTGTTTCATGCTGCTGGTGTTTAAATCTCGCCGGGGCATCATCCCCCCTCCCCCTCCCCCCTATCCGCGTTAATGCACTAAACGCGACAGATTGCGTTAAAGTTGCATGGATGCATACATACGCGTGCATCGCGATCGATATGGTCGCATTTGTGCAGGCGGAGGGGAAACAGGGTTACATACACGTCAAACCCTCCTCTCTCTCGCTCATCTACGCTTCATTCCTCAACAGCTACTGGGACACACACTCTGTGGGGGGGAGGGAGAAATTTCCTAGCATTATATCAAAACAGGGACACACCCAAACACACATTCTTTAAAAAAACGGAGGAAAACACTGTGGGGGGAGAGAAATTTCCTAGCATTATATCAAAACGGGGACACACCAGAACACACATTCTTTAAAAAAACGGAGGAAAACACTGTGGGGCGGGGAGAGAAATTTCCTAGCATTATATCAAAACAGGGACACACCCAAACACACATTCTTTAAAAAAACGGAGGAAAACACTGTTGGGGGGGAGAGAAATTTCCTAGCATTATATCAAAACAGGGACACACCCAAACACACATTCTTTTAAAAAAACAGAGGAAAACACTGTGGGGGGGGGGGGTGGAGAAAAATTTCCTAGCATTATATCAAAACAGCATCACAGCATCTGTAGCCACAAATATCCAGAAAAATTAATCAATGTTTCGTCCCTCTGTAGTGTAGCAATTTTCCCCCCTTATGGTAATCCACGTTTCAATTTCAGAAACGTTTCACCCGAGTAGGTGTTGTGCTGACCCGCTTTCCCCCTCACCTCACGCTTGACGCTACTTTTTGACCACTTATTCACTGGTAAACATTGCCCCCCCTCCCCCACGGTCCTGTGCTGCTGAATTGCCCCCTTGTGTTACAACATTCAGACGCTGCTCTTACTTCGGTGCGTGCAAGTAGAGCGCGGTTCGGCCATCTCTATTAGTGCTTCGCAACAGTGCAAAGAGGATTAGGGAAGGGCGAGGAGGATACGGCAGTTACTGGGAATGATAAGGCTTGCGTAAGACACGTTAGAATGGAGGGTCGCATCAGAACAGAATACCACAACAACAACAACAAATAACAGTAGAAGGATTATAGTTGTTAAATCACTGCAGCTATATATCGTCACGCCGCCGTCGTCGTCGACGGTAGCGAGTGCATGCGTGTGACGGGGGGGAGGAAGGGAGGGAGGCGTCGCCGCCGCCGCCGCCGCCAGCGCCCCTAGCGTCGCCGGGGACAAGGACGCCAGTCCAGTGTGGCTGGCGCCGCGGTTAGTGGTGCTAAGATAGATCCGTCAGTCAGTCAGACAGACAGTCAGTCAGACAGTCAGTCAGTGCCGGGCGTCGCTTCTTCTTCTTCTTCATCCACCTCCACCACCACAACAGGTACGTGGTCACTACTACTCCACACCACACCCGACCCTCAGAGGGGGGAAGGAAGGAAGGAAACAAAAATATAAATATATATTCGAAAAACTGCGGGGCTAAAGGGTGGACCAGGCCGGGAGGGCCGCCGGAAATAAAAAAAAAAATATTGGCCTGGGAAATCGAGGGGGTGGGGGAAAAAAGAGGTTATTCTTTATACTTAACATTTCTTGATCCGGGTGTTTGAATTTAGTTACTGAGAATAGACTGAGGATAAACTACGCCCGTTTAGTACGCACTTGGAGGATTTATTGAATCACATTCTCCTAAGCCGTCTGTTTTTTAAAATACGTGTCCTACACACACAACATTGTATAAATAAGGGGGGTGCGTGAGTGTTAGGGGGGGTAGAACTTGTGTAAGATCCAATGGCGTCCCGCTGTAACTACTGCGCGCAATACCTTAAAGTTAATGTTAGGAATATAAAAATTTCAAGGGGGGCCACATCCTTGTCATTATTATTATTATTATTATTATCATTTTGACAACCTCCCTCTTCACGTGTCACTCAGTGTTTTATATCCTCGGCTATTCTATTCCGCCGTACGTTTGACGTTGTCGCTAATGTGGCCGAGTCTGTGGGTCGTGCCCATTTTCTTCCCCCCTTTTTTCCCCAGTGCAAAAACAAACTGTGTTGGAAAAACATGGCTCCCGGGAGGGAGGAGAAGAACGAGGACCGTTAAATTAAGAGACTGAAGGGGGGTGGGAGGCGGAACCAGTCATCACTTATGACCACCCATTTTATGATTATGATGATGATGATAATAATTCTTTTTTTCCCCCCCACTCTTATTTTTATCAGTCGCTTCAATAAACCAAAAATTGTATTTTACAAATTTTGATTTCCAAATTTTAATAAAATAATAATTAAAATTAGTACAATTAACATTTTCGACTTTACGTTGAAGATGTACGGTCACGGTCGGAAAACGTCAAATTTTATGTTAATTAAATAGCGATAAATTTTACGTGCTGACTTATTAGCAGTCTTTTTATATGTTGTAAACTTTAAATAGTCAGATAACTATGTCAAAAATTATTGGTTCTTCATATTTGACAATGATTCGACACTAACTGTATTCATCAACCGGTAATTGAAAACATTTAAACCATTAAAAGCAGCCCTAAAAAAATATATAAAAACAAATATTTATTTTTAATTAATTGCAGAAGCTTTAAAATTATTTAACAATAGTGTATAAAGGTTTTTAACAGATTTTATAGGCAAGTAGATTGAAATCTCCCGTATAATTTCTTCAAGGTATTTTTTAAAATTTTTTGTTAAAAGTCTGATAATTAATTTATTACGATAACATTTATTTTCCCTTATTTTTTTTTCAATAAGTCCTAAATTTTAAATGTCAAAATGTCGATAATAATCGTAATATTCAAATCCACTTATCATAATAAATTAATTATCACTCTTTGAACAATTTATTTTAAAAAATAAATCCCATGGAGAAACTGTCGCAATGATTTAATAACTACTTCTTCTTCTTCTTCTTAATGAGGTGCTACAACGTTCCTTTATGGAATGTTTTGGCCTGTTTCGCTACTGCTTTCCATTTCTCCCCATCACGTACAATTTCTATCCATCTGCTTAATGTCATCCTTCCACCTGTTTCCGGGTCTTTCCCCTTTTACCTTGTTGTTAGGATGATTCCCATTGAAGATTTTTTTTTTCACCGCTCTGTCTTCATTCATTCTACATAAGGGTCCATCCCATCACGAATCTCTACGCTTTAATGGGGTTCATTACATTCTTATATTTAACAATCATATCTATATTTCTGCATTGTTTCTTATTCTCCACGCATGATTTAATGACGCAGTTGGAAAATTATGCCTGACTGCCTTTTATAACAAGAACCAATAATAATTGAAAACATTTAAACCATAAAATCATACCAAAAAATATATAAAAGCAAATATTTATTTGTTTTTAAATACAGTTTTAAACAAATTTACAAATCTATATTTCTTTTAGAATTTTTTTTATAATGTTTCAAAAAATTGTAATTTATTTTGTAGATGAATATGTATGGCATTTTGCTGAAAGATTCTTCCTTATAAAAATTTGGAAATTAAATTTTTTTTTGAAGTAACTGATGAAAATGAGTGAAAATAAATGTTATCGTAATAAATTAATTATCAGTCTTTTAACAAAATTTTTAAAAAAACTTCCTTGAAGAAATTATACGGGAGATTTCAATCTACTTGTCTATAAAATCTGTTAAAAACCTTTATACACTATTGTCAAATAATTTGAAAGCTTCTGCATTTAATAACAAAAAATATTTGTATTTATATATATATATTTTTAGGGCTGTTTTTAATGGTTTAAATGTTTTCAATTACTGATTGATGAATACAGTTAGTGTGTGTGTGTGTCGAATTATTGTCAAATATGAAGAACCAATAATTTTTGACATAGTTTTCTGACTATTTAAAGTTTACAGCATATAAAAAGACTGCCAATAAGTCAGCATGTAAAATTTATTATTATTTAATTAAAATACAATTCGACGTTTTCGACCGTGACCGTACATCTTCAATGTAAAGTCGAAATGTTTAATTGTACTAATTTAATTATTTCCGTCAGTACACTTTAAAATATTAACGAAGCCGGAAGCGAAAAAATAAATAAAAAAATAGTTAATTTAATCGATAGTCGTATAACATCTGTAACTTTAAATATTTATGTTCTTTGGTTCTTCAATTATTGTATTCTTTGACTGTAGTTGGATATCTTTGTAATGTAATATCTTGCCGTCTTGTTAACCTTAGTTCGACCTGAAGAGGGTTGAACGTCTACTTGCATTACATTCTGCTTTATTAATGTTTGTCTGTTTGGATTTAATTTAATTTCAATTAACTTGATGGACGTGGATCCGCACGAGCTTAAACAGTAAACATATTGAAGCTTGTAAGATTTACCTGTGCAGAGATAATAGAGGATAGTCAAACATTATACGAAAGAAAGAGATGCGATAACAAAGATAGGTAGTATTATTATGGGTTGAAAAAAAAACTTGCCACAGTTCAAACTATTATTTATATTACCTCAACATTCAGTTAACGACGCAGCCAAAGTAAAGCGGAATAAATCAATATATTTAATAATAGTATCCGTCTGTTTATTAAAACAGTCGAAAAAGGAGAGTTAAAAAATTATAATTGATTATTGAATTTATCTTAATCCCAAATTAATAGAGCAATTATTATCGGAATTGGGGGAACATTAAGCTTCCTCTTGATTGACCAATTATAATTAATCACATATTTTCAACGGGGATAATTACCAATTATTGGAGATAAACAAACAGACAAATCCAGATTAGTTTCTTAAATGCTTCACAGTAAACGTAAATTCTAAAATGGCCTCCTGAGAAGTGTTTTTTTTTATATTTTAAATGTATTATTTGTACTCTTCCAACCCTCTATACTATTTATTTTTGTTGTGTGTTTTATAATCTCTGACTGTCTACCAGTATCTCTGTCCACTTACATCTCAAAGTTGTAAAATCTTTGATGACACAAACATGTCGCTGAGATGAATCTATTTCATAATTTGCTGTTGTCATTTAAATTACTGCCATTTAGAATATTTGTAACGCAATGAAAAATCCGTGGTAATATGGGGAATAATTATTTTATATTTATATATAAACAGGGTGACCAGTAAGTGACTTACCCATAATAGTTAAAAAAATAGGGGTGTTTAATTCACCGTTTACTGCATTGTTATTGAAGAAGAAATAAATCAAAGAAATTAGACTATGTTCAAATAATAGCAGCTAAGCAAACGGAGTATTTTTAACATCAGTGTTATTTTATAATCTCTGACTGTCTACCAGTATCTCTGTCCACTTACATCTCAAAGTTGTAAAATCTTTGATGACACAAACATGTCGCTGAGATGAATCCAATCAACTATTTCATAATTTGCTGTTGTCATTTAAATCACTGCCATTTAGAATATTTGTAACGCATTAAAAAATCCGCGGTAATATGGAGAGTAATTATTTTATATTTATATATAAACAGGGTGACCTGTAAGTGACTTACCCATAATAGTTTAAAAAAATAGGGGTGTTTAATTCACCGTTTACTGCATTGTTATTGGAGAAGAAATAAATCAAAGAAATTAGACTTAAGTTCAAATAGTTCCAATTATAGCCACTAGGTGGGCATTTTTTTTGGGCCGAATTTTCGGAACTTTTCTAAAAAATAAATAGCAGCTAAGCAAACGGAAAGTATTATTTTTTTTCTCTCAAAAACCGTATTTTTATTATTCAAGTTTAAAATGAGTCAGCCTCCAGGTGGTGGTAATTAATTCGCTGTTACTGGAAGAAAAAAAAAACACACCCCTCACCGTTGAAATGGTTTAGCGATTGAATCGTTCTCCGTTAGTTATTTTTCTTTTAAAAAAAATAAAATGAAACTCACGAATTGTCACGGAAAATCACGAAGTTAATCTCGTGCTTCGGTACTCTGACGTTTCTTGGAGAAGAACTCTGTTTAAAAATGAAGATTTCGTCTGGAAGTCGACGCGGATGGACCCTTGTGATATATATAATAAAATGGCTGGTATGTCTCTCTCTCTCTCTCTCTCTCTCTCTCTCTCTCTCGTCTGTATGTTCCGCACACAAATCTAAACGATTGAACCAATTTCGACCAAGTTTGGTAAACGTTTTCTCTGCGATCCAAAAATTAGCAATGTTCTTAGGGGCGAGGGGTGGAAAATTTTAAATAATCAAAAACAGCCCGATATTACCGTCATGTTAAATACATTCTTGTTTGTTTTAAAAAAATAAATTTGATAGTGTGTTCTCCGATACTGCAAGCGTATAATTTCAACCCCCATTCATATTATTAGGGACAAAGATTATAAAAAAAATACCAGAAAAGAATAAAGATGAGAATTTTAAATATAATTTCAATCGCCGCGTGTTTGAACTAGTTACGTCATTTTTATCTTCTTTTATCGGATGCTAAACGTTAAAGTTGCCTGCAAAGTAGACTACCCGATGCAGCGACGTGACAGTTAAGTTGCATCGCAGGGCCGTTAAAGGCGCAGTTAGATGAAATTCTGTGTCTACTTCGACATAATCCTTTTAATAATACGACGACTTGGACATAATCCTTTTAATAATACGACGACTTGGACATAATCCTTTAATAATACGACGACTTGGACATGATGTAAAGCACCAGCAGCAAAAAAGAAAAAAAACACCCCACTCCAATAAAGATTGTGCTCTAAACCGGTGTAATGTGAGTCGCTGAGTTTAATTCCGACATAAAAAAATTGCAATTAAAGTTGTAGTTAGTTAGTTCGCCTCCTAAAAGGATGGGGGGGGGGTTGGAAAAGGGGGCGTGAAACAGACTTCCGCAGACTATCAACATAAGATGGAACAATTTCGACCGATTTTTGAACAGGTGTTCCTCTTGGCGAAGCGAGATCAACACAATTAGGGTAGTAAACGACGGGGTAACACACCACTTGGGCCGGGGAGGGGTGGAGGAGGAGGAGGGGCGGTTATTTATCCAAATCCATAAACTGCTGTTATATCCTTCTAATAAAAATATATTTTTTGAATAAATTAATTTGATAGCGTTTTCGGTGAATTTTGGATGCGTATAATTTCAACCCCCATTCATGGGTGTAGGGGGTGTCATATGAAAATAATAAGAAATAAGTCTGGTTTCGTATCGACTTCGGTGCTGCGCGAGTCTTCGACTTTGATTACGACGTTTATAATGGTAATTAAATTTTATTTCATCCCCTAACCGGGGAAGAGGGGGTGGAACGGGGTGAAATACACTTTTACGTAATACATTTAATGTCTCCGAGAAACGTGGAAAGGGTGAATCCAGATATCCTGTTATTTTTTTAAAAAACTGGAACTGGAACAGTTTTTTAATTGTATAAATGGCTAAAAGTGGACCAAGATTGGACCCCGAGGAACGCCGCACAATTTAACAACCCATTTCCTAATATATTTTTTCTCTTCCCACCGTACAATTATCAACCACTATTTGAGGATCAACGTGTTCCTGGTTGAATCTAACCCCTCTTGCCCCTGCTTTCCCCCCTACTTCCTTCCCACCCCCACCCTCCCGGTCTCTCCCCCTACCCCAAATTTATTTAAAATATCGTTTCGTGTGTAGGAGGGAGGGATGGCGGGTATTGAAGTGTAATTTATTCGTTGTAAATTTTACCACTTGTTTTGGGGGTAGGAAGGGGTGGTTGCGGCGGTGGGGGCGGCAGGGGTGGAGGAGAAACCCCCCTGTAATTTGTGAAGCTGTTAATGGACGGTATATATTTTTTTTTCGCTAACGAAAACAAAGTGATAATTGTCTGTTTCATTAGCATTTGAACCACGGAAAAGCCATTATGTTGATGATGCAGATCACAGTTCATTCAACAAGTTGTGACAAAAGGAAAAAAAAATTAGGGAAATAGTAAAATGGAGATTTTGGTAGTCACCAAGATTCTGTCCAGGTGAAGGGAAAAACTGGCGACATATATTCTCAGAGCCGTCGACGTTGAAAAATGGTCACGCATTTGTGAATCATAAATGTTAAACGTTGGTTTCAACTCGAATTAATTCAAATATAAAAAGAGAGTAGACGAAAAGGTGATTAAATATTTTATATTTACACTAGGAGAGGAGAAAAGTCTTGATGTGTGAGCGTAATTGAAGGTGGAAATATTAAACGGAAGCGTAGGTAGGTGCTGTGGGATGTGGATGGGGTGGAGAGGGAGGAAGGAGGGAGAGAGGGAGGGAGGGAGAAGGGAGGGTATCTTCCCACTCCTCCACTCCGCTTGGCTCGCCCACGCAATTAATATCTCTGGAACCTGACACCGGACACGGGGTTTCTCCGCTGCGAGAGTGGGCTTCAGATGAAGACATCTCTCTCTCTCTCTCTCTCCTCTCTCTCTCTTATTTATTTAAAATAACAGCCGTACAATTTGCAACACCAGGGAGGACTTCTTATAACTGAATGGAATGTCTTCTAGTGGGGGAAAAAAAGAAATAACTAACTCGTCAGGACATTCGAAACGCGCAGATCCTGAGAAATTAATAATGAGTGGGCGAGTGTAAAGCGTATAAGGGCGGAGGGAAGGGCACGACAGTGCGGGCAACATGCATAGAGTCACGGCTCGGAACACAAAAGGGACGTTAGAGTTCGTAAACATCACTCCGGTAAGCGTATAAGGGCTGGAGGAAGGGCACGACAGTGCGGGCAACATGCATAGAGTCACGGCTCGGAACACAACAGGAACGAAACGTCCGCGCAGTTCGTAAACATCACTCCGGTAAGCGTATAAGGGCGGAGGGAAGGGCACGACAGTGCGGGCAACATGCATAGAGTCACGGCTTGAAACACAACAGGAACGAAACGTCCGCGCAGTTCGTAAACATCACTCCGGTAAGCGTATAAGGGTGGAGGGAAGGGCACGACAGTGCGGGCAACTTGCATAGAGTCACGGCTCGGAGTAAAACAGGATCTTACCGTCCGCGCAGTTCGTAAACATCACTCGGGTAAGCGTATAAGGGCGGAGGGAAGGGCACGACAGTGCGGCCAACATACATAGAGTCACGGATGGAACACAACAGGAACGAAACGTCCGCAGTTCGTCATAACAACGCCCGGGTTCCTTCGTCTTCGGTTACAAAATATCTGACTGTCACAGACTATTTCTTTTTGGATCCATTTTAATCCGTACGCCTCTATATTTCCTAAATATAGCTTACAAGGGGGAAAATTGTTCTGAAGAAGCAAAAAAGACCTTACTTTATTTTTCTTGTGTTGTCGCATTCATATATTATGTGGTTTACTGTTTGGTCCCCCTTTCTTACAGCTGCATGTTGATTCTTTTATTATATATATATTTTGTGGAAATGTTACGTACTTTGTCCATATATTATTTGATCCTTGACAAACACGACGACGACGACTGTTAATCGAAACATCTGCCCACTTACAAAAATTTTAAGTGACGTGCTCCACGACCCTTTATTTTTCCCCCCAGGGTAAAAATCAACCCCCACCCACCCCCCAGTGACGTAGAGAAAATTTCCTCCCTGAGATGAAATGATTAATTGAATCTCTCAGAACATATTTTAATTCCCCCCTTCCACCACCAAGACCACCACCACCTTTTTTTTAGCGGTTCTTCCATTAAGAAATCTTCAACCCCCAAGGCAAAGTCTTTTGTAGACGAGCGTGTTTCGCTATAAATTATAAATCCCTCCATAACCCCCTTAATTCATGGGAACGTCTTAAAAGATTTTTTTTCTCTCCCCCGCCCACCCCCCATCCCCCACCCCTTTTTTGATAAATTGAGGCAAGTAAGTTGGCAGCTTTTAAAGACAGACCTGCTGCTGTGGATGGAAATGTTTTAAGAAGCCGCCAATTTGAGGCTTTCTTCTTCTTCTTCTTGCCCTCTCCTCGCCTCGCCGAGTGAAACTTTCCACCCCCTTTTCGACCAGCTGTAATTTGAGGTGTCTGCAAGTTTAAAGCCTCTCTCTCTCTCTCTCTCTCTCTCTCTCCCGCTCCCGCGAAAGAAACGAGCTTGATTGACAATCATCCCTATGCAAGAGTCTTTATGAGGGGAATTTTTTCCCTCCCTCCCTCCCTTCCCCCCACCTCACAATCTGCATTCCCCTAATTGCTTCTGGTTTAGGAAATTAAACTGCGGGGCTGGAGTTTAAGGTCAAGCGCCTGTGGTTCGGCCATTTCATTTCTTATCCCTTTGAAACGTCACCGAGGGCGATTAAAATTTGCCCTGCGGTTTATTTTAAATGTGGGTGGTGTGGGATATCATCAGGGGGGGAAATTTCGATTCCCTTTCCATTATTCGATTTTAACTTTCTTCATCGCCTGCGTTATATATATATTGTAGCCGATTATACGCATTCGATTATGTAATTCGAGGAGTATCTCAATACCTTTAGGGGCCGCGCAGGTAATTTTTTAAAAAAAAAAACACCAAAAATTGAATTTTATAGTTTTATTATTTTCAACTACAGAGCATTGAAAAAATATATATATTATATGTGCATTCGGTTGGGCCTGGGCGGGGGATGGCTAGAGAGCAGAAAGAGAGCAGGACGGCGGCCAGAAGTATCTTCAAAAGGAAGGAAGGGAATAGGTACAATCGGTAAAGTACAGAACCGATAGACGATAGTATAGTAGCCCGACCAGTCGACAATCTGTTGGGCCCAATGTTCCTCAACAATTAGCAAACTCACGCAAGTTGGCCTGCATTTTTCAAGTG
>CM067379.1:6138269-6228269 GCA_034510155.1 Eucriotettix oculatus
TATACCAACAAAAAAAAATTCCAGCCATCTTATCAGGCAACTAATATTAAAAATTATTTAATAGATTTACGATCTTTCGACCGTATTTCAGGACTTTATCAGGAAAATATTGAATGGTGGAATAGGCGTGAGGATAACTGAAACTTTACAGTTAGGAAATCGCTAATATCTTCAGTGGACAAATTGTCGTCACGTTGGACGCCATTTAATAAATATGGCCGACGCACTCATTTCAATGACGTCACAGGCATTAGCATTTATTATTTTATTTTAAACTAAAAAATTACTTCGAACTGCATGATGGATACGGATCACGTCACACCCATAAATCAACATACAGGTAGATGCGTGTACCGCGTTAAAAAATATACAAAGTCACGTCACACAAAGCAAAGTATATAGATGGCAAAAGTGCATGCAAGAAGCATTTCACAGTCGATTTAAGTAGATTATTGACCCTTTCAAAAGCAGAAGTTCACCTGAAATAGTAAACACAAAAAAAATAATAAGGGGAAGGAAACGAAGCCGTGCAGCGCGGAGCCGTAAATAAAGCCGGAGATTAAAGGGACTCATTAAGTGAGCGAGCGGCGGGCGGTGAAAGTCAATGATCAAAGCTTTTCTGCCGCACGGAGTTGCGAGTCTGCCTCACAGATGGCAGGACAGGTCACGCCACGCGGCGCTCTAGTTGCGCACTTGACCCGCTAGATGGCAGGGCGAGCTGCCAAACTGAATTATCCTCCTCCTATTGACCTGAGCTTCTACAATTTTTACCACGGTTCACCCCTTAAATTTACAACAACAACAAAAAAAATTATAAATATTTTCTCCCATGTCAGATGAACATCCAATAAACTCGGAATCCGAAACAGGGGAAAGTTCAACAAGACTTGATACGAATAATAAAAATTAATAGAGTGTGTAAATGAGTTAAGAAGAGAATAAAAGCGTGCAGAAGGTCGATTGATTGGCAATTAGAGATAATAGGGAGACCTTGGTATGGTGACAGGGAAATCTCAGAGCAGAAGCGAGGAATGACAGTCGGCATGACATTATATATATATATACCGTTTAAAAAGGGCCTACTTTAGACTCTAGGTAGTAGGTCGATAGTTAAATTAAATTAAAAAATTTAAATGGCCGACATGACCTTGCGAATAATAATAATAATAAACAATTTACTTAGCAACACAAATGCTACCAACCACTGCAGTTAACATTTCAAATGCTTAGATAAACAAGTCTAACAGTCTCACATTCTCTAATTTCTATTGGCAACTCGATAATTTCTTTTATGCCTTTAATAAATATATATATATATTAATTTGGTATAAACCTAACCTAGCCCTAGTTACGTCTAATTACACTTTACTAAGGGTTTCTATCTTATTTATAAGCTAAATAATTAAAAATAATTAAATAAATAAATTAAATTAAATAATTAAAAAGTTATTCATTTATTTGTAATATATAAATATATGTAATGTTATGAGGATTAATAGAGGGAAAACCAAAGGGGGTTGGAGAGCAGAATGGAGAATAACAAAGGGGCTTTACAGACTGAGAAAGGGATTCTTGTACTTGAGCAGCGTAAAAAAAAACTAGAGCAGGACAGCAACAGGCAAGGAAGAGGAATTTACTTACGGCTAATATAAAGGTGAATATTGGGAAATGTTGGCATTAGACTGACGGTATGTAGGGGGGTTGCGAAACGTAGACGACAGGAGTTGCAGGCGAGAAAGAAACAGAAGCCTTTAAAATGTGGTGGTGTCGTCTCATTCATAGGGAAGGGCGTGAGAATAGTAGCCAGCAATCCCCTCGACCTACCTGATGCAGGTTTTCTAGGGGGTTTTCCCTGCATCATCTCTTTAGGTGAAACACCCCTAGGGTAGGATCCTTAAACCATAGCCCGGGGGCCTCACTAGTTAACCCTTCCTTGGCTACCTTGCTCTACCTTCCGCCTCATCCCCCCTTTTCAATTCCCTTCCTATGCTATTAAAGGGGAGTTGCCTGTTTCAGGATCACCCTCATGTAGCCTGTTAACCAAAAAAAAGAATGAGAGATAGGGTCTGCGGGAGTTTTCTCGCAGACGCTTCAGCCCAGAGTGACTGCGGGGCTCACCTGATCATGTCGGGGATGCCTCCTGCACTCTCTCTCTCTCTGGGTATTTTTTTAATCAAAGTTCTCACATGCCGAGACACCTTCACCTATTTTAGGAGGTATATGTACCGGGGTCAAAGACCTTGGGCATATGGCAAGAGTTGTCCTCCGCTGATCCCATTGGATCAGTCGGGGGGCACAACTGCCTCCTGAAACTGGTGGAGACACGGAGGAGAAGGGAATGCTGCGTCCCCACAGCAGCAGACTCGTCTCCCGTCATTCATAGGGAAGGGCGTGAGAATAGTAGCCACCCAATGTCCCCCCGACCTACCTGATGCAGGTTTTCTAGGGTTTTCCCTCCCTGCATCTCTCTTTAGGTGAAACACACCCCTAGGGTAGGATCCTTAAAACCATAGCCCGGGGGGCGGCCCTAGTTAACCCTTCCTTGGCTACCTTGCTCTACCTTCCGCAGTTTCCCCCTCCTTTTCAATTCCCTTCCTATGCTATTAAAGGGGAGAGTTGCCTGGTTTGACGATCACGCTCATGTAGCCTGTTAACCTCAAAAAAAAAGGAGAATGAGATGAGATGGGTGGACCAGGGTGACTAACCAGGAACTTATAAGCAGAATAGGAGGAGAGAGAACGATGCGGAGGACTTTGAAGGGATACAGTGACAGGCCACGAGGGTGTTAAACATTAGCATTAGAGGGCAATATGGTGAACGGAAGAGGCTGGCTGGCCGAGGGGTGTGGAATACGCTGAAGAGATTAGGGAGGATGTGGTGATAATGGAAAGCCTCGTGCAAGATAGTCTTAGGGCAACAACATAGCCATCCCATGGACTGGAGCACGTGTCGGGGCTGTGACGTCACTGAGAGTGAGGGTAATTGAGTAGTGAGGTGGACGGAGAGGAAAGAAGGAAAGGAGGAAGAGAGAGAGAGACTGGAACCATGCACAAGCAGTAGCTGTTAATGACGACGTCGTGTGGCAGAGACGAGCAACCAGGGTCCCGCATATTAAGTAACGAGCCGCCGCCAGGGCTGGAGGGTAGATGAACCTGCTGAGGAGGAGGGAGGGAGGAAGGGGGTGGGTGGGGGGAGGGGCTGCGGGGGCGGGCGGGGGAAAGCGAGAAATTTTAATTTTCGCCGGCGTGGCCCCGGGACTTTGCTGAGTAATTACGCGGGGAGGGAGAAAGGCGCAATTAGGGGAGAGGAGAGGCCATCGTGAAACAAACCTCCCCTCCCCTCTCCCCTCTCCCCCCACCCCTCCTTCCTAATATCTAATAGCCATGTCTTCTTCCACCCAACTCGTCCACACCTCCCAAAACAAAGCGCGTTCATTTCGATGATTCCAAACGATCAGTTTTAACCCAGGCGCCGAGAGATGGCAGCAGCGACGCTTTTCCCTCCCCACCCCCGCCCCTTCATCCCCCCCAATACCCCCCCTCTTCACTACTATTGACTTACACTCGATTGAAAGTATTTGATTTTCTATTTTTAAAGCTTAATGATACAGTTACAAATTATTTTTCCACCTTACCCGAGTGCCCGGCGATGCCCCGGGGAATTAACTCTTACATGATTTTTGTTGTTGTTGTTGTGGTATTCATTCCTAAGACTGGTCTGATGCAAACCCTCCTTGCTAATCCATCTTGCGCGTGCCTTTTCATTTCCTCATAGGTTAAATCCTCCCTAATCACTTTATCGTACCCCCATGTTAGGCCTCACTCTCCTGTTCTTGCCCCCCACACACTTACCTCTGATGCTAAACTTACGAGACCCTCTTGTCTCGAAATGTGGCCGTTTAATCAAAGTCCTCCATATTGGTCGCTCTTCCCCCTGTTCCGCTGAGAACTTCCTGGTTAGTTACTCTATCCACCATATCTCATTGGCCTACAGCCCCACGTTTTAAAGACTTCTATTCTTTTCCTTTCCGCAACTCCTACAGTCAACACGTTTCGCACTTATATAACGCCCCACTCCATACCAAGGTTTTCCTAATATTTAGACTTATATTACCAGTAAGAAAATTCCTGCTCCTCCTTGCCTGTTGCTATCCTGATCTAGTTATTACGCTTCCCAGGTAACAGAATTCCTTACCTCCCTTCTAAATATCCTTTCCTAATCTGACAGCCTCTATTATTCCACTGTCTCCCATACCTACACTCCATCACCTTGGGTTTTTCTCTCTATTAACCCTCATTTTTAACTATTCCTCCAGGACCATATTTAGGTCTTCTTCTGACCCCCGTATCATCGACAAATCGTGGATAATAGGATGGATAACGACCGCAAATTATATAGTTTTCCTGCAAAGTAGTCTGCGGAGCGAAGTTGACGTGATGGATAAGTTGCCTACTCTGCAGGAGCCTCAGATGAAATCGGAATTAAAGGAGTGTGGCTGAAAGGGGGATTTGGAGGGGGAAATACGAAGGAAAGTGTCTGTGTGTAAGCAAGACGCAGGTTGTAGCAGTCATAAGGAGAGTAAAATATTACCACAGGGCAGCTTTGAATGGAGCAAAAAACTCAGTCCGTGGACTATACACAAAATCTAAAGAATGTAACTGAGTGTTTTTTTTATACAAAAAAATATACGAAATGGAGGAAACTATAAATGTACTACTATAGCTCTAAGCACTTACCACTGACTGTCCTGTTACGGAATTCCCTACTACATTTAGAAGCCATTTCCCTTTGGGGGTTAGTAGCAGAGTGGTCACGTGACGTGACGTCACTTCACTGATTACGTCACGGAAACGTCAGTGCACTCGAAATTTATTCCTCTGGGAGGGCGGTCTTTATGAGGAACCCCTGATTTATTATTATGCTGCGACCTTCCAGAGTTGCTGTTGGCGTATTATCTCTGATCAGCGTTACTTAACCTTCACGTCTCTGCGTCTGAAGGAATTGGAAGACAGACAGACGACTGCAGCGATGGTTATATCATCTTTGACTAGATACATGAGAGGGAAAAAAAGCAATAATTCAGTAATTATAGATATAATTTGCGTACGTTAGTCTTTCGAAGTAGTGTTTTCAAGTTTTTACAGCCGAGTCTCTGACCACAAAGAAAAACGCACGTACATCTTTAAAGCTACCAAAAGACGTCCGTCAGAAACTGGAGCTCTTTTTTCTTCTTGCTAGTGTGAAGCAGAATGAGAAACATGTCATTTCCCAAGAAAATAACCGGGACAAATGTGGCGGAGGAAGGGGTCGGGGGCCGTGGCCAGTGGTCAGGGGCTGCCACCCTACTTCACCCTCCCGCTCATATAAACCTTACCTTTTCTCCCTACACTTTTTAGAAAAAAAATCATACAAATTTCTTAACGTTGCTAAATCAACGAAGCTTATATTTTTTATATTTTTGACTTTCGTCTGCTACAAGAAAAAAACTTTTCCCCACTCTTCTGCACTGCGCTGTCCAACAGTTAGTAGAGGTCCACTAATTAATTAATTAATTTTAAAAAAATACGTAACACACACACGCAGATGATTCAAACTTTTTCGGTTGGGTTTGGAAGGGTTTGCGCAGACATTTTCTAAATTTTGAGTCCATTAAAAGCAACAGTTTTGAAGTCTATGAGTTGTCAAAGTTGAGCTATATGAAAGAAAGACGAAAAAAACCTGACCTTTTTCATTTTTTTTCGTCATAACGCAAGTATAATATGCTTTAAAAAATTTTTTTGTTAACATATCATAAAATGGCATTAAATTTCAGCGAAAAACGACACAATGACGTAGGACAATCCGAATTTGGGCGCAGTGAGGCTTCAAACTCAGGGCTGTACTATGACCCTCACTAAACTTTTTTTTTTGTATTTACGGATGTTGGTTGCGGGAATGGGGGTTTTTTCCAACAACAGCCGAGGTGTTGTTTTTTTGCCGCCGTAGGCAGTCACTCGCACCTTTCACGCCACGCTCGAAACAATTTAATGTTTAAAACTTACCTCTGCCCCCCTCAAACTATGCAAAATTAAACTACATTAAGATCTAGAAAAGGGGAAAAAATCAGGTCAGTAATTTTAGTTGTGAAAGGGTAGGAAGTGTTCCAGTAAGCGGTCTAGGCTGCTGGAGGAGGAGGAGGAAGGAGAAACCAACGCCAGTTTAGAAAAGGCAAAATAAGATCAAAAGGAGGACGCATTAGCGGGGCCGCAGCGGCGGAGGTGGAGGAGGAGGTGGAAGAGGCGGCGGCGGTGGTGGGAAAGCTCGTTATTTTTAATGGCCTCGTCGTCGGGTGGGGGTTTATTTTAACCACCGCGTTTCCGCCACCAACCGACGTCATGTCCGGCGGGGCTCTGGATTCCTTCCTCCTCACACACACACACAGTCTCTGGAACCTTGTCAACATCTCTGGTGGTCACAGACTCTCCTCTCAGCTCAGAGACAATACCTCCTTACGAGATAAACTGTGACCGTTGGTGGAGGGGCGGAGGGGAAGGGAGGGAGAGGGGGGAGAGAACTTAAAACCTACGTCACCGCAGGCAAGGATAAGAATACTCCTACAACTGCGGCAGTGTTGCCAATACACACCTAGCGCCATGTTGCGACACGTTTCTAAACACCAAACTATTTTATCCTCGTTACAGTCATTTAAATAAGGCTGATTTTAGTTACATCGCATTTCAATGCATTTATTTTCTTTGAAATAACCCTCCAAAGAGAAATTTTATAAAAACTAATGTTACGCAAAATATACAAATACTCCATGTTCCTTTTCTATATATATATATATAAGCAGCTTTAAATTATTCTGTTGTGGTCTTCAGCTACCTCATCCATCATCATCATCCTATCTAATCAGCTTATCGTATTCCATCATCCTTACTCTCCTTCTTCTGTTCACTTCCCTCATTTTACAAGGCCCTCGTGTCTCAAAACTCGGAAAAGGAGGAATTCTTCATAATTAATTTCTTGGCCAAGGAAAAAGAAGAGGAAACTCGCTTCCCCACAGTCCTTACAACACAAATGTAATTGTTGTTGTGGTATTAAGTCCTAAGACTGGTCTGGTGCTCAACCCTCCATGATAACCTTTTAATTAAAGTACGAGGTCTTTCCCGGTGAATTGCATGTATAAATTCCTCTCGAGTTTCCAACCGTGGTCAAAGATTTTAACAGTGACGTTTCGATGGCTTGCTCTGCCATCATCTTCAGACTGAAGTGTCAAATTCGGTGAGTAGTGAGTAGTTTCGCCCGTCCTCACCGAATTTGACACTTCAGTCTGAAGATGATGGCAGAGCAAGCCATCGAAACGTCACTGTTAAAACTTTTTAATTTTCTTCTAAACCAGCATTACCCACATCTACCCTAATCTGCTTAGCGTATTCCGTCCTTGACCTCCAGCTTCTGTCACACACACTTCCCTCTAATGCTAATTTTTACAAGACCCTCGTGGCCTATTAATCTGTCCCTTCTCTTGGTCGCCGTCCTCCATCTTCTTCTCTCTGACCCCTCTATTCTGTTTAGAATTTCCTGGTCAGTGATTCTGTCTACCTTATCTCGTTCTTTCCTTGACACCACACCTTAAAGACTTCTATTCTTTTCCTTTCCGCAACTCCTATTGTCCACCTTTTTGGAATCATCACATAACGTCACGCTCCATACACATCATTTAAAGTAATGTAATTATATTCTCTGATTAAAATCAATCAGAACGGACGTGGGTAAATACTCCTTAGTAAATATGACCGTAGAAAATTGGAATGATTTGCCTGCAAGTCTACTGCTGGCGACTTTTCCGAAGAGTGTAAAATTAGGGAAATTGTTTAACTTAATTTATTCAGGCTTCTAATTAGTGTTAAAGTATTTGTATATTGAATGTTTATATTAGTATAATTTTTTTTTCTTTAACTTATATCCCTTTATTGGAATATTTAATGCATGTCGCCACCACCAGGGCTCAGCACATTGTAACGTAATAAATGTATCTATCTTATTATTACAATACTGAACTTTTTTTCTATTATTATTGATAATAATTTCCTTGACCTGTTTTCTAGATTCAATAACAGGTTTGTTTAACAATATTTTTCTTTTGTTGGTACATTTTTTTTACAATACTTAACTGTTTAAAGTAGACATGTGACGGAGGTGGAGGTTATGAAGTGAAGATGCGGATGTTGGTAAACAAGGCCGTTGTCCGGTTTCCTGCCTGCCTGAGGGAAATGGAAATTCTGCAATACTCTTTGGCATCTCAGATATTTGCGTCGATAACGGAAGCGTAATATCCTGAGGATTGCCGCGGACTCTAACAGTCGCGCACAGGTACAGGAAGAAGAGGAAGAAGAAGAAGAGGCGTCCGTGATCTCTGGAAGGAGTATCTTTTAAAGAGAAAGAGAGAGAGACATCCTTGACAAGAGTGTTGAAAATATATGTAAATATATTGTAATATACTTTTTTGGGTATAAAACATTTTTTAATTAACAGAACAAATATGATCAATTTTAAAATTTTTCATTTATTAATTTAAGTGAATACACGGGTTTAATCTCAGGAGATTTTGGGTGTCACAAGAGATGGATGGAGTATGCAGTAGCTGAAAATAGAAAGAAAAAACATTAAATATTATTTATCTAGAGCAGTGAGCAAGTTTCACAATTTTTTTATAGTTTACCCACAATTACTACAGGGGCCTACAAACATCATCCACCTCACGAATGTTTGTGCGTCTCTCTGGCGTCTTGCAGGATTTGATCACGTCTGGACACGTCCGTCCTCTCATCTGGCTTCTGGCTCCTCGGACCAAGTCTGTCCTCTCCTCCATTCGTTTCACTTCTGCTCGGTCCACGTCCGTCCTCTCCTCCACTCGCCTGCCTTCTGCCCTGCTCCACCCATCGGCTTCCCTTTTTAATCTTCCGACGGTAATTCCCCTATCTCATAAAATTTCGGGGTTCCCCGCCCTCATTTTTTACACTCGTTCGGCGGGGTTTTCCCTCGGGGGTTCACCATCGTCATTTTTTATACACGCTTGGCGGGACTCTCCCGCGGGGGGGAATCACCATCTTTCAGCCGACTAGCCATTGTTGTTGGCCGAACTGCGCCTCATAACTGCGCCACAACATCACAAAATCCGCCTTTTTTATCACAATATTAATGAAGAAGCTGTGTTCAAGTATAAAATTCACGTGTCAACAATACTCACGCCCACTTACGACTCTGAGGAACTGAAGATGTAGCGCAGCAGGACCCCGACCTAATTCTATTCCAACTTTTGAATGATCTAAAGGTTCGGCAGTGGCAAGGCAGGTAAGAAGTGTCTTTCCCCGGCGCCAGGACATTCCTGTCTGCGGTGTGAGTCTACAACATTTAACTTGTTTTGCTAAAGGAACGTTCACCCTTCAAAATTTCCGAAGGACACCTGCTTCCTGTGCCATGGAAAATTTCCCGCGCTGGGCAAAAAGGACTCATGAGAAATACCAGGAAGAAAGATCACGTGGGGGATGGCGGTTTTCCCCTTGGAGAAGAGGGCTGTACGAGTTTAGGTGGGAGGCGAGAAGCCGAAAAATATTCAGTGTGGTGCACGACGTTGAGAAGGTGAGGAAGCAGATTAGGAGAGAGGACGAGGAGGTAGTAATGGAGAGTTGATGTTGATGAGGACGTGGCAGAGGGGGGAGGAGGAGAAAGCTAGACAGTCGAACGGATTTTGAAAGGGAGGAGGAGTCAGCTGCAGAGTGCAACAAGAGTTGAAAGTTGGGAAGATATTGAGAACAAGGAAGTGCCAGAGGAAAGAAGGAGCAAAAACTGGGGTTTTCCCTCAATCACGGGCAGTTCGAGGTTCATCCCACTTTCCGCCGGCGAACGAAAACTCTACAAATTCAACCCGAAGGAAGAACCAGTCGCCTATTAAACTGCAAACAAGACTGGAACGAAGACCAAACAGGATCACTTAAGTGAACGAAATCTCTGCTGCACGAGTAATTAACACTGATATTTTTAAAAAATCGTCCCTTTCTTTGAATTATTTTATGTAATTTTTTTTTGTAAAGGCGCGAAGGACCCCCCTTTTAAAGTGATTGCTTTTTTTACATATATATATATATACATAAAATTATTAAATCATATTCTGAAGCTTAAGTAATTTTATTAAATAATTTAAATAAATCCCTCCACTCCCCCCCCACTAATCAATTTCAAAGACGATGTGACCGAGATAAAAATTTTACTAATGAAAAGTGTACGAGAATTTGGCCTAATAATTAAGAGTATTTCCGGGAATGACGTAACTTAGGTAGTTGAATTTAATATTTGTGAAAAATAAAAAATTAATGTATTTAATTAACTATCACTAGTCGAGTGTTGCAAGTGTTATATAGGGGGGTATAAAGGGCGTTTACAGGACGCTGCTCCATAGTCATCCCTTAATCTTTATTCTCTCTCTCTCTCTCTCTCTCTCTCTCCCTGCTTCCCTTTTCTACTTGGCATGTTTTATTCGCCACACACGGATCCTTCATCAAATTTGTGACGTCTCGTTGGCCCCGCCCCCGCCCCCGCCTCCTGCCCTCGAGGCAGTCAATGAAACTAACTCCTCGACGAGGAAGACGCCAAACTTTCCTACTCTTGTGGTTTATCAGCATTTAACAGACTTCCACCAGAGAGAGAGAGAGAATAGCTAAGCTGTTTTCCTTGAAATCTCTCTCTCTCTCTCTCTCTCTCTCTCTCTCTCTCTCTCTCTCTACGCGTGTATGTCTCCCTTTCTCTTCCTCTCTACATGACGTACGCAGTCAGGTTGATTAGGCAGAGAGAATAATTTATGACGTCTGATTTTCCTTCGGTATCGCTGTTGGCGCGCATTAAACATTAATGGTCATTAATAATAATATTATTATGATGATCAGCTGTAAATATCGACGAGCCGGATTTAGAGAGAGGCTTAGCGCTCGTTTATGGATCGGCCCCCGGATGCTTGTGCATTACGGGAAATACAACAGCAGCCACCCCCCAAAAAATAAAAAATAAACCAGCGAATTCGAACTACGAGGCTATTTATTGCTATTATTAAACTCTAACTGCACCGTAATAAATATGTGCTAGAACGTTTTATCCGCTAATGTAGCGGGATTTTTGTGTGTGTGTGTGAGAGAGAGAGGGAAAGGGTGGGAGGGAGGGATGGAGGGGGGAGAGACAGGCATAGAGACACACATACAGAGACGTACACAGAAAAAGAGACAGAGAGATAACCAAAAAGGAAACAGATAGAGATGCACTGAAACAGAGACAGAAACAGACACAAATAAAAGAGATACAGAATGACAGACTGAAAGGGAGACAGAGAGAGAGAGACACAGGAACAGAGACAGGCAGAGAAAGGAAGAAACAGAGGGTCACACATACACAGAAACAGAGAAAAACTGTGACATATAGAGAGGGAGATGCAGACAGCGTGTGTGTGTCTGTGTGTGAGAGAGAAAGAGGCATGCACAGAAAAATAGACAGAGAGATAACCAAAAAGGAGACAGATAGAGATGCACAGAAACAGAGACATAGACAAAAAAAGAGATACAGAATGACAGACTGAAAGGAAGACAGAGAGAGAAACAGAGACAGGTAGAGAAAGGAAGAAACAGAGGGGCACACATACACAGAAACAGAGAAAAACTGTGACATATAGAGAGGGAGATGCAGACAGCGTGTGTCTGTGTGTGTGTGTGAGAGAGAGAGAGAGAGAGAGGCAGACACAGAAAAAATAGACAGAGAGATAACCAAAAAGGAGACTGATAGAGATGCACAGAAACAGAGACATAGACAAAAAAAGAGATACAGAATGACAGACTGAAAGGGAGACAGAGAGAGAGAGAGACAGGAACAGAGACAGGCAGGGAAAGGAAGAAACAGAGGGGCATACACACAGAAACAGAGAAAAACTGTGACATAGAGAGGGAAAGGCAGACAGCGTGAGAGAGAGAGGCATACACAGTAAAATAGACAGAGAGATACGCAGAAAAAGAGACAGACAGAGAAAGAGAGATATACAGAAAACGGGAAAGATAGATAGACTGAAAAAGAGATATAGATAGAGATACAAATAAGGAGAGAGAGGGAAACAGAGAGACTGGGAGACAGAGACATACACAAAAAAGAGACACAGACAGACTAGAGATATAGGGGAAAAGAGACAGGGACTAACAGAGAGATACACGGAAACATAGTCAGAGACAGAGAAAAACAGAGACAGAGAGAGGGGGAGACAGACAGCGTGTATTTTGTGGGTGTGAGAGAGAGAGAGAGGAGAGAATACAATACATTAACATAATTTCCCATAGATCCTTTTGAAAAGCAATGCTTCAAGGATCTGTAAAACACCGAGCCAGACCAGAGGTCATAGTCCACTGTCGTCACCTCTTCTTACTTTCTTCTTAAGATAATCCAATCTCTTCACTGACCCGCTACCCTGACTGTAGTTCTCAACCCTATTCACGGGTCATAGTCAACTAAAACGCATAATATATATATATATATATATATATATCGTTCGAATATTTTAAATTGACTACTTATGCTATAATTTCAAACTTTGACCTTATAAAGCAGTATTTCCTTCAGTAATTAAATAAAACTAGTACCTGGGGAATTTGGTGGTACGGAATCTAAGGCAAGCGGCGTGAGGGAAGTTACAGACTACAGGCAGGAGTAATAAAACCCCTTTATAAGTTGACGCGACTCGAGTTTTTGAGATTTGGAGGCATCGGGTTGTGAGCGAGGATGGTCATTCCCCCTCCCTTCCCACTCCCCTTCCCTTCCCCATAAAAAACGTCGGTAGAGTGGGGCAAATGGCTCCTCCAGGAGAAGACAGATAATAACTTTTATTGGGGACGATCTGGCCGCGGACCATCATGCGTAACTGCTTTTAATGGGTTTAATGTGAATAGAATAATATTTCCACTCGGCCAATAACGGAAAACGATGGATTTTTATATATGTTGTTGTTGTTGTTTTTGTGAGGGGTTTATTGTGTACCTTACATTTTGTCACGAGCACACGTGATATATATATATGTATAAATGGCGTTCCTGACGCGCCTATTGTTTTCCGAGAAGCCACAAATCCTACCCGTGGAATAATAAACCATTGTTGGGCGACTTCCTGGTTCAAAGTGGCGCCCGCCATGTCTTTATTTCCAGATGAATTACGGCGTTAAGGGCTGTTACAACACCCCGGGGCCTTTACTTTGCATAAATTCATAAGTGGAGGAGAGAGTAGGGAGGGGGGAGAGGGGGAGAGGGAGCGCGCGTCGTGATATAGAGGGCGTAACTTGGCGGCGCTGGTGACGTCATCGCCTCTCTCTCTCTCAGCCTCTGTATGACGTCGTCGTCGTGGTCCTCTTGTGGTTGCTTTGGACTGTGAAGGAATGTCCCCGACTAGTGACGTCACACACTCTAGAGTTCTAGCTGGTTGCCCGGCGATGACCTGGAATACATTTGCATTAGCCTCGTTGCTAAGGGAAACCTTACCATGTGACTTCTTCTTCCTACCGGATCCTCCGTTTAAAATAGTTTTAGAATCTATTAAATTAAAACTGGAAGCAATTGTTTGATATTTATGTGGCAGCCATGTGCCTAACACTAACCTTCAACCACTTTAAAGAAAACAATAAATATTAAGTATGTCTGCTATTATGATCTACAACTGCAAGAGAAGTATTAAGTAACTGCTTCAATAACCTTAAAGTTAAATGAAAAACATCAAGTAACACCAACGTAACTGTTATTATTGGGAAAATGTGTATGAAGTGTACTCTCTGCTACGTGGTTTCTTTGACAAAGCTGAAGCCGAGCGTTTCCGTCGTCAACCGAGCGTTGCAGTTTGGCTGTTGTGGACGTTAAAGTTTTGTAACAGATATAATATTTTGATTGAAAGTCAAAAAGAACGTATCATGACGTTATGAAGGGTTATTATATGTTCCATAGAATTGTAAATGAGAATCGCTTAATTTTTATTATTTAATTTGAAAATTGTGGAACCTTAATAGGTTATCGACGCACGTCACAATTTCTTGTATTATATGACTTCATGCCGTATTCATTAATGTATATATATATATTAAGGATTCACATTAATTGAGTTAAAAAAAGCGTCTTTATTGGTTTTAATGTTATTAAATATTAACCTATACTACGTTTCGTCTCTGATTTGAGACTTCTTCAGGTATAAAACTCTAGCTCCATGACTCCTTCGGCCGAATTAGGAATTTAATTAATTCCGTGTTCAGGAGTGCTAGGAGTGTCTTCACACCTTCCAGTGCTTTTTTTCTCGCAATCTCTACACACGCACTGGAAATTCTTTAAGAGAATTGCTGGCATTGCAAATATGCAAACATACAACATTTTTTTCATTAAATGGATTCTTATGTAAATTGAGTTATTAATAAATTATATATATATACTTGGTAGCAGACAGTGGAAAATCTGTGACTGTTTCCCATATCCTGTTTTATTTTATTGATTCTTATGTAAAGCATGCCATTAGTTAATTAATATATTGTAGGTAAGAGACAGCGTAGTATCTGTGACTGTTTCTTGAGATCCTTGTCCACTGTTTAGATGAAGTGAAGTTATACGAGACAGCGTAATATCTGTGACATTTCCACAGATCCAGTTTTATATTATTGATTTCTACGTAAAGGAAGTTATTAGTTAATTAATTATCTATTCTAGACAGTGTAGTATCTTTGACTGTTACTTGAGATCCTTGTCTACCGTTTAGATGAAGTGAAGTTATACGGGACAGCGTAATATCTGTGACATTTCCACAGATCCAGTTTTATTTGATAGATTCCTACGTAAAGGAAGATATTAGTTAATTAATTATCTATTCCAGACAGTGTAGTATTTGTGACTGTTTCTTGAGATCATTGTTTTCTGTGTAGGGGAAGTGAAGTTATACGAGGCGCTGTAATATCTGTGACATTTCCACAGATCCTGTTTTATTTGATGGATTACTACGTAAAGGAAGATATTAGTTAAATAATTATCTATTCCAGACAGTGTAGTATCTTTGACTGTTTCTTGAGATCCTTGTCTTATGTTTAAATAAAGTGAAGTTATACGGGACAGCGTAATATCTGTGACATTTCCACAGATCCTGTTTTATATTATTGATTTCTACGTAAAGGAAGTTATTAGTTAATTAATTATCTATTCTAGACAGTGTAGTATCTTTGTCTGTTTCTTGAGATCCATGTTACAGTGTAGATGAAGTGAAGTTATACGAGGCGGTGTAATATCTGTGACATTTCCACAGATCCAGTTTTATTTGATAGATTCTTACGTAAAGGAAGATATTAGTTAAATAATTATCTTATTGCAGTCAGTGTAGTATCTGTGACTATTTCTTGAGATCCTTGTTTACTGTTTAGATGAAGTGAAGTTATACGAGGCGGTGTAATATCTGTGACATTTCCACAGATCCAGTTTTATTTGATAGATTCTTACGCGAAGGAAGATATTAGTTAAATAATATCTTATTGCAGACAGTATAGTATCTTTGACTATTTCTTGAGATCATTGTTTACTGTGTAGATGAAATGAAGTTATACGAGGCGGTGTAATATCTGTGACATTTCCACAGATCCTGTTTTATATTACAGATTCCTACGTAAAGGAAGATATTCGTTAAACAATTATCTATTCCAGACAGTGTAGTATCTTCGACTGTTTCTTGAGATCCTTGTTTACTGTGAAGATGAAGTAAGTTATACGAGGCGGTGTAATATCTGTGACATTTCCACAGATCCTGTTTTATTCCAGAGATTCCTATGTAAAGGAAGTTATTAGTTAATTAATTATCTATTCTAGACAGTGTAGTATCTGTGACTGTTTCTTGAGATCCTTGTTTACTGTGTAGATAAAGTGAAGTTATACGAGGCGGTGTAATATCTGTGACATTTCCACAGATCCAGTTTTATTTGATAGATTATTACGTAAAGGATTCGTTAAATAATTATCTTTTCCAGACCGTAGTATCTTTAACTGTTTCTTGAGATCCTTGTCTTATGTTTAAATGAAGTGAAGTTATACGAGGCGTAGTAATATCTGTGACATTTCCACAGATCCTGTTTTATACAATAGATTCCAACGTAAAGGAAGTTATTAGTTAATTAATTATCTATTCCAATCAGTGTAGTATCATTGTTTACAGTGTAGATGAAGTGAAGTTATACGAGGCGGTGTAATATCTGTGACATTTCCACAGATCCTGTTTTTTTTCCAAAGATTCTTACGCGAAAGAAGTGATTAGTTAAATAATTATCTATTCTAGACAGTGTAGTATCTGTGACTGTTACTTGAGATCCTTGTCTACTGTAGAGATGAAGTGAAATTATACTGTGATAGTTTCCACAGATCCTGTTTTATTCCAGAGAAGTGATTAGTTAATTAACAATCTATTGCAGACAGTGTAGTATCTGTGACTGTTTCGCCTGTGGAGGCAGCGTTATTATTATTATTGTTGTTGAGTGACGTGTGGCGGCTTCCGCATGCGCCGCAGGAGGTCGACGCCTGGCGTCGCGACGCAGAACTAGAGTGGTGTAGTAGTGGCGGCCCTGCTCTGCCCTGGGACTCCAGCACACAGTCTCCTCCGACACTCTGTCCCTCTCTGGTTGTGCGTGTCAGTCAGTTCAGTGTACGTCCGTGTACGTGCGTGTGCGTGTTCCATTCCCTTCTCATCGGCCGCGACGGTAAATCTCGCCTTCTCCATCAGAATCCTTGGCGAGGCTGCGGCTGATCCACAGGTACTTACTTACATCATCTCTCTCTCTCTCTCTCTCTCTCTCCCTCTCCCAGTCCTTGCAACGACACACCACTGGAATCTTCTCTAATTAAATCGGACGTCATTTGAAACATCTTCAGGTGAAGAATAAAATCAAATTGCCCTTAATCTTAACAGACAACAAATCTCACTTGACTTTCCTCCTACCAGTTGGTAGACCTTATGATTATATTATTCTTAAATACTGCATTACACGGGTAATTTATGTCATTAATTTTCATGTCATGTTATTAAATCTTTTTTTCATCAACCCTAAAATTCTATTTCGTTTCGTAGAGAAAATTTCCAAGTGAGAGCAATGGCAGTCGGTCGAAATTTCGTTAAATAAATCACCATTTGTCCATCCAAAGAGGTTGCAGATGAAATTTTCGTTCGGTTCGTTCGGGTATTTTTCTTTACGTCATACCAGAATTTTTTATCTGCGTAACATCGGTGATGATCTTTGGAACGTCAGACTCATAAAAATACACGAGGCTTCAGCAGTTTCGTCACTGAAAATAACGACATTTATTATTAAAAACCACTTGATGTAGTGTAAATAGTTCTGTTCCTTTACTACCACCAGGTGTTTATTAAATTAATTCCAGAGATTAAAAAGTACCTATTTAATCTCTGGATTTTCTTTAACATTACACCTCACGACGAGATTCCATATTTAAGGAACGGAACTATTTACTGCTACCTGGGGACCCGGCGTTGCCTGGTTATTTTTTTCATAATATCCTCCGGGGACGTTATTTAATTCGTGATCAACACTTAGCTAAACCGACATCGGAAACGTCAAAAATATGAACCTCAAATATACTCCCAGTACCTCGAGGCAGGGACCGAAATGTCTCCCGGGTTCAAAAGCACGGGATAAACAAATTTTCCACACACACTCACACTTAGTGGTTAAATATTTTTCTTGAAAATCACACATTTAAATTGTTAATGTAACGCAGTGGTTTGCGTTACACCAAACTCGATAGTTTTCCTTTTTATTTTACATATTATCAGCAATTAGTAGAATTATAAAATTTACCTGACGTGAGAAAAATAAAACCAAATTATCAATTTCTGTTACATCCTATGGACGATCGAAAGAAGTTACAAAAAATTTTCTTTCTTCAGGCCGCTGCAACAATAGAAGGTAAGTGGGACGACTGATATAGGACTTACAACTCGCAGTCGGTTTTCACGCCGCGGTAAATTCCAATAAATTAGAATTAAAATGTTTATTTATATTCATATTATATTAACATCTTCTGCAATAAATTTAAATTAAATTTGCACGAATATTTAGATTAAATATATTTTTTTAAAAAAAAAACTCCCCAAATTTTTATTGAAATCCGTTGACCCTATTCGAGACAAAAATACGGACAGGAAGATACTTCAATTTTATTTAATATTATAGATAACTTGCCATACGCAAAACAAATGTTATGTAACTACTTCGGTCACCTTATAAACCAAATAGTAAACATTACGATACAGTAACGTAATTTTTTAGTATCGACAGACAGAGAGAAAGACAGAGAAACAGACAGAGAGAAAGACAGAGAAACAGACAGACGAATTTTATTTATTGGCATAGACTGTCATTTTATAATGTTACTTCGATTTATTTGAGGCTAATTATGTACAGTCGTTCATTTCTTATAAATGTAATTACTGACGAAAATTATTCTTCACCTATTCTTCTCAGACAAATTTATTTATTTAACTGAAAGAATGACGACGTTTCGGCGCACCCATTTATCGTTCGCACCATCTTCAGGATTATCGTTTACGCAGAGAAGACAATTTACAGATAGATTGACTGTCAGTTCAATATGTCGTAAGTTCTTCAGGATGTCACAGTAATTCCTGTAAGGTTTTCTGGTTTCCCTCTATTTCCATTCGTCTGTCAGTCTCCAAATTTCTCCCCTACAGTAAAGGAAGATCCGTGAAGAAGGTGCGAAAATGTACTGAAACGTCACCCTTATTCTCTTGTTTATAGGTAAATAAAATTATCTGAATAAAAAAAATGAGAAAAAAGAAATTACGTAACAAACGTAACCAAAAACGTCTAACTAATAGATTATTATTCATTTACAATAAATAAAAAGACGTAAGAAAGGTAAATAAAATTATCTGAAAAAAAAGGAGAAAAAAATTATTACGTACAAACGTAACCAAAAACTTGTAACTAATAGTAAAAAAAGTCGGAAAATAATTTTTACTACTATTTATTCAAAAGCGACGTTTCGTCTCCATTTTGAGACTTCCTCAGACGCACTACGAACATAATTTACAGTAAATTATTATTTTTTTAAATTTATTTGTAACTAATAGATTATTATTCATTTACAATAAATAAAATGACTGCCAATAAGTCAGCATAATAAATTTTATCACTGTATTTTTTTTCAAAAGCGACGTTTCGTCTCCATTTTGAGACTTCCTCAGACGCACTACGAACATAATTTACAGTAAATTTAATTTTTTTCTTCAAAATTATTTATATGTACAAAAACATGGTTCTAAACGTATTGTGAATTCTGTAACATAGAAAATGATGTTTGTAGTACGCCTGAGGATGTCTCATAATGGAGACGAAACGTCGCTTTTGAAAAAAGAAAAAATACAGTGATAAATTTATAATACTGAATTTTTGGCATCTTTTTATTTTTCGTAAATTTCAAAGTCATTAAACTTTACTTAAGTTAAATAGTTTATCTGACGATTAAATATACAATAAATGAGTTAAGTCAGACTCTTTGTCAGAAATTTTGGCCGAAGGAGTGAGGTTCCGTGTGCAGATAAAAAAATTTTTTACACCTAAAGAAGTCTCAAATGAGAGACGAAACGTTGCAATATTTAATTATTTTAAAAATTTAAAAGAAACTGACAAAGAGGCTGATTTAATTCATTTATTTACTCCTCCAAGCCTCTCCTCCCCCTCTTCTTAATCAGATCTGACTTAAATTTATTTCCATATAGAATTAATTGTTCCGCTGCTGAGGAAACAGGGCAATTGGGGAAAAAAATATAATAAGGCAAACACTTTAGCTGATCGAAACGTTTCCTAATTCATTTTGAGGTTTTACATTTTTTTCCCTGTATTTTCAGTGTAGGAAATCGTTTCTGTTTGTAAGAAATCAGGAGTAAATTGGAAAATAAACGAAAGGGGGTGGGGGAGGGAGAGGGAGAAGAAAGGCAGGGCAAAATAATTTTTTTTTCGGCAAATTAACGCTTAAAGATTTATTTGAGTGTTGTTCGTTCTCAAAGATTGAGACGGTTTGGCCATGAAACAGAGGAAGCCTGAGGAGGGGAAGAATGGCAACAAGACCGCGAGGAAGACCCTAAAATAGATCGGGACCGACGATATGAAAACGTCGACCTGGAAAGGAGGGGCGAGAGGCGAGGGGGTGAACAAGTGGAGTGGTCCAGACAGGCTCCAGGAGAGGTTGTGGCGTCTCATATAAGTACAGTAGGACAGCAACAGGCAAGGAACAGGAATTTACTTACGCGAAATATGCATTAGGAAATCGTTAAAAATGGAGCGTGGCGTTATATCGGTGTGAAACGCGGACGATAAAGAGTTGCAGAAAGGAAAACAATGTGGAAGCTTTAGAAATGTGCTGCTATAGGCGAATGAGATAAGGTGGTGGATAGAATCACAAACGAGGAAGTTCTAAATCAGAATAGAGGGGGGAAAAGAGAACAATATGGAGGACGTTGACTAAGAGAAAGGGGGAAAGATTAATAGGCCACATTTTTAAGACACGAGGGTTCGTCTAAAATTAGCATTAGAGGGGGAAATGTGTGTGTGTGTGTGTGAGGGGTAAGAACAGAAGAGGAAGGCAACAGGAATGGAATACGCTAAGAAGATTACGGCGGAGGAGGATGTTATGTGCGTGCTAGTTATAAGGGAAATGAAAAGGCTTGCGCAAGGTAGGTTATCATGGAGGCTCGAGCATCAGACCAGTCTTCTTAGGACTGAATACCACAATAACAACAACAACAACCTGCTGATGCAGGGTTTCAAGGGTTTTAAACTGCATCATGTTTATTGGGGGAAGGTTTCCTTAAACTTGTAACGTTTTCGATTGGATTTGTGGAGAAAGTAAAAAAAAATGAATAGAAGCCTTTGAAATGTGGTGCTGTAGGAGAATGAGGTGAGTGGATAGAATCACTAACGAGGAAGTTCTAAACAGAATAGAGGGGAAGAGAGAACAATATGGAGGACGTTGACTAAGAGAAGGGGAAAGATTAATAGGCCACGTTTTAAGACGTGAGGGTCTTGTACAATTAGTATTAAAGGGAAGTGTGTGTGGAAGGGGGGGATAAGAGCAGAAAAGGGAGGCAACGGTTGGAATACGCTAAGCAGATTAGGGATGATGTGTGGCATGTGCTGGCGATGCGGAAATGAAAAGGCTTGCGCAAGATAGGTTAGCATGTAGACTTACATCAGACCGGTCTTGGGACTGAATACCACAACAACAACAACAAAAATGCGTAATACCAGCGATCTTACTCTCTTCCCCTACTTTCCTTTCCAAATCAAAAATGCGTAATACCAGCGATATTACTCTTTTCCCCTACTTCCCTTTCCAAATCAAAAATGCGTAATACCAGCGATCTTACTCTCTTCCCCTACTCCCCCTTTCCAAATCAAAAATGCGTAATACCAGCGATCTTACTCTCTTCCCCTACTTTCCTTTCCAAATCAAAAATGCGTAATACCAGCGATATTACTCTCTTCCCCTACTTTCCTTTCCAAATCAAAAATGCGTAATACCAGCGATCTTACTCTCTTCCCCTACTCCCCTTTCCAAATCAAAAATGCGTAATACCAGCGATCTTACTCTCTTCCCCTACTTCCCTTTCCAAATCAAAAATGCGTAATACCAGCGATCTTACTCTCTTCCCCTACTTTCCTTTCCAAATCAAAACTGCGTAATACCAGCGATATTACTCTCTTCCCCTACTTTCCTTTCCAAATCAATAATGCGTAATACCAGCGATATTACTCTCTTCCCCTACTTCCCCTTTCCAAATCAAAAATGCGTAATACCAGCGATCTTACTCTCTTCCCCTACTCCCCTTTCCAAATCAAAAATGCGTAATACCAGCGATATTACTCTCTTCCCCTACTTCCCCTTTCCAAATCAAAAATGCGTAATACCAGCGATCTTTCTCTCTTCCCCCATTCCAAAGAGACTCTAGTCTTCCTATCATATGAAAAATTTTTCAGAAGTGTATGTGTGTTTTATCTTTAATCTCGGCGACGGTCACAAAATGGAGATATATATATTTTTTCTCTATATGCGCGTATTCTTTTTAACTTGGGTGAAATTTCTGGAATTTTCTGTTGATGTTTTTTTTCCTCTCTTTTAAGCGGTGGATATAACAAAATGTTTAAGACTGTAAGTATTTAACAGAGGCGGATTTTTTTTATTCACAAATTATTTTTGTTGTGATGGAGAGTTAATGACAAGAGGGAGAGAGACAGGGAGAGGTTGTGTTTGTGTGTGTGTGAGACAGAGAGAGATAGAGAGACTGACTTATTAATTTAATTTCTGTGATGTTACGATTCCAGAGTAAATATTCCACTTGAAAAGGACTCATCCCGTTTGCCGACCAAAGAATTTTATCTTGTTCGTCGTTTTTTCTCCTCCTCCTGTTTGAGTTTTTTTTTTCTCTCGTCTCCTCGTCCTTTGCGTATTGTGCGTGTCTTGGTGGTCCTGTGGCAGTTTTGTTTATCGCGTCGTTGCTGCCGAGGAGGAGGAGAAGGAGAAGAAGAAGAATCCTCCGCCGGATCGTTGCACACCACACACAGCAAGTGAGAGAGAGAGAGAGAGAGAGAGAGATGAGGAATATCTTGGTACTTTGTGGCCGCAAAGTTTCCTCTCCTGGCTGGTTATCTCTTTCATTCTCTCTCTCTCTCTCTCACCCCCAGAAAACACTTTTATCTCTCCTGCAGTCATCGCCCACGCACGTGTGTGAGTCTCCTCTTCTTTTTTTTATTCTATCTCTCCCTTTAAACTTTCCACGCAAGTAAATTTGCAATCCACCGCCGCTGCTGCTCCACACTTAAAGCAATATTTTTTTTTCCTCTCTCTCTCCCCCCTCCCTCTTCCTCCTTTCTCTGAACCTTTTGAAGTGAAACAACCGCCGTACCAGAGCCACGCCTTTTTTTTCTTTCTTTTTCTTTCCATTACGGTAATTTCTACTTCGTTTGAGATCCTTGACGCTTAGTAATTTGTTGTTGCTGTAGTGGTACCGAATCCTGTTAACCTGCGGTCGTGATAAACCTAACCTAATCTCCTGAGCGTATTCCGTCCCTCGTCTCCCTCCTCTGTTCACCTTCCGTCTAATCCTAAGACCCCTCATGTCTCAAAACGTGGACAGGACTATTAGTCTGTCCGTCCTCCATATTGTGTTCTCTCTTCTCTAAGTTTCAGCAAGGGTACGTCAACCCAAACTCCTAAATTAATTCTACATCATAAATTCTATAAAAAAATTATACAGCTAAAGTAGACTCCTTTCTTTTCCTTCTTTCTTAAATGCAAACTTTGCCAATGTAGGAAAAAATTTTTTAAGGACGAAGAATGGACGAAAACTAAAAACGAAAAGTAAATAAGAAAAGTACTCAAAATCAGATAAGATAAGATAAGATTTATTGGATCCATATTAGTCCTCTATTGAGGAAATAGGACAAGTCAAAGAAGAATATGTTACACATATCACACACACTTACTAAGAATACGAATATAAGAAAACAAAATATGGATACAACAACATATGAGTAAAGAAAATTATGTATACAATGATAAATAAAATAAATAAAACAAAGCAGAGCAAACAAAAAATATGAATACAACATATCAAGAATATATGAGTACAAAACAATAAGAGAGAGATAGACGGGAGGAGAAATTATCTCTTAAAAATTTCTCCTCCCGTCTATGATTTTGAGTATTTTCCTTATTTTCTTAGGGTTTTCGTCCATTTTTCGTCCTTGAAATTGTAAATGTAAATAACATTTTTTTTTTGAGAAATGTTTCCCACCCCCTCTAACCTTAAGACTAGTGATCAATATTTGTTCCACCGACGCGGTTCGGCTGCTTAATTTTTTTTTCTTTTCTGTTTCAAGAAATTATCTCTTTAAAAATTTCTCCTCCCGTCTATCTCTCTCTTATTGTTTTGTACTCATATATTCTTGATATGTTGTATTCATATTTTTTGTTTGCTTTGCTTTGTTTTGTTTTATTTTATTTATCATTGTATACATAATTTTCTTTACTCATATGTTGTTGTATCCATATTTTGTTTCTTATATTTGTATTCTTAGTGTGTGTGATATGTGTAACATATTATTCTTTGACTTGTCCTATTTCCTCAGTAGAGGACTAATGGATCCAATAAATCTTATCTTATCTTATCTGATTTTGAGTACTTTTCTTATTTACTTTTCGTTTTTAGTTTTTGTCCATTCTTCGTCCTTGAAAAATTTTTTCCTACATTAGCAAAGTTAAGCACTTAAGAAAGAAGGAAAAGAAAGGTGGGAAAAGTATTGATCCCTAGTCTTAAGTTAAGGGGAGTGGAAACATTTCTAAAAAAATGTTATTTACATTTAGAAGAAGAAAAAAAATGTTAAAAACCACGACAGGTCTTCGCTTTTCGAGATTTATTATTTTATTTTTTCCCCCCCTCGTTTTCATCTTTCTGAATTGGGGTTTTCAGGTCTTGATCTTAAATTCGAAGCTATTCTAAGCTCGCTTTACGAAAGAAAACATTACTTCTCCTCTTCATTCCGCAATTAGTGTAGTGCCTGGAAAAGTTGGGTCCGGAAGGGTTTGTTCACCTTTCTCGCGTATTTTCATTAGGTTGAAAAAACCTTAATTTTAATTATATTTATATATATTTTTTTTAATATTCTCTCTCGATTTATTGACTTATATCATGACGTCACACAAGTAAGAGTTTTAATTTATCGCTGTTCCCGGAAGCTCCATATTTATTTCTTTTACGACTCCTTCCGGTCAAATTCCGTGGTTTTTTTCGCATTAAACGTTTCTTTTTTCGGAACTGACCTCTCTATTTGGTAGTATTAATTTATATTCATTTTGGTTGTTGTTGTTGTTGTGATATATTCCTTCACTCTTAGTCCTGGGGAGAATTTCCCCCCCTGTGGTCCCGGAAATAGACCCTTGCGCAGCAACGACGTCTTCCTCTTCCTTTTTTGTTCCCTGGGCTGCGAGTCTGTCTGTCTGTATCGGCTGCTCGCAGCTGCTTCCTTCCTGCGTCTTTCTATTTCCACCGTCTTATCTCCCTGTGTGGGGGGGAAAGAGTTTGTCTGTCCGTCCGTCCGTCTGTCTCGTTAATACGTAACCCAATACAGAGAGTGAGAGAGAGAGAGAGACTGACTGATTGATCTTTATTAGCCAATTGGCTATTTTTGCGCAACTGATAATACTTTGCTACGCACATAATGCCAACATTTACATGTTAAAAAAAACACCAAAGTATAGTCAATAGACACCAATAATGATAATTATATTAAAAATTCTTATATTTACTAATTTTTTAATTATTATTTTTTTGAGGAATATGGAAAATAATATAATGAAAAATCAATTTATATTACAATATTAAATTTTTTTACACGTTCATGATTAATTAAACAATCCATTCGCACTATTTTACATTTGATTAATATTTTCAACGATGAAGTTCTTCAATTTATTCTTTTAAATATTTGTGTATTCTTGCAGTCTCTTATATTTGTAGGCATGTTGCTGTACATTTTGAGACCGTTCTAAAATATAGTCTTCTCAATTATTTTTTTTCTGTGGGGGGGGGGGTTAACAGGCTACATGAGGGTGATCCTGAAACAGGCAACTCCCCTTTAATAGCATAGGAAGGGGGAATTGAAAAGGGGGGATGCGGAACGTAGAGCAAGGAAGCTGAGGAAGGGTTAACTAGGGTTCCTCGGGTTATGGTTTAAGGATCCTAGAGGTGTTTCACCTAAAGAGATGCAGGGAAAAACCCTAAAAAACCTGCATCAGGTTGGTCGGGCGTTGAGTAATATTCTCACGCACTTCCCTATGAATGACGAGTTTGCTGAGGAGGGGTCGCAGCATTTCCTTCTCAGTGTCTCGACCGACCAGTTTCAGGAGGCAGCTGGCCGACGACTGATCCCAATTGGGGAGGATCAGTGGAGAACTCTTCCCTAATATGCCCAAGGTCTTCGACCCCAGTACAGGTACCTCTCCTAAAATAGGTGAAGGTGTCTCGGCATGTGAGAACTATGATAAAAAAATACCCTAGAGAGAGAGTGCAGGAGGAGGCATCCCCGACATAATCAGGTGATGAAGCCCCGCAGTCACTCTGCGGTGAAGCGGCTGCGAGAGAAACTCCCACAGTCACCTCTTTTGATCAAGGAATTTTTTGGTTTTCTTAGCCTTATATGAGAGAGAGAAAGAGAGAGAGAGAGAGGGGGGACATTAATTACCACCTCTCAATATTTCGGCAATGTTGTTTTTCCAATTTAACTGTTCCATTACTAGGCATTACTATGTCGGGTTTATCCTCCGGGAACAGGTTGCGGTCTTTTAAACGGGCGCAGAAAATGAAGTTTAGCAACAATTGTCAGAGATGATGCAAAACACGGAAGCCAGGCTAAAGACAGGAGGGGGGGGAATAAACCCCCCGCAGCAACTAGAAACGAGGAAGGAAACTTTTCAAACAAACGGCCAAAAAAAAAAGAAAAATCTCTCTGTTGTCCTTCTTCAGCTTTACGAGTCATTCATTTCACTCAGGCTCCAGTGCTTATAATTTCAATGGTTTGTTGGTGACCGTGTCCTGTGGGGGGTTGACTCTGTGGCTTCAGAAGCTGCAAGGAGAGAGAGAGAGAGAGAGAGGTCACGTAACAAAACTGTGTAAACTGTTTATTTGAAAAGTTTCAGTGGAGAGACTGCGGCGGCGTTAATAGAGAGAGAGAGAAGATGGAGAGAAAGAGAGAGACAGAGGAAAGAAAACAAACGAACACAAGAGGCAAGCAACAGAGGTCTGGAGAGTCAAGGGATGGGAAGGGAAGGGAAGGGAAGGGAAGGGAAGGGAAGGGAAGGGAAGGGAAGGGAAGGGAAGGGAAGGGAAGGGAAGGGAAGGGAAGGGAAGGGAAGGGAAGGGAAGAGAAGGGAAGGGAAGGGAAGGGAAGGGAAGGAAGGGAAGGGAAGGGAAAGGAAAGGAAAGGTAAGGGAAGGGAAGGGAAGGGAAGGGAAGGGAAGGGAAGGGAAGGGAAGGGAAGGGAAGGGAAGGGAAGGGAAGGGAAGGGAAGGGAAGGGAAGGGAAGGGAAGGGGAAAAGTAATATGTTGTTTCTTTATTTTCAATAACGTGATCTGTTAATTGCCTAAGAATCAAAATAAAAAATATTTAACACGCAAAAAACACACACACAAACACACACAGGAAAATTAGAAGGCAATTTTATACGGAGCAACGCGTATTGGTCGGCGGTTATAATCCAGAGATGATAATATCAATCCTCTGTCCGAGTCAGAGACTAACACAACCTCCTGCAGCATTGGAACAATAACTTTTTGGACGTGACTGTACGCAATCCCGACGACCGACGCACACACACACACACGCAGTTTGCCCGACGCTCGTTTTTTTCCCCGACAAGTCAATAATAATATCCCCCTGTAAAGAAAAAAATTTCATGAGCTGAATGAAGATGTCCCAGAAAGTAAGGCGACGAAACGTTCCGATTTAAATTTGAATTCTTCTATTTCCATTTTATTTATAATACCCAAGCAGAGATTGATTTAACTATTTTATTTACATTTTCTTCGACGCTTGGCATAATTTAGCATCCAATTATTTTTACAGCTCGAAAATATCAATGGAATTTTGTGTTACACTTTCCGCCATCGTTTGCGTCCATGATTTTCTTTTTTAAAATTATTTTAAAATGAAATTATGGCCACTATATTCGCAAGAAATTTAAAACCGGGTTCAATACTTTTTCTAAAGAAAATTGCTAAGCTCGAAACTAACAGTTGGGAAATGCTTGGTTGAATCGTGGGGGAGAATTGTGAGACACAAAAGAACATTAACTCGGTCTCTTTGATTAGCTTTATCCACCCTTTAAATGATAATTTCAATCATAAATAAAAAATTTTAAATATCTCAAACGGAAAATTCTCAATTTTGCTCTTATGGGCAGACCTCAGTATAAAAAGAAACTTGAAGAAGAACGGAGAAAAGAGGAGAATAATAATAATAAAAGAGGGACTGTTTGAATGATTATCAGCAATAAAAAAAGGATTTTAAAACCCTATAGTAAATTAAATAAGGGTTAAAAGTTATTGTAAAAAGGACGAGTATGAGAGATGAAACGTAAAGGGATTATTTCTGACGAACACTACACCTGACAAAGTCACATTTTCCTTAAGAGGTGAGAGGGAGAGAAAAAAAAGAGTGAGAGAGGGAGAAGGAGAGAGAGAAAGAGTTAGCGACAGGAAGGGAAGCACGTCGAGGAAACTGTCACACGTTTCGTAGAAGTAAAGTAAAGTTCTCCCGTTAAGGAGATTACAAAATGGTGCTGACATAATCGCTACAAGGGAAGGGGGGAGGAGGAAAGGAAAGGGTTTGTCTCCCTGTTCGACAAGGCTCTGTCATTTTAAAATAGACAAGGGGTTGTGCGGGATAACCGTCATTAAGATGGATAGAGAGAGAGAGAGAGAGAGAGTCACTTCATCACAATATCTATCCATACTTTGGTACGGGAAAAACAAGGAGAAATATTCGATTCCAATAGGATGTGTGTGTGTGTGTGAAGGACCAACATCACGATTGGCTACCTCTTTATTTATTAAATATATATATATATGTCGGACACAGTTCCTTTATACTCGTAATGTTCAGAGAAACTGGAAAAGTCAGGCTGCGTTCATTGAGGTCTTATAAACGACTCCCTCAGTCAAAAAAAGAAAAACTCACTTCTCCAAAACTTGTCATTAACCCATTTAAAATATTTAAAACTAATCGCTCAGTAAGGCTCATGATATTTTCACTTCTCTTGGAAAGGGGAGGAGAAGGAGAGGCAGAGAGAGAGAGTGGTGAAAGTAGTTTAGTGAAGTAGATATGGCGACTCCCTCAGTCGGGAAGAGAAACAAAAACTTTATATTATCCCTATTAAAATATTTTTAGAGGATAGGGAGGCGCTACTGGAGTGTCTCGTAGACGCTTCAGCCTCAGAGTGACTGCGGGGCTTACCTGATCATATCGGGGATGCCTCCTGCACTCTCTCTGGGTATTTTTTTTTATCAAAGTTCTCACATGCCGAGACACCTTCACCTATTTTAGGAGGTATATGTACTGGGGTCAAAGACCTTGGGCATATGGCAAGAGCTGTCCGCTGATCCCATTGGATCAGTCGGCCAACTGCCTCTTGAAACTGGTGGAGACACGGAGAAGGGAATGCTGCGTCCCCACAGCAGACTCGTCTCCCGTCATTCGGAAGGGCGTGAGAATAGTAACCAGCAATGCCCGACCTACCTGATGCAGGTTTTCTAGGGTTTTCCCTGTATCTCTTTAGGTGAAACACCGGGTAGGATCCTTAAACCATAGCCCGGAGGCCCTAGTTAACCCTTCCTTGGCTACCTTGCTCTACCTTCCACACCACCCCTTTTCAATTCCCTTCCTATGCTATTAAAGGGGAGTTGCCTGTTTCAGGATCACCCTCATAGAGCCTGGTAACCCAAAAAAAAATATTTTTAGAGGAACGTTCTGTAATGCTCATGATTTTTTTTGAAACGGGTAGGAGAAGGGAGAGGCAGAGAGAGAGAGAGGGAGAGGAGAGACGGAAAGTAGTTTAGTGAAGTAGATAATCGACTCTCCCAATCGAAAAGAGAAACCAAAACTTGAGATTATCCCCGTTAAAATATTTTCAGAGAATCGTTCAGTAACGCTCATGTATTTTTTCGCTTCTCGTGGAATGTGGAGGAGAGAGAGAAACTAGTTCAGTGAAGTGGATATGCGACTCCCTCAGTCAAACGACTCAGTAATTCTTTAGCAAAATATCAACCATACACCAATAACGAGGTTTCCAAGTCTTCTTCTGACTCTCCTGATGCCTCAATATAATCGGCAAACCTTAAGGGTTTTTATTTCTTCTTCTGGCTGTATTACTATGACAGTCCCAACATGGAGGACCAGTGGACTGCCCTTCAACCTGTCAGGGTTGGATGGTTCTACCAGAGTCATTGGGACGCACAAACCTCCCCGTCACGATGATGCGGCAGGAAGTCCTTGGGGGAGGAGTCGTTTAATAATAACAAATCTTACACACACATCTGCAGATGAAGGACGTGACGTAAACCTGTGACGTCACGTGACGTGACCTGTTACGTAAAGCAGAGATAATGTAACGAGACGGTCAGCTGTCCCCCAGAGATATCGATAACTGCGATTCATCAACCAGGAAGAAACGGTTTAAATGATCAGAAAAAATTATAAAAAATAATTTAATCGATTGCCACTTTAATCAGGGTTCATTAAAAGTCTGATTAGTCAGGAAAATGACATTTAAATTTAATGAGAACATCACTACGTGGTCCAGGAGAAAGAGTTTAATATGAGGATTAACAGAGGGAAAACCAAGGTTAATGAAGTGTAGTATGGGGAAAAAGTGGAATAACAAAGGTTGTTACATTGGGAAGGGATATTTTGACATAAGTTAAGGAATTCTCCTACTTGGAAAGCGTAATGACTAGAGTAGTAAAGCACAGGCGAGGAAGGCTTTCACGAAAAAAATATATAATTTTCACAGGGGTGATATAAATGTGAATTTTACGAAATCGTTGCTGAAAATGTTGGCATGGATCGTGGCGTTATATGGGGTGTGAAACGTAGACGATAGGAGTTTGGGGGAAAGGAAAAGAATGGAAGACTTTGAGAGAAAATGTGGAGATATAGGCGAATGAGATGACGAGGTGGATAGAATCACAAACGAGGAAGTCCTCAACACAACACAATAGGGGGAAAAAAGCGAACAATATGGATGACGGTGACTAAGAGAAGGGATAGATTAATAGTGCCACGTTTTAAGACACGAGGATCTTGTAAAATTAGCATTAGAGGGATGAGTGTGAGGGGTAAGAACAGAAAAGGGGGGAAAAGGATGGAATACCCTGAGTATATTAGGGAGGGAGTGGGTTGTGCTTGTTATAAGGAAATGAAAAGGCTTGCGCAAGATAGGTTCGCATGGAGGATTGCGTCAGGACTGAATACCAACACAACAACAACAGTTTCAGTTAGTATTACTATAAAAAATAATAAGAATTTTTGTAGAACACAATTTTTTAAATTTATGAAGTTAAGACCTGTTTTAGATGTACTATAAATGAGGCTAATTATGTACTAAATAATTAATAAAACAAATAGTTTAGAGAGTAACGTCGCTAGACGACGAAGAGAGTTGACTGCACAAAAAGTAGCTGCCGAAACCCCTCTGAGGGTGACCAGCAGCGAGGGTGAGGTTTAATTCACTTTCCCCGGGGGCCTGGAGAGAGCCGAAATGAGAAGATGGACTCAAAAATCTTTGAAAAGAAAGAAGAATGAAGAGGAAAAGATGAACAAAAATAAGAAAAAATGAAATAGAAAAAAAGGTTCCAACGGAACCAAGTAGTATAGGCGCGATACAAGGATCAAAATACATCGTGGAATGACTTTAAATTCGACTTTTAGGCATTGTAATACATTTTCTTGTCTCAGTTTCATATCTCGAGGTATTCCTTCCGACGCCTGTCTGAGTGAATGTTGTTGTTGTTATGAGATGAAGGAAGGTCGCTGGCTCCCTCGAGTGGGGGGCAGAGGGGGGGAGAGAGTAGGATGCGCTTTCAGGTTGAAGATTTTAGTGTCAGAAGTGAAGTAAAGTTGGCTCCTCGCATGGGAATCTGATAAAATATGGACCACGCTGCTGCTGCTGCTGCGGTGAGAAGCCGACCTCGGTCCTTTCAATATATAATAAGGAGGAGGAGAGGAGGAGGAGGCTAAGGACGCTCTATATTTTTCCCTCTTGCCCTTTTTGTTTCGACGTCGTCCTTTATCTCGCCTGGCAGAGGCTGGAAGGAGGGAGAGAGGGAGACTTGACAGCGCCTAAAATGCGGGAACACTTTGCAAGGACCCGGGAATAACGTCAGAGGTCCTTCCTTCCTTCCTTCCCCCCGCGTCACGTGGCAAGATCATGTAATGGCGGAGCTGCTCCAGGGCTTGCAGCACCACAGTCAGACCTTGGCGGATTGTGCCTGTGTTTCTCTCGCAGCCGTCGTCGTCTTCGCACATGCGTCACATACCGTCATTCCTAAGGAAGGACAGCCACGCCATAAGCGCTGCGGGAGTTTCTCTCGCAGACGCTTCAGCCCAGAGTGACTGCGGGGCTCACCTGATCATGTCGGGGATGCCTCGCATCTCTCTCTCTGGGTACTTTTTATCAAAGTTCTCATATGCCGAGACACCTTCACCTATTTTAGGAGGTATATGTACTGGGGTCAAAGACCTTGGGCATATGGCAAGAGTTGTCCGCTGATCCCATTGGATCAGTCGAGGGCCAACTGCCTCCTGAAACTGGTGGAGACACGGAGAAGGGAATGCTGCGTCCCCACCACAGCAAACTCGTCTCCCGTCATTCATAGGGAAGGGCGTGAGAATAGTACCCAATGCCCCCGACCTACCTGATGCAGGTTTTCTAGGGTTTTCCCTGCATCTCTTTAGGTGAAACACCGGGTAGGATCCTTAAACCATAGCCCGGGGGCCCTAGTTAACCCTTGCTTGGCTACCTTGCTCTACCTTCCGCATCCCCCCTTTTCAATTCCCTTCCTATGCTATTAAAGGGGAGTTGCCTGTTTCAGGATCACCCTCATGTAGCCTGTTAACCCCCCAAAAAAATGGAAGGACAGTGAGAAGAGTACGTAACCATGGAGAAGCATACAGTATGTTACCCAAGCTCTTTCATTTATATACATGGAATAGGCGATGAAAAAAATTAAAACTGATATATGGAAAAGAAGCCATACTTCAAGGAAGAAAAAATAAAAACCCTACGCTTTGCTGTTGATATCGTAGTTTTCGGGAAGTCAGACGATGGCTTGGAAACCATAATAAATACTTCAGTCTGATGATGATGGCACAGCAATCCGTTGAAACGTCACTGATGATCTCTTTGACCCGGTTGGAAACCCGAGAGGAATTTATACGTAATAAATAGCAGGAGTGCAACATGAGGATTATTAAAGGGGAAACCAAGGTGATGGAGTGTAGTATGGGAAACAGTGGAATAACAAAGGCTGTTAGATTGGGAAGGGATATTTTGAAAGGAAGTTAAGGAATTCTGCTACTAGAGTAGGATAGCAACAGGCAAGGAAGAGGAATTTACTTACGGCTAATATAAGTGTGAATATTAAAAAATGGTGGTACGCAGTATGGCGTTATATGGATGTGAAACGTGGACGATAGGAGTTGCAAAAGAAAAAGAATAGATGCCTTTTGAATATGGTGTAACAGGAAAAAGAGTTGGGTGGATAGAATCACTAACGAGGAAGTTCTAAACAGAATAGAGGAGAACAGAACAATATAGAGGGGTTTGAAGGGATAGATTAATAGGCCACGTTTTGAGACATGAGAGTTTTGTAAGATTAGCATTAGAGGAAAGTGACGAGGAGATTAAGGATGTTGTAGGATGTGGTAGTAGTGCGAAAATGAAAAGGCTTGCGCAAGATGAATTAGCATGGAGGGTTGCATCAGACCAGTCTCAGGACTCAATACAACAACAAAATCCCGCCATACTAGATTGACAGGCTTTTATGTGATTCACCGCGAGGGTAGGAACCTTTAGCTATAGCCCAGGGGGTTCTAGTCAGTCCTTGCCTACCTTGCTGTACCTGCCACATCCTACCCGGTGCTAACCGTAAAACAGATGCTAAGAAACCCCCCCTAGAAAACCTGCACCAGGTAGTTGGGGCTACTGGGCACTTGTCTCACGTCCTCCCGAATGACGGGTGGCGACTTTGCTGAGAAGTTGCAGCATTCCCTTCTCCGTGTCTCATCACATGGGACCGGCAGACAACTGTTACCGTATTGCCCAAGGTCTTCGACTCCGGGACATACACCTCCTAAAGTAGATTAAGGAGCCTCGACCTGTGAGGACCTTGTAAACTCGGGATAGAGAGAGTACGAGGCATCCCCGTAGCAGCAGTCAGGTAAGCCGAGAGTGACGCAGGCGCACCTGTTGGAGTCTTATTGTTCTCTCCAGGGCCGGGGCTCGGCTGGAATTACAAACCAAACTGCGCCTGAATACCCAAGATATTGTCCGGGATTTAAAAAAACAAAAGAAGAAGAAGAGGAAGAGGAAAATAGTAATCCTCGTCGTTCTCCTGCGTCATTGTCGACAGCGAGGACAGACAGACAGACAGACAGACGCACGACGCCAATCGATTGCGCCGCTATCTCCATCTCCTGCTTGCGCCAGAGTTAATGACGTGGGGGGAACCAACATGGCGGCTGATGATGGACCTGGGATCCTCTACCCTACAAAAACCATTAATTAGACACTACAAACCTATCGTTTTACATTTGCGTATATACTGAAAAAAATTCTAATTTCCTCAAGAGACGAGGTTAATGTAACTTTTAAAAGTACAATTGACTATAAGTCGGTTGTTATTTTTAGAAATCCGGGTTACAATGAGGGTTATCCCCTATAATAACGTAAGAAGGGGGGGAGGGTGATGTGGAATGTAAAGGAAGGTTTCACTGAGGTCCTGGGGGGTGGGGTGTCGTTTATGGTGGGCTTTTGCACCCTCCCCTCCACAAAAATTTATATATATTTTTATAGGACAAACAATATCCCGCCATAATAACTTTTATACGTGACCACGTGTCACTCCAAACTCTGAAAATGTCATGCAAGATGACAGTCCGAAGTCGACTCGGTAGGCCCAGGCCCTCAATGGGCTGCAGAACCAAGGAGAAAGGAAAATATATATGTATATAGAGGATAATTATTAGGAATCTGCTTGCCAGACCATCGGGAGAGGAAACGATGATCGCCATTGCAGAAACGAGAAACGCAAATCAGTGCCACCAAGAGGAGTGGCAGGAGGTCAGGCCCTCAGACCCGAAAAATTGGGACAAAGGTCCTTGAGTTTTGGGACTCGAAATACATCTCTCTTTGCCATATAAACACGTGTCGCAACCCTGGAGAAGGGGCGGACTCCGACTTGTGGCCCTGGGGAAAAAGGAGGGGCGGGGCAGGAGCCATCGAAAAATTCAGCGACAAAGCCTCTGAGAAAGTCAGCACAGGCAGATGTTTTGGCATGTGTAAGATCATCCATCATCATCTGTTACACTAGTTTTATTATTATATTATTTTCGTGGTGGTTGAGAGACTCAAGGAGAGAATTCTTAATTTCTTTGTCTCCTCCTCCTCATCCTTTCCACCTTTATACATTTTGTTTGTGAAACGTTTTCCCCCCGGGTTACGACCCACACACACACACCACGTGTTTCCGGATCTCCTCCATGATGACGCGTTGGGTCGAGTAGTTGTTGTTGTAGGTTCAAACTTTTTTTTTACTAATTTTATACTCTAATTATTTATGACTGTATTTGTATTAGCAGAGTTATGTAATTTGTTGTTTAAGATAATTACTTGAATAATCTTACTATTACTATAATTTATATTCTATTTTATGTTATGATGTCCATATTTTTTTGGTCCTTATACTCACTGATCCGGTTCCTGGATTTGAAAGTCCCCCGAAAGTCCCATGATGATGATGAGTATATTGTTAAGTCTTATGATGTAATATTTAAGAGTCTATATTTTTAGTCCCCTGTATTTTGTCAGTTCTAAAGCGGATATCAATCAGGTTTGTCAAATTTTCTAGAGCCGCGATGGGTGAGTGAGTGAGTGGTGGGTTTCTTATTATTTCCCATAGTCTTTCTTTTCTTAAGGTTTCTCTCTCTTATTGTCTTGTCTACCTCATAATTGGGGCATTCCAGTATGGCGTGTTCCTATCTCTCTCTCTCTCTCTCTCTTCTCAATCTCTCTTCTCTCTCTTCTCTCTCTCTCTCTCCTCTCTCTCCTGTCTCTCTTCTCTCTCCTCTCCTCTCTCTCTTCTCAATCTCTCCTCCTCTCTCTTCTCTCTCTTCTCTCCTCTCTCTCTTCTCAATCTCTCTTCTCTCTCTTTTCTCTCTCTTCTCAATATCTCTTCTCTCTTCTCAATCTCTCCTCTCTTTCTTCTCTCCTCTCTCTCTCCTCTCTCTCTCCTCTCTCTCTTCTCTCTCTTCTCTTTTCTCTCTCTTCTCAATGTCTTCTCTCTCTCTCTCTCTCCTCTCTCCTCTCTCTCTTCTCTCTTTTCCTCTCTCTTCCTCTCTCTCTCTCTTCTCTCTCTCTCTCTCTTCTCTTCTCTCTCTTCTCAATGTCTTCTCTCTCTCTCTCTCTCTCTCTCTCTCTCTCTCTCTCTCTCTCCACAGGCACATAGATCGTGTGGTCTGCTATTTATTCTTCCCAGATATTGTCCGTATGGACCATGACCAGTAAGAAAATGTATAAGACCCATCTGCAGGGCGTGGTCATTCTCTCTCTCTCTCTCTCCCGTCGTCCCGCCGACACAACCTGCTCCTTCCACTACCCCATGACGACTCTCTAAAGTCTCGCCAGACTATATTGTTGGCCCGGGCTGCGTCGTTCCTCAACAATTGCAACTCGCATTGTTAAGTGTAACTTTTCATGTTATGTCATTAACTAGTCTCATGTCCCCAGTCTACTTCGGTGTGGGTGTAATTATGTTGTTACTAAAATCTTCGGGTATTTAACAGTGTTGATATTTATTTAAGCCAGCTACTTCTGCAACGTTTCGTTCACGTTCGTGGAAACCGTCGGGTAAAATTTTATAAATCAATAAACCGACGCAGGCAAACGGACAATTTTTGCGGCTACGGTTGCGCCAGAGATGTTATTATTATCATCACGAGTCCTCCCTCCATCCTCCATCAAAAGGAAGGAACCTTGTGGTGCAACAGCCGCCATTTACGTCCACGTGGCAAACTGTTTCCTTTTACTCACGTCAATCAATCAATACAGTTGTCTCTGGTGTGACGTGTGATAACTTCAGAGATACGCATGCAACGGGACGGACCAGAGACTGTGTTGATGCTGTTGTCGCGGCGGCTTTCATCGTGCTGAGAGCCTCCCGTTGCGTCACGTCACGTCACTTCCGCCGCCGTCGACCTTGCATTTAGTCGATTGTGTGAGACCCGCCTCGAGATCGACCTTAACCCCCCTTTCCCTCCCCTCCCCATGGCTCCATCCCATCAGTGACACACCACAATAATCCCGCTATTACGGAATTTTATTATTAATTATTTAATTATATTGGCAAAGCGTTACTACAAATTTTTCTGTATCGATCGTCTAACACAACGATACGGTGCATGTAGTGTGAAACAAAATTATGTTTAAAAAAAAAGATAGCCGTGGTGGTTGGAAAATAGATTTTCCTCAGCAATTAATATTTACCGACGCAACCATTTTTATTTGTTTATTTTATTTACTCTGTTTGCCTTTACTTTCTAGTATTTTCTGTTCCGGGAATGTTCTGCTTCTGGAATATTCCATGTATGTATGTATGAATGAGAGTGGATTCCAAGTCGGAGTCAGTCTTACGCTGTACGAGCTTTGTACAGCACTTGGCACATAACCTCTACGTGTGTGTTATTGAATCTCACGATCCCTCAGAAACGTGGCAATGTTCTTCTCATTTTATGGTTGGGTTTAATTAAAAATATAAAATACAAAATGTGTTATTACGCTTTTTAATTGTTTTAAAAGAGAGATAAAACTCCCTAAACTTCTAGGAAAATGGTGAAAAATTATGATTTCCACAAAAATATCAACAGCGCGGAGCTGCTGCTACTTTCTGTGTAATTTTACAACGCGCGATCTCCGTAGGGTTAACGAAGGAATATTTGTGAAGGTCTAACCGTCTGAAACAGCATGGCCGCGGTGGAACCTGTCTAATAAGGAGGAGGATCCCCAGAGTTCAGAGTTCATCTTCGTGCCTCTCTCTCTCTCTCTCTCTCTCTCTCTCTCTCTCTCTCTCTATCTATCTATCTATCTATCTACAGAGGGGGGCGGCAAAATTTGTTAACCGGTGTCCTGGTCACGGAAACGAGAAGGTTCGTCAATTAGGGTGGGATATGTTAGAAAAACGACGACAAAATTTACGTCTCGGGGCTCTTTTTAAAGCGTACACACGTTGGCCAACAACCCTGGGAAGATATTGCATCAAAGTTTTTAGAAGTAAATTATTTCAGTAGAGGAGGAGGAGGAGGATCATCATCATCATTGTAAAATTGGGCGGCAGTGTAGCTTTAAAACTAACTGACGTTGGGAAATTTTCTTTTTTAAATCGGACTGTAAAGGGATTGGAACAATTTACCTGCAGAAGTTTTCGAAACATTCCCAATTGCCAATAGTAACGTGTTTCAGGGGGAAGAATTAGGAAGTGTAGTGAAGTGCAAGTTTAGTGTAGTGCGACGATACAATATATGAATAATGGGTACTTTTTATCTTTTTTTGTTAGGATTTAATTTAATTTATATTATATTAGTGTATTTATTATCTATAACATATTTTATTTCTAAGTTTATTTTTCGTAACTGCCACCGCATAGTGCTGCTGCTCAATTGCACTATTAATAAATTCAATTCAATTAATAAACTCAATTCAATCTCTCTCGACGTCAGACCATCTTCTCTGCGTGACGCGCGACTCTGAGCACGTCACTGCTGTTAGGAGCAATGCGCGCGGCCATCAGGCGTCCATTTTGGGGAAAACCGAGATACTTGATGGTCCGGTCCGTGGGGCCTGTTGGTCTATCCTCCAGAGGGCTCCTGGTGACTTGCCACCACACACTGGGGTTAAACTCGTCGGTTCAAAAGCTCAATTTAGTTCCTTTCCAAGGTTTTCAGGGCCCTTCCAGCAGGGATCCAGGCAACCAACCAACCAAAGTATAACCGCGTTGACTCTCTTGAGGGATTACGCGCAACGCAACCTACTGGAACAGTATAATCACCGAAGCTGTAAGAATTAGAACCTCTGGTAATTTTAAATGAACCGGGACAGCCGGGGTTCCAGCTCAGCAAGGCCTTGGGGGACATAAAACAACGCGAAGACCAATCGAGAGAGAGGAGCGACAAATCAGGACCCTGCATTTCTACAGCGAGGTCTTTTGGAAGGGGGGGAGGAGGGGGGAGCGAGGACACGCAGAGGACACGGCATCAGTTACCTGAAGACGGTGGCGGAGATAGCCTTCGAAACGTCGTATCTTACGATTGACTCCATAACCCATGGTGAAATCCCGGAGAACTTCTTCTTCAGTCTATCCACCGGGAAAAGACTAGATTCTATCTAATACTTACTTCCATTCGTGATGGTTTTCTTGCCACATTGTCGTCGTCGTCGTATTAAAACGATTTCAAGATGGCCGTCGTAAAACTCACCCTCGTCTCCTTCTTGTAACGTGAAATGAGCTCCAGAGAGATTGTGAAGGACGACAGGTCGAGGTTTGGTGCAGAGGAACCCTGTACTGCAGACAACGGCGCCACGTTCCGTTTATTTCCGGCCCACTCCATCCCCTTTAAAAGCCGGTCCCTGGAGGAGGGAGGGGGAGAGAGGGGGATTATGTTGGCCCTCCCACGCCGCTCTCGAATTATAAACCAGCGCGATCGCGGAAAAATTTAATTAATTTTTTTTTCTTTTCGCGAGCAACACACACACACACATATATATAGGCAGACAGATTGAGAAGCTCTGCCGTGGCTCCAATTACAAGGTAATCCGTGACGCGTGTCATGGCCGCCGTGGTGTGGAAAAAAAACTCTCTTATCTCTTCTGTAGCGCCTTCCACAACAACCGCCAGAGGCGCCAAACATCCACAGGTCCAGCGGCTGGGTGATTCAAGTACACGGTGGTGGTCCTTAGGCTGGACCCTGCGGAAACCCTTTCCCTTGTTAATCTGCTCAGCGTATTCCCTCTTCCGTTCACTTCCCCCCTAATGCTAAGACCCCCTCGTGTCTTAAAACCTGGCCTATTAATCTATCCCCTGCCCTTATTCTGCTTATTAACATCCTGGTTACTTGCCCTATCCACTCATAATAATAATAATAATAATAATCATATTCCGTAGATCCTGTAAAGAAGCTCATCTTCAAGGATGTGTGGAATAATGGGTCAGGGTGTGGGGGTGTACATTTATTACATTATTTTATTGTATAAAAGAGATAAATATACTGTAGAAGATCCGGCGTTCCTCCGTATTCGAGGTTTTAAATGCTTTTTTTGGGCGCCAGGTATTTTTTAATTCATTTGGGGGAACACACGCCACCCCCGGTCACCAAATTCCCCCCAGGTTAGGAGTAAGTCTCTCTCTCTCTCCCTCTCTCCTCATGTCTCTCTAATTACTTTTGTTGTAGTTCGTCTACTCACCCTGTTAGTCCTTTTACCGGAGAGAACAATACACACATGCTCTTGCCGAGATTCGAGCCCGGAGCCTCAATGTCGCTAGAAACAAAAAAATTAAGACATTCCGAAACACCGGCGGCGACGACGAGGAGGTTGTGGTGTCCGAGCAGCTTTATGGTCCAGGTGTCAGCCGCAGTCCCCCCTTTGTTATTATTCCGAGCCGCCAAGACGGCGGCGCGCGGAAAAACCCCAACCCCTTTCTTCCTTCCTTCCTTCCTGGACAAGCGACTTGCTCATTCCGCAATATTTGGTATTTAAGTTCCCGTAAATTATAATAAAAAAATTGGACGCGGGTTGGTTCTACTGCGCTACAATATGTTAAACAGCATGGATGGACTGCATCCTTGTCTTACTCCTTTATTGATTCCTGCTTTCTTTTTCGTGTCCTTCAATTCTAATTACTGCTGACTGTCTCCTCTGTAGAGGTTAGGAGTAAGTCTCTCTCTCTCTCTCTCTCTCTCTCCCTATGTCTCCTCATGTCTCTCTAATTACTTTTGTTGTAGTTCGTCTAGTCACCCTGTTAGTCTTTTTACCGGAGAGAACAATACACACACATGCTCTTGCCGAGATTCGAGCCCGGAGCCTCAGTGTCGCTAGAAACAAAAACGGGGTTGTATATATATATATATATATTTCTTTTGAATACAGGGTCTCACATTTCTAACTTTCAGAACTTTAATTTCATGTCTTAGATTAAATTTGAGTCTGTCTTTTTCTTTTCATTCCCCATCCGCTTCTCTGTTGTAGCTTGTTTTATTTATTTCTCTGCCTATTCTGATCGTAGAAATTCCTCCTGTTGCTGTCTTTTTTTTCTCTTGTCGGTTTCCTCTTCCACCCAATCACTACCCCGTGAGTGGAGTACCCTAACTCCTAAGTGGTGTTGGTTGGTTGCTTGCTTGCTTACTTATAAGCGACGGCGTCCATGTTGAACTTTTCCTCGCCCCACGGCGGCCGTTGTTGACCTTTTCTGGTCGCTGGAGAGTTTATGGAGGAGGGCGTCGCCGCCTCGCAAAACCACCGCGAGACCTCATCACGTCGAGTGCCAGGGCCGCCAACTCTCCCGCTGATTGTCGTGTGGTGGGGGGGCCGACGACGCCGCGTCTATTTCCGTCCTAACGACGCCATTTACTACCCTGTCTGTCCTTCCTGTCGCAAGCTTTATAATTAATTCCAGCAATTAAAATCGTACCCCTTGGCCCTCTGTTTCCGCCTCCCCCAACCCCCCCCCTGGAAAACTCTCGTCGCTGTTACAACAAAAAAATTTCTCTCTCTCTCTCTCTCTCTCTCTCTCTCTCTCTCTCTCTCTCTCTCCAGCATTATACACCACCACTGAACGCCCATTTTAATTGCCGCGGGTTTTCCCTCTCCCTTCCATAAGCTTAGCGCCGATCGCCTAATTGTGATTTTATTTCCCAGAGGAAACCTTCGTAGTGTAGCGCAGTAGGACCCTTCCCCAATATTTTATTTTTATTTTTTAAAGGATATAAAAAAAAAGTTCAGCAAGAACAATCTCACCGGCGACAGGCAGGGTAAGGGGTGAGTTTTCCCGGCGCCAGGTTGGCGGACCTGAGACGGACTTATAACACTAAGCTTGTTATGCTGATGGAGCATTCACCCTTAAAACATTTTTCCCGAAGGACAGACACTCTGCTGTTCCCTGTGTGTCGTGAAAAATTTCCCGCGCTGGACGAAGGACTCTGGAGGATTGGAGGAGGGAGGAACAAACAAACAAACAAACAAACATGATGACGTGGGATAGCGTCGTTTTCCCTTGGAATATGGGGATACACGAGTTTAGCTGGGAGGCGAGAAGCCGAAAAAAAAATTGTTCAGAGTGGTTCAAGACGTTGAGGAAGGTGAGGAGGCAGAGTAGGAGAACGGTTAATAAGGCAAACAGGTAGTTGATCAGGACGTGGAAAGGTGGAGAAAGATGGAGACACGTAACGGATTTTGAAAGGGAGAAACACGTTATTTGCCCCGTGGTTACATTAACTAAGGGATGAACTGTAACTACACCTCTTTCTACCATACAGTTTATTTGTTGGATTAAAAACCAGTCTTAGAGGACTGACCACAACAACACGTCAAACAAACTCGGAACACCGGAACACTGACCCAGTCAGAAATTCTGATTTTCATTGAATAATACATAAATAAATAAATAAAACATAGTGAATCGTGAAAGAAGGAAAATTCAATGATCAGAAAGGAGGACGAAGGAGGCACCCAGAGAGAAATACCCAAAAATAATTTCTAAAAAAAAAAGAACTACAAAAATAAAATTGGCAGACAAGCGAGTCAGTAGTAGACTGTAATCGGAACGGTGCTGAAATTAAATTTCCATGGATTACAGATTTGAAATATTTTATTATTATTCTAATCTGAGTTATTAGGGGGGGATTGTCTACTATAATACGAAGAAAAGGTATCGAAATGAGAACAAAGAGAATAATTGTAATCACAGAATAAAAGACGTTTCGTCCCTTACTTTCGGGGGATGTCTTCAGTATATTTACATATATACTGAGTAGAAGTCAAGGAATTAAATAATCTTTGTAAGATGTGGTAGTTTTTTGGGTGATTTATAGAGTATTTACGTTGGCTCCGCAATAATCCAGGGACGATGAAAATACATTTTTATGAAATTTAATATTGTTTTTTTTAAAAAAAGAGCTGAAGAGGCGGCGGAAAGTCGGGGACGAAACGTCTTTTTTTATTTCATTCCCCATGCGTTATTGGGAACTGTAAGGGTAGTTTCCCACCGCGGATGGGAGGGGGAGGAGGGGAGGAGGGGGAGTAATGTTTATTCCGTTGTCTGCGGCTGTTAAGGGGGTTAAGGAAGAAGCCGCCATGGCAATTAGTCGCCGCCCGCCCCCCATATTTCAGAGTGCGCTGAGGCAGGCTGCCAAGGCCCTACGCCGCCGCCGCCCCCGCAGCCCCACTTAGGGCGCGACCACAAGGGGGTGGGGATGTGGCGCTGCCATCACAGTCTCGCCACAGACACGAACGAATAAAACTCCGCGGTGACGTCACGATGACGTAGAGGCAGAGTCGTGTTTAACATGTGTGTGTGTGTGTGTGCGCGTGCGCCGGACACGACGACTTTATCTAAGCCTAATTAATTCGGTGTTGGTCCTGCACATGCATGCATGCATGTCATTACCATCGGAAATTAACCCCATACATACATACATACATATATACATGCATACGTACAGTACACATACGTAAAACAGATATGAAACAGACAAGGGGATATATATATATATACACTCCCGACATTTTCGTATCAATTTGGCGGTAGAAATGAAAAAAAAAGAAATACACTTGACGAAGCCAGCCTTAAACAAAAAACCCTCATATCCTGGACGCCCGGAAAATGAGGGAAACCGGAATTCCGGAGCTGGAAGTACAACCTGTGATAGACTAGAGAAGTGTGGAGATGCAGGAAGGAAGGAAGGAGGGTGGAGGAGGAAGAAGCAGAAAACATTGAAAGACTGTCTTCTCCTGCCTCCAAGCCCAGGAGACAAGAATAGAGCAATCAATGGCTGATGACCTCCACGCATCTTTACTGGTAGAACTTATGCAGGAGGGAGAGCGTCTTCTGCTCTACAGACCCCCTGCAAAAAAATATACTTCCATATTTGATGTATATAAAAGTATTATAAAAAAGTGTTAAAAAATCTCAGTCTGTAATGTAATGTAAAAGAAGTTGGATGGAAGCAGCTATGACTTAACATAGTTTTCCTCTCCCTTTCTTCCATATTCCGCCAGTAGCTGTGATCTCACAGCACTTTCCCTTCAATCCTCCTACTCCACATTCACCCTTCACCCCCCTTCTGTCTTTAGTTTTAGTTTTATTATTGTTTAAGAAAATAATTATTTATAAAATAAAATAGAATAAATCTGTAACACAAACATTGTAAGAAATTAAAATATAAGGCCCTGTTATAGATACTCAAGAAAACAGGCTATTTATTAGTGTAATTAGTGAATAAATAAATTAAATAAAAAAAATACACATACGTCATCGGTTAGAGTAACACCACGTCTAATTAAATACGCAGAGGTAACAAGTGCCTTAATTACTACGGTGCCTCCTCCTCCTTCTTCTTCTTTTCCATCTCTGCTTCTCCTCCTCCATGTGTCTTGTTCGACTTACTTCCTTTCTTTTCTTTGAAACCGATAATTTTTATTTTTCCCCTATAGTGGCGCCTCTAGTGTAAATATTTACTGTTGCGAACAAAAAAAATATAAAAAACCAGTACGAATTTCTAAGTAAAAGAAAGTTTATTGTCTTTAGCTCATTGGAATTTAATATTGCAAAATGTCTGCCTCTTTCCCCTATCTTCTCTCTCTCTCTCTCTCTCTTCTCTCTCTGTGTGAATCTCTCGCCCATCTCTATTTGCATGTAGCTTCCTTCCTTCTCGGTCCATAAATGTTTCTTTCCTCCCCTATCTTCCTTGTAAGTACGTATCTTCCCCCATCCCATTTCCATCTCCCGTCTTACTATACTTCCTCTCTCGGTCCTTCTACATTCTTTTCCCTCCCCCTATCTTCTCTGTGAATGTGCATCTAACCCTCTCCATTTTCATGACCCTTCCTTCTTTTCCTCTTCTCCCGGTCCATCTATATTCTTTTCCTATCCTATTTTCTCTGTCAATGTGCATCTAACCCTCTCCATTTTCATGACCGTTCCTTCTTTTCTTCCTCTCTCGGTCCTTCTATATTCTTTTCCTCCCCCTATCTTCTCTGCCAATGAGCATCTAACCCTCTCCATTTTCATGACCCTTTCTTCTTTTCTTCCTCTCTCGGTCCTTCTATATTCCTTTCCTCCCCCTATCTTCTCTGTCAATGTGCATCCAACCCTCTCCATTTTCATGACCGTTCCTTCTTTTCTTCCTCTCCCGGTCCATCTATATTCCTTTCCTACCCTATCTTCTTTGCCTGCGTGTACCTCCCCCTTTCCTCTCCCAACTCTCTTTCTTCTATTATTTCCCTTTCGGTCCTTCTATATTCCTTTTTTTTCCCAATCTTCTCCGTCTCTCCTCATATTGAACTCTTTTATCCAGTTAGAACCAGTTGTTATGGTTTCCAAGTAGTCTTCTCCTGACTCCCCTAACACTATAATATCATCGGCAAAGCGTAAGGGGTTTTTATTTCTTCTTCTTCTTGCCGTATGATTCCTTTTCCATATTCAGTTTGAACTTTCTTCATCGCCTGTTCTATATATATATATAGTTTAAAGTGCATGGAAATCCTTGTCTGACTCCTTTCTTGATTTCTGCTTTCCTTTTTCTTGATCTTCCTATCCTAATTACTGCTGACTGCCTTCTGTAGATAAGTATCCATTCTCGATATTTTTATTCCAGTGTTCTTTTGGGCGTTTATCTTTCATTTTCTTTTTTAAAAAAAAGTTCTTTACGTTAGAATTTTGCAAATGGTTTTTTTCGTTTTTTAAATTTTTCCGTAATATTTACAGTCCACAATTTCCTGTCGTTGGTCAGTCAAGCAAGCAAGATGTCTGATATTTCCTCCTCCTGTGAACCTCATCTTTGCTATTCCTTGCCCCCCCTAGGATGACGTCATCATCATCCCCTGCTGCTGCAGGAGACAGTCCACACGTTCCTTCCCACGTGTACCAACTTTATCATCAATCAATCAGGATCTTTTCTTGGCCGTTGTTGACGGTTTTTTTTCCCAATCCCCCCGTAGCCAGCCACCGATCGCCATTTTGTGTGACAGCCTCGCTACGACGACGCAAGCAATTATAACTGGGAAATCAAATGCAACACTGGAAACGTCGCGTTCGTTCATTTCATTTCAATTACCGTAACGAATTGGCGCTGCGTCGGCACAAACATGGCGGCCATTCAAAACCCAAAACTGCCAACGCTGCTGCTGTGCGTGGCGGAGAAACGCTGATGTTGGCAGGCCTGTAACTAAAACATCACTCGCCCACCGTCACACACACACACACACATATATATACGGACAAGCATTTTAATAAACACAAAATGGCGGACGGGGTGGAAAAAAAACGTCAACAACGGCCAAGAAAAGAGCCTGATTGATTGATTGACTAATAAAGTTGGTACACGTGGGAAGGAACGTGTGGACTGCCTGCAGCAGGGGTGATGATGACGTCATCCTAGGGGGCAAGGAATAGCAAAGATGAGGTTCACAGGAGGAGGAAATATCAGACATCTTGCTTGCTTGACTGACCAACGACAGGAAATTGTGGACTGGAAATATTACGGAAAAATTTAAAAAAAGAAAAAAACCATTTGCAAAATTCTAACGTAAAGAACTTTTTTTTAAAAAAAAATGAAAGATAAACGCCCAAAAGAACACTCGAATAAAAAAATCGAGAATGGATACTTATCTACAGAAGGCAGTCAGCAGTAATTAGGATAGGTAGATCAAGAAAAAGGAAAGCAGAAATCAAGAAAGGAGTCAGACAAGGATTTCCATGCACTTTAAACTATATATATATACATAGAACAGGCGATGAAGAAAGTTCAAACTCAATATGGAAAAGGGAATCATACGGCAAGAAGAAGTAGAAATAAAAACCCTTACGCTTTGCCGATGATGATATTATATAGTATTAGGGGGAGGCATGGAGGAGAAGAAGAAGACGACTTGGAAACCATAACAAGTGGTTCGAACGGGAGAAATTGTATCTTCTGTGCCTGGAGAGATTAATTGTCCCGCGTTCCTCCTGTCACGCACCTAATTACCCTGCGAGGATTCCTCACGTCACGACGCCGCCGCCATCTTGATTGTACAGGGCGTCGCTAAAGTCAACATTCATCCCAACTCCCCGTGCAAGAGAGACGAGAGAGAGAGAGAGAGAGAGAGAATGTAGTAGAAAATTCCATCCTTTTCGTGGTCAGCCGCTGAAACAGGATACTGTAGCAAGGATATATGGAATTAAAAAGAGATAGAGGTTGTAAAAGGAGAGAAACAGAGGGGGAAAGGGATGGTGGGATAGAAGGACAGATAGAGAAATAAAAGGGAGAGAGTAAGAGACAAAACGGAACGTAGATGACAGGAGGATGAAAGAGGGAGGAACAGTAAAGCTCTTCCCTTTTCTAATATTCCCCCCGCTTACTTCCTTTCTTCTCCCCTTCCCTTTGTTTCTCTTTTTCTTTTCATCATTTCCTATTTTCCTATCCCATTCTCCTCCTTCCCCCTTTATCTCTGTCACTCTCCATCCTTCCCTTTCCAGCTTTACTCTTCCTCCCTCTTTTTTCCTGCTGTCATCTACGTCAGTTCCTCTTCCGTTTTGTCTCGTACTCTCTCTCTCTTTATTTCTCTTTCTGACGTTCTATCTCTCCGTCTCTTTCCCCTTTTTCTCTCCCTTTACAGCCTCTATTTCTTTGCCTTTCCATATATCCCTGCCACGGTATCCTTTTTTTGTCTCCTTCCCTCTGTTTCCCATTTTCTGAATTTTTCCTCTATTTTCTTTTTTCCTCTCCCATCCTCTTTTTCTCTCCCGCGCTATTTTTATTTATGTTCCCATCCATCCGTTACTTGGTTCTTCAATCCCTCCCTCTTTTCCCCCTTCTTTCCACTCCGTTCCTCCCAGTTATGTTTTTGTTCTTCTTAGTCTCCCGTTTTATTTAAATTTCTGTCATTCTATACTCTCCCATCCTACCTCTAATTCTTTTCCATTCCTCGTGTCTTTCCGTCAGTTTCTGTCTTTTGTCTCCCTCCCTGGTTCATTTTTCTGTCTCCATTCATTTCCCTTGTAGCTCTCGGTCTCTCGCTCTCTTTCACAAATCTTCTCTCATTCCTTGTTTTTTTCCCTCTTTGTTCGGTTCTTTATCTTCCTCCCACCCGCCCTATATTACTGTTCCACCTCGTGTATCCCTCCCTCCCCCTCTCTTTCCCTTTTCTTTCTCTCTATATCTCCCCCTTTTTTTCATGTTTATTCTTTTTCTGACTTTCTTTTCCCCTTCTTTCCTTTACCTTTTTGCCGTTCCCACTATCTCTGTCCCCTTCTATCAACCACTCTCTCTTTCCTTTTCGTTTCTTTCTCTCCCCCTCCCTCTCTTTTTACGTTTCTTTCTTCTTTCTCTGACTTCCTTTTCCTTGGTTTCTATCCAACTCGCTTTCGTTTCTCTCTTTCTCTCGTTCCCACTATCAATCACTCTCTCTTTCCTTTTCGTTTCTCTCTCTCTCTCCCTCTCTTTATACGTTTCTTCTTTCTTTCTCTGACTTCCTTTTCCTTGGTTTCTATCCAACTCGCTTTCGTTTCTCTCGTTCCCACTATCAATCACTCTCTCTTTCCTTTTCGTTTCTCTCTCTCTCTCTCCCTCTCTTTATACGTTTCTTCTTTCTTTCTCTGACTTCCTTTTCCTTGGTTTCTATCCAACTCGCTTTCCTGTTTCCCTCTTTCTCTCGTTCCCACTATCTCTGTCCGTCACTATCTCACTCCATCACCACTGTTTCTTCCTTTTTTCCCCCCTCCCACTACATACCTCGATGAATGTAGCACGTTGATGTGTCCATAAGCTAGAAACTGTATAGGAAATTCTGATTTTTGTAAGGTTCGCATACGTTAAATGGTAAGCATATCGTCAATTAATATTGTGGATTGAGGATCCTCTGAGGGGGATGCAAGGTGGGTGGATGACCTTTCCAGCCTCTGAATCTCCTCCCGACAATGCGTTCCTGGATCGATTGGGAGAAACGTCGAGGGCAATTAGTGGTGGGTCGACCTTCTTCTTCATCTCCGGCGGGGGCGGCGAAGGAAACCAACCAGCCAAGCAAGGGCGCAGCCATCGCCTCGTGACGTCACACTATATGAAAGCGGCCCACGCGCTGCAGGAGAGAGAGTAAAGTCTCAGGCCAGACCAGACCAGAGAGGTTACCTCAACCGGGAAGTTTTTTTTTTTTTGGTTAACAGGCTACATGAGGGTGATCCTGAAACAGGCAACTCCCCTTTAATAGCATAGGAAGGGAATTGAAAAGGGGGTGGAAGATGCGGAAGGTAGAGCAAGGTAGCCAAGGAAGGGTTAACTAGTGAGGCCCCCGGGCTATGGTTTAAGGATCCTACCCTAGGGGTGTTTCACCTAAAGAGATGATGCAGGGAGGGAAAACCCTAGAAAACCTGCATCAGGTAGGTCGGGGGGCATTGCTGGCTACTATTCTCACGCCCTTCCCTATGAATGACGGGGGGAGACGAGTCTGCTGCTGTGGTGGGGTCGCAGCATTCCCTTCTCCTCCGTGTCTCCACCAGTTTCAGGAGGCAGTTGGCCCCCGACTGATCCAATGGGATCAGCGGACAACTCTTGCCATATGCATGCCCAAGGTCTTTGACCCCGGAACATATACCTCCTAAAATAGGTGAAGGTGTCTCGGCATATGAGAACTTTGATAAAAAAAAGGAACCCAGAGAGAGTGCAGGAGGCATCCCCGACATGATCAGGTGAGGAAGCCCCGCAGTCAGTCACTCTGGGCTGAAGCAAGCGCCTGCTCATAAATAATTTTTCTGACAATTAAATATATATATAAATGAGCTTCTTGGGCAGTAATTTATAATTTAAATATGAAATTTTTACGACGTTTCGTCTCTGTGTGATATTTGAGACTTCTTCATGCAAAAAAAAAAATTTTTTTTTGGCGTGTGATCTTCCTGCTTGAAAAAATTACGGTGGAAGACGTCGTGACGTTTAAACGTTTAAATTTTATAAATTACTGACAAAGAGGTTAATTAAATTATTTATTATATATATATGTATATTTTATTTATATTTTTCAAGCAAAGAGACTGTGAGTTAAACCCGAATTTTATTTATTTTATTTATTGTGTTCTTATGTGACTTAACAGGTAAGTGAGTGGTTTTTAATTAGTAGGTTAATTGAGCCGTTTTCTTGATCTCTGTCCGCAGGTCGAGGGGAGGCGGCGTTGGGGGCGTCGGGGGCGGCGCAGCACGTCGACGTCTCCACGCAGGTAGGTTGGGCTGCAACAACGCCGCCGTGACGTCACACGCCACATCAGCTGCTCCGCGCGCCTTATTGATCGGGTCGCCCACTCTCCCTCTGCCGTGGCTCTCGTCTACGGCGCCCCACCCCGCACCCCTACCACATACTCCCTAATAATCTCCTTACCATACTCCATCCTTTCCCCTCCCTCCCTCTTCCCTCTAAGTCTTTCATACTTTCCTCTCTTCCCCTATCCTGCTTACAACTTCCTCCTATCCACCCATCACATTCCCCTGTAGATTCCGCATTTCAAAGTCTTCTACTCTTTTTTTGCCTTTTCTGCGATTCCTATCATCCACGTTTCGCACGCCATGTAACGCCATCCCTTTTTCTTTGCTTTGCCGACGATATTGTGGTTTAGATTTATTGTTGTTTCCATTAATCCTCCTCGATTGAGGAAATAGGATGGATAATACGACGACGTCATAATACATTAAAAATTAAAAATGAACAAAATAAAGTACATATAATTAAAGACAAATAAACTTAAAAATAAATTAATAAAAGAAAATGTATATAGACAAAAGTCAATAATATATAAACACAACACCAGGCACACACACACTGGGGGAAACACATTGTGGTATTAGGAGAGTGCAGAATGAAGACTTGTAAACCATTATAAAAGACATGAACGCGGTCCTGGAGGAATACTTCAACATGAGGAATTTCGTCTTGTATCTGCCAACAGGGACAACTGTAGACTTTTTTGGGGGGTTTAACAGGCTACATGAGGGTGATCCTGAAACAGGCAACTCCCCCTTTAATAGCATAGGAAGGGAATTGAAAAAGGGGGAAGATGCGGAAGGTAGAGCAAGGTAGCCAAGCAAGGGTTAACTAGTGAGGCCCCCGGGCTATGGTTTAAGGATCCTACCCTCCTAGGGGTGTTTCACCTAAAGAGATGATGCAAGGGAAAACCCCCTAGAAAACCTGCATCAGGTAGGTCGGGGGGCATTGGCTACTATTCTCACGCCCTTCCCTATGAATGACGGGGGGAGACGAGTCTGCTGTGGGTGGGGACGCAGCATTCCCTTCTCCTCCGTGTCTCCACCAGTTTCAGGAGGCAGTTGTTGGCCCCCGACTGATCCAATGGGGAGGATCAGCGGAGGACAACTCTTGCCATATGCATGCCCAAGGTCTTTGACCCCGGTACATATACCTCCTAAAATAGGTGAAGGTGTCTCGGCATATGAGAACTTTGATAAAAAAAAATACCCAGAGAGAGAGAGTGCAGGAGGCATCCCCGACATGATCAGGTGATGAAGCCCCGCAGTCACTCTGGGCTGAAGCGTCTACGAGAAAACTCCCGCAGCGCCTGTTATCAACTGTAGACTAACAATAAATACTATATATATATATATATATAGAGAGAGAGAGAGAGAGAGAGAGAGAGAGAGAGAGAGAGCAGAGACGATGGACCAAATTAAACGGAATATAATAAAAGGAATCGTACTTCAAAGGAGGAGGAGAAGAAGAAGAAATAAAAACGCTACGATTTGACGACGACGACGACGGCGCTGATATTGTAGGAGAAAAGACTCGGAAACCATAACGAATGACGTGGTCCTGGAGAAATACGAGGATTAATGGAGAGGGAAAAAAAACCCAAGGGTGAAGGAATGTAGTATCGGAAAAAGTGGGATAACAAAGGCTGTTAGATTGGGGAAGGGAAAATTTTGATGATGGAAGTTAAGGAATTCTTCTACTTCTTGGGAAGCAGAGTAATAACTAGGGATGGTAGGAGTAGAGTAGACACAAAGGAAGTCTTGTTGGGTCTTGGTTGGTATACGGAAATGTAAAGGCTTGCGGAAGAAAGGTTAACATGGATCAGACCTGCCTTTGTAACTGAATACTACCACAACAACAACAATAACATAAGTAAAAATTTAATTTTGATGGTTTTTTAAACAAATGGAAGTAGTGTTTTTAAGGGAGAATATTTTAAATGAGTGCCTTCAAGTTAGGCAACTTCTTCGACACTACAATGCGGCATGCGGCCGACTTTGCAGGGACCTCTAAAAAAGTTTAACACTACTTACATTCGCTTCTAAATGACGAAAATTATATACGTGTGTTACGTAACATGAGGTGACTGATGTGGGCCACCCGGGTGTCGTTGTCTATCACGTCAAACGTATTCCCCCATTTTCATCTAGTAGCCGAAAGAAATTATTATGGGGTATCGAAACGACCGTAAATTATCATTTCAATCGCAGTAAAGGAGATTACTTACCAAGAGCCACTGCACGGTAACCTTCCTGGAAATCTAAATTTCAAAAAAACGTTATTCAAACTGCAAAAGAAAAGAAAGATACATACACGACTGACTCCCTCCCTCAGTCAAAAAATTCAACACGCTTATTTTGAAATACACCAGAGCGCTTTGCGACGTTCTTTGAGTCAGCGATGTAACAACGAGAAAAGACAAAGATGACTGAACCTCGGCTAGGGAAAGGAATATCTCTGTCAAGGAGAAAAAAGATCAGATATTCAGAGAGGTTAAAGATGGAGGGGGGAATTTGCATCCGTTGTTAATAATAAGATAAAGTAAACGAGGAATTTAAAAGACATTTTAAGAATAACTTACTAAACGCCGTGTCAGGATTTTTTTAAAAAAAATTTCACCGTGTTTTAAGGAAACGAAAATATACTGAAACGTCGTATTATATTACCAGTGACATTGTAACGGTCACTTTGTGGTGGAAATGTTTATTGAAAAATAAGAAGAACAGACGTTTTTGATCGTTTATGATGGAAATGTTTATTGTAAAATGAGAAGAAGAGACGTTTTTGATCGTTTATGATGGAAATGTTTATTGTAAAATAAGAAGAAGAGACGTTTTTGATCGTTTATGACGGAAATGTTTATTGTAAAATAAGAAGAAGAGACGTTTTTAATCGTTTATGATGGAAATGTTTATTGTAAAATAAGAAGAAGAGACGTTTTTGATCGTTTACGATGGAAATCTTTATTGTAAAATAAGAAGAAGAGATGTTTTTTAATCGTTTGTGGTGGAAATGTTTATTGTAAAGTAAGAAGAAGAGACGTTTTTGATCGTTTATGATGGAAATGTTTATTGTAAAATGAGAAGAAGAGACATTTTTAATCGTTTATGTCTTTATATGTTTATTGTAAAGTAAGAAGAAGATATGTTTTTGATCGTTTGTGTCGGAAATGTTTATTGTAAAATAAGACGGTTTTGATCGTTTACGACGGAAATGTTTATTGTAAAATGAGAAGAAGAGACGTTTTTAATCGTTTATGATGGAAATGTTTATTGTAAAATAAATGAGAAGAAGAGACGTTTTTAATCGTTGACCAGCAAAGAGTAGTGATTGTGATGGGAATTATCTCTGGCGTGCAGAGGTCTGCCATGTTAAATATTGATATGACAGGCTTAATAAACGTATCACCAACAGTGACTTGAAGAAAAAAATCGTCATAATTAGAATCGATTTTGATGATTCCGTTACAATCCGGGATAGATAATCGTTTCGTGCATGCGCAATGATAAGCAGGATTTAATTAAATTGCTGACGCTCGTGGATCATGTATAGCAAATGTAACTCGTGATTGGTGCACAACCAGTGACGTCACAGCCTGTTGACCAAGGCTGTAAATCGTCGTGTATGCGTTTGGGGGAATCGATGACTCGTTTTAAGAAACATATATATTTATAGCGTAAGTGACCTTGTAAGGTGATTAGTTGTGATGTCAAGAGCGTGATTGATTAGTTGGAGGTATTAAACTCGTGTCACAGGGACGGGTTGAGTTACACCATGCGCGAGACACGTCACGAGCTACACACCAGGGGTGCCAACATCGACACAACACGACAGTTGTGATTTGATGAAAGACTGTGTAAACGCTTTGAATTGGAACGGTCCTCTCTCTCTCCCTCTCCCTCTCTCCCCCTCTCCCTCTCTCCCCCTCTCCTCTCTCTCCCTCTCCTCTCTCTCCCTCTCCTATCTCTCTCACTCTCTTCTCTCTCCTTCTCTCTCACTCTCTTCCTCTCCTTCTCTCCCCTCTCTCTCTCTTCTCTCTCTCTCTCCTCTACTCTCTCTCCTCTCTCCTCTCTCTCCCCCTCTCCTCTCTCCCCCTCTCCTCTCTCCCCCTCTCCTCTCTCTCCCTCTCCCTCCTCTCCCCCTCTCCTCTCCCCCCTCTCCTCTCTCTCCCTCTCCTCTCTCTCCTCTCTCTCCTCTCCTATCTCTCTCCTCTCTCTCTCTCCTCTCTCCCTCTCTCTCCGTCTCCTATCTCTCCCTCTCCTCTCTCTCCTCTCTCCCTCTCCCTATCTCTCCCCCTCTTCTCTCTCTCCCCCTCTCCCTCTCCCTATCTCTCTCACTCTCCTCTCTCTCCTTCTCTCTCCCTCTCCTCTCTCCCCTCTCCCTCTCTCTCCCTCTCTCTCCTTCTCCTATCTCACTCTCCCTATCTCTCCCCCTCTCCTCTCTCTCTCTCAACCCCTGTTGTTTTATTTTCTGGTCCCGACGCCTTTCTCCCCGTCAACCGTTTTCGTTTTACGTCCGTGTGTGATGCGAGGCGCGGGGCGGGGCAAAGTTATTATCTAAGGCGAGCAAACTAAACAGTAAAGAGGACAGCCGTAAACGTCAAATGTCTCTGACGTCACGCGCCGAAGAAGTGACGACGGGGGAAAAAAAAGGGACCATAGTCGATGGACTGCGATTATTTATTTATTTATTTATTTACCCCAATTAAGTAAATAAATATTTATAAATTTGCAAAATACAAGCTTCACAATTGTAAAAATGTCGTTCCCCCGAAGTATTTTCCCCCCGACTGGCGGCGGCAAATAAATTGTGAGCAGCGGAAGTCGTCCGTGGGAATGGAATTCCAGTGAGACATTGCGAGATAATGGAGCGTGGCGGCTCCAGAGGAGGAGGCGAACTTCTTCAAAGGCGGCGTCCTTCTTGTTAATTGTTCCTCCTCCTCCTTCTTCTTCTTCTTCTTCTTATTCTTAGTCCTCCCCAAAATGTCGCCAAAATATACTCACACGTGTGTACGCGAAAAAATAATAAACAGGGATCCATCCCCTATTTCCCCGTGGGAATGCGACTCACTTCATTAAGGGAAGAGGGGGAAAATGGCGCCGCCGACCGACTTGGAAAACTCCATCTCACAGGGACTAAAGCAAGAGGAATCTCCGCGACATCTTGTCACGATCCTCTTCGTTGACGTCCAACCTCGAGGAAAATCAGAATTAATTTATTTACAGACGTCTCATACCCTTAAGTATGACGGGGAGATGAGTTTACTGTGGGGTCGCAGCATTCCCTTCTCCGTGTCTTCCCCACTTTCAAAGAGGCAGTTATCCGACTGATCCAATAAAAAAACAGTGGACAGATCTTATCATATGCCCAAGGCCTTCGACCCCAGTACATACACCTTCCAAAAAGAGATGAAGATGTCTCATGTCTCGGCGTGTGAGAAACTTGAAATTGTGGAGAGAACGAGGGAGGCATTCCCGACCGACCAACCGAAGGTGTGGACCCCTTTCCCCCACCCCTCACTAACTAAAATATTTATTTACAATATATGTAAAGTAGAAGTATCTTATAAGATGAAAAAAATTACTTGTAGAATCTAGAAATTAATGATGAAAATTTATACTTGCAAGCGAAGAGGCCGAAATAATAATAATAATAAACATCATAAAAGTATTTTTTCAGTTTTTCAGAATAACGTTGATAAAAGTCACCAATTTAACAATGAGTGAAAAAGAGAAAGTTTATAATCGAAAGGGAATCATAAATTTTGTATAAATTACTGCTGTCAATTTTAATATTAATATCTGAATTGCACTGGAGACTGCACTGTTTTATTTCCATCAACTTCTTGTCTTCTGGTTCCACGTCAAGTGTCCTGATTTTTTAGGAACGATCCCCCCTCCCCCCCGCCATTTTGATTTAAATTTGAACTGTTTGTAGTATTGCAGCCTTAGACGAACATATTTCAGCAGTTGGAAATTCCGCCATTTTCTCACTTAGATACCGGGTCTTTTTTTCGTCGAAGTCTGCGCTGCGTCGTTTCCAAAAAGTGCCACTTGTCAGCTTCAACACCCGTGGTGGGTGGTTATTGGGGCGGGGAAATAGATCGATGAAAAAAAATCGTTTCCAATAAAACTCGAATGCGTAGATTAATAAAATAATAATAATAAAAAATATATATTTCAAAAAGTTTAATCCCTGGCAGGCCATGAAGGTTCACAAAGTCGGCGAAAAAAGAAAAAACTGTGGCCAATTTAAATTTTTATTTTTTTTCAGCATTTACAACAAAAAAAACGGTAGAGGTAAATAAAATACGTACTGTATTCATATTTCTGTAGTTTTTATGTGAACACAGGCGTCTCTACAAGTCAGACGATTTTTACAGAGAGATTTGTAGATGTGATATATATATATTTTTTGGGCTGGATTTGGTGCAGCCTCAACGCCATCTTGAGCTAGCATTTCAAACTTCCTTTGACTTGAATTCCGTGCACCTGCGACCCAAATTTACGCAATGTCAATTCGTCAGTAACTTCCTAGGTTGTGAAGAATGTGGTTAGTGAGCCTGGCTTTGGTTTAACAGGAATGGAAGAGATGTTGAATCGTTCCTTGGACTTCGACTCGGATTAGCTCAGTGGTAGAGTGGCTGCACGCCCGAAAAAAGCGGGGACGTCTCTTGAATTGGGAGGACATTTTTTCCCCCCAATTGCAAGCCATATTTACCTCTGCACTTTTGTTAATTTTACGACAGTTAAAAAAAAATTAATAAATGACGTGTATTTTTAAAGTTCCCTGCAAAGTCGGCCGCACGTCGCATTGTAGTGTCGAATGAGTTGCCTACCCTGGAGGAACCTAGTCACTCCGTTCTTTCTCTCTCGCCTCTTCATAATTCTCCAAATCCTCCATTACACAATTCATAAAACTCTAACTTTGTTTACCCCACGACGAGTTCTTCATATAGTTTTTTTTCTGTTTGCTTCGACCCCCGCCCCCTCCTAAGTTTCCAGGTCGCCGTAATATAAATCCTTATTTCGGTCCTTGTTTGTAAAGACTTGTAACCCATCGGTTTGTTTCTATTTATCTTATATATATACTGGCTATGTTATGGAGGGGAACAGCCTCTTTTGGGCAGTTTTTTTTTATGTGCGGGGGCTAAACATTTATGCCATTTCCCCTCCCGCCCGCCTGCCTTTTGTTGCTGCTGTCGTCGTCTTTTTCCTATGCTGCGCGTAGGTGCAGGAGAGTCTCCTTTTCAGCAGCAGGACTCGAGTTGCTTCTTTTTTTATTTTGTGAAGGAGTCGAGGCCCATGGAACCTTCTACCTGCAGCTACGCTACTGTAAAGTCAACCAGCTCCGGAATCCGACAACAATGATCAATAATCAACGGTCAATAACCCTGTTGAGTCATGACTACTCCCGCCGGCGTTTACCCGTGCTAAATTTCGAACCGTTACCCAAACTGCATACGAAAAGGTAAAAGTATCCAAACGAATCCTCTTCCCCTCCCTCCCTCTTCACCCTCCCCTCCCCCTCTTCCCCCTTCCCTCCCCCTACACCCAACTTTCGTTCTTGTGGTGGTCGCATCAAGTGTTCCGGCCAACGCCGCAGTCTGCCTGGTAAGCAATAAATTTTTGTTTCCGTTGCGGCTTGAGTCAAGGGGTCTTCCTGGGAGTGGGGAAGGTCCACGAGGCAAACTACGGGACATACAGGGGCACAAAGTCTTTCCGTGCAGTTATTTTTCCATTTAAATGTTTGAAGGAGGAACCGCGGGTGGTGCAGCAGCGCTTCTGCATCGGTCAAAATATTTCTGGTATTAAAATTCCTCGCGTTTTTTTTTCTCTGGGCGCTGCTTGAGAGAGAGAGTCTGTCTGGCGACTCACTTGACCTGGAGGCTTTTCGACGTTTATTGTTTGCCGTGCGTTGTGGTGGGGGGAGAGGGGAGGAGGGGGGAGGAGGATCTCTCTCTCTCTCTCCCATCCTTGGAGCAGACCCAAGCACTTTGCTCCATCAGCAGTCGTTCCCTTTTAGAACCCCGAGTGAGTGTTTGTGTCGTTACTCTCCCTCCCTCCCTCCCTCCCTCCCTCCCTCCTAACCTCCTGGACGGTCATGGAGCCTGCCAATTCCCCCCCGCCACGGCTGACGTCATATATTAAATTACACTCCTAAATCAGCGCATACGATGGCATGGTTGAGTTCCTTAGAGGCTCAACAGATGTGACGTCACGTGACGTGACAGTTCTCTCTCCCCCCCTGATTCACGCCATATTCGTGCGTCACAGTCATCCGTGTTAATTCCTTTAAACAGTGGCGTGACGTTACAAGATGGCTGTCGTTGTCCTCAGCTGGATGTAAACAGGAAATCTTCTTTTAGCTTAAATTACTTTCTCTGCTTCAGAGAGAGAAAGAGAGAAATATCTAGTGAAATATATCTCTGGAGAGTGACTTGAGTGTTGTAGGCACTTTGTCTCTTCTTCCTCTTCTCCACTGTTTCGTACCTCTTTTTTCTCTCTCTCCCCACATAAACTAGGAAAATAAAAAAAAATAATAATTACATGTTCACAAAAATAAAAGCAACGAAACTGATTAATAATGTAAGGACGATATTTCTTTAGGGAAATCAGAAAGGTCGTAAAAAGGAACGAGTTGAGTGGGATGAAACAATTCCTTATTCAGTTCCTTTAAGCTTACAAAAAAAAGGGGGAATATCTCTCTCTCTCTTCTCGTTTTCTCCCTTCCTCTCGCGGTTTCTGCCACCGTCTCTCCCTCTCTACCTGCAATTTTTTATATTCCTATGTTTAATTATTTTTTTGGCAATATTTCTATATTCCTCCCTATTTCTAACTATTTCTAAACCTTTAATCTCATTTTCAATGTGCCTTTGTCTATCTCTCTTTCACTGCGTCTCTGTTTCTCTCTATACCTTAGCCTCTCACTTTCTTTCTTTCTCATGTTCGCTGTTCCTGTCTCCATTTCTCTATGTATACCTTTACCTCTCTCTGTCTTTCCCTAATCTCTCTCTGTGTTACTGACTTTCTCTTATGTCTCTCTCTCTGTCTATCTGTCTGAATCAATGTTTCTCTGTCTCTCTCTCTCTCACACACTGTTTTTCTCTATGTCTCTCTCTCTCTATCTCTCTGTGTTTCTATCTGTCTTACACACTCTACGTCTTTCTCTATGTTTCTCTATTCCTCTACATTAATTTTTTTCTCTATCTCTCTGCCACTCACTCTGAGTTTCTCTATGTATCTCTCTGTCAATTTCTTTTTCTGTCTCTCTATATCACTGTCTTTCTCTATCTACCTCTTTTTCTGTCCATCTCTCTCTATCTATGCGTTTCTCTATTTCTCTCTCTATCTCACTCTATCTTTCTCTATGTTTTCTCTATTTCTCTACATTAATTTTTTTCTCTATCTCTCTGCCACTCACTCTGCGTTTCTCTATGTATCTCTCTGTCAATTTCTTTTTCTGTCTCTCAATCTCACTGTCTTTCTCTATCTACCTCTTTTTCTGTCCATCTCTCTCTATCTATGCGTTTCTCTATTTCTCTCTCTATCTTTCTCTATGTTTCTCTATTCCTCTACATTAACTTGTTTCTCTATCTCTCTGCCACTCACTCTATCTTTCTCTATGTATCTCTCTGTCAATTTCTTTTTCTGTCTCTCTATATCGCTGTCTTTCTCTATCTATATTTTTTTCTCTCTATCTATGCGTTTCTCTATTTCTCCCCCTCTATCTTTCGCTGTCTCTCTGTGTCTATCTCCCTCTCCCTCCTGGAATATTCCCCTCTTTATTCGCTTTACTGTCTCCATAAAACAAAATATATATGTTACGTGGAGCAAGTTTTGTCGTTGAGACGTGGCCCTCGTATAATTTCACAGTCCTTTCTCCCTCTTTCATAGAAAGCTATTATCCTAACCTCCTCATCGTGAATTCTAGATCCCGCGCGCGCCGCATGAATTGCAAAGAGAAAATATATATATATATATATATATATTAAGGCTACGGTTAATGGCGCATGCAGACGTAAATTACTTTTATGTGTATAAATATACATATATACGCATTTAACAGAGGAGGAGAGGTGATGATGACGTCACGAGCGCCGCCCTCACGGTTGTTCTTTCCCTGTGCTGCTGCTGCATGATGCAAGGACAAGGAGATTGGATCCTCCTCGTCCTCGATCCTGTCCCTGAATAATTGGTGAAGCCATCACAAGTGTTTTCATTTATACAGGCTGATTAATCCCTGGTCCAGTGATGCCAACTGACACTTATCCCCCGTGTTGTTTTACTCTGACGCAAGCAAGGAATATATATCTCCCTCTCTCTCCCTCTCTCTGCCTTATATTTCTTCCTCCGCCAAGACTTGTGGGCGAGTTAATGAATTGGCCAGACCCTGCGCGTCCCCTTTCACCTTCGTCTTCATTGCGGGAGACAGGGAGGGATTCTCCCTGCACGCTTCCCTTAAACTAGACAGCAATTTCAATGGCGTTTATTACTTTCCTTCTCTCTCTCCATCCATCTATCTCTATGTCTCTCTCATCTCTCTCTCCATTCATCTCTCTATGTCTCTCTCTATCTCTATGTCTCTCTCTCTATGTCTGTCTCTCTCTCTATTTATCCATCTATCTCTATGTCTGTCTGTCTCTCTCTATTTTTCCATCTATCTCTATGTCTCTCTCTCTATTTATCCATCTATCTCTATGTCTGTCTCTCTCTCTCTATTTATCCATCTATCTCTATGTCTCTCTCTCTCTCTATTTATCCATTTATCTCTATGTCTTTCTCTCTCTATTTATCCATCTATCTCTATGTCTCTCTCTCTATTTATCCATCTATCTCTATGTCTCTCTCTCTCTATTTATCCAGTTATCTCTATGTCTGTCTCTCTCTCTATTTATTCAGTTATCTCTATGTCTCTCTCTCTCTATTTATCCATCTATCTCTATGTCTCTCTCTCTCTCTATTTATCCATCTATCTCTATGTCTTTCTCTCTCTATTTATCCATCTATCTCTATGTCTTTCTCTCTCTCTATTTATCCATCTATCTCTATGTCTGTCTCTCTCTCTATTTATCCAGTTATCTCTATGTCTGTCTCTCTCTATTTATTCAGTTATCTCTATGTCTGTCTCTCTCCATTTATCCATCTATCTCTATGTCTTTCTCTCTCTCTCTCTCCATCTATCTCTATGTCTTTCTCTCTCTCTATTTATCCAGTTATCTCTATGTCTGTCTCTCTCTATTTATCCATCTATCTCTATGTCTGTCTCTCTCTCTATTTATCCATCTATCTCTATGTCTCTCTCTCTATTTATCCATCTATCTCTATGTCTGTCTCTCTCTCTATTTATCCAGTTATCTCTATGTCTGTCTCTCTCTATTTATCCATCTATCTCTATGTCTCTCTCTGTCTCTCTCTCTATTTATCCATCTATCTCTATGTCTGTCTCTCTCTCTATTTATCCATCTATCTCTATGTCTCTCTCCCCTAATCTCTCTCTGTCTCTATCTTCATCTCTCCCATTCAATGTTTCCCGTGAAGAAAGTTGAAACGGAATATGGAAAAGGAATTCATACTGCAAGGAGAAGAAATAAAAAAAAACCCTAAGGAGAGAGAGAGAGAGAGAGAGAGAGAGAGAGAGAGAGAGGGAGAGAGGGAGAGAGAGAGAGAGAGAGACTCCCTCTGTCACGGAATATTAGTCTCACATCCTTGACGCAATGAGGTGACGTCACAGGTGTAACTGCTGCTGACATCTACCGGCGACTGCACGCAATTTGAATTTGATAAATAGAGGAAGGGAAGAGGGCGAAAAACCGGAAGAAAAAAAAAACTGATGTATATACACTAAATAATTTTTCTTGTTGATTATGAAAGTTTTTAATTCGCGATTTCCCGAAAAAATAGATAAGGAACAGGATCACACAAGCAGCATCAACTTTAAAGATTTAATTTATAATTAAGATTTAAAAAAACAATACAGTATAAAATTAATTAATTAAATTAAATTTTTAACTGTAGCCCTAAAGTTAAAGATTTAATTTATAATTAAGATTTAAAAAACAATACAGTATAAAATTAATTAATTAAATTAAATTTTTAACTATAGCCCTAAAGTTAAAGATTTAATTTATAATTAAGATTTAAAAACAATACAGTATAAAATTAATATGCTGGGCGGCTTTTTGGGATCCCTATAGAAAAAAAATTTCAAGTAGATTTTTTTTGATTTATTATTATTATTCAATCCATTAGTCCTCGGTTTAGGTAACAGGATACGTCAAATGTAATATTACAAGAAATATACAAAACCTTAATTCAGGTCCTTAACGGAAACGTTTCACCTTTGTGGAAGGCTGCGAGTGATTAAGAGGATCTAGGATGTTTCCTACATAATCCCCCATACATGTGTAGCTCTCAGGTTAAGGGTTAGCGGGATGTTTAGCTCCCAAGGGAAGGAATCGCTGGCTTCACTCGTCCATTAGCCTGAGGACTTTATGATGGATGAGGCCGGCGGAGGCGGCTTCCATTTCCTCTCCTCTCTCACACACACACACACATACACGCAGATATTATTAACAAGCCGCAGCGACCGACTCACGTGTACGATGACGTCACTCTGCCCCCTCCTCCCAATACCCCCCCAATACCCCCCACGAGAGAGAGAGAGAGAGAGAGAGAGACCGTAGGAAATTTGTTTCATGGGAACCATCGCTTTTAGGGGGGAATTTAATTTTATTGTTAATTGTTAACATCATCCTCCCTCGGCCCCTGGCTCGGATGACGGTGACGTCATTGCTGACGGAGACTGAGATCAAGACTGCTGATGGAGGACCGACACTGCTGGCCACCGACCACCACGTGTCACGTGAAGGAGGACAGTCCCGGAGTCAAGGAAGAACAGGAGAACATCTGTAACAGGAAGAAGAGATTGAACAGAAAGGGAAGGCTTGTGGAACTCGATGTATAAAGGTCACGTTGGGAGCTCGGTTGTTAACCTTCCTGCAGGAAGGACCACACCTGGGCCCTAATAAAGGAAGGAGACGAATGACATCAGACCAGTTCCTTCCTTCCTTCCTCTCCTTTCCTCCTTGGCTGTACGTCCCATTGAGGGCCTGGGCCTACCGAGTCGACTGCGGACTGTCATCTTGAATGACGTGGTCAGCGTATCGATCCTGCAAACAGTCTCAATGCCTTCAGACCAGTAGGAGGATAAATACGTCATATTCCTCGACATTACCATCCACGCAAATTTAAAAGAAATACCTGGAATAACAAAAATCAGACCAATAGTAAGAATACCACGGGGTAGCGAAGAATGGCGATGGACACACAACAAGAGAAATTGCTTAACACACTTTAGACAGAAAGAGGAATCGGGGACGCAGAAAAATTAAATCCTGATAAAACAGAGAAACAACAAAAATTTATTAACAGTTTAGACAGAAAGAGGAATCGGGGACGTAGAAGAATTAAATCCTGATGAAACAGAGAAACAACAGAAATTTATTAACACACTTCAGACAGAAAGACGAATCGGAGACGAAGAAATATTAATTCCTGATAAAACAGAGAAACAAGAGAAATTTCTTAACACACTTTAGACAGAAAGAGGAATCAGGGACACATAAAATATTAAATCCTGATAAAACAGAGAAACAAGAGAAATATCTTAACACACTTTAGACAGAAAGAGGAATCAGGGACACATAAAATATTAAATCCTGATAAAACAGAGAAACAAGATAAATATCTTAACACACTTTAGAAAGAAAGAGGAATCAGGGACGCAGAAAAAATTAAATCCTGATAAAACAGAGAAACAAGAGAAATTTCTTAACACACTTTAGAAAGAAAGAGGAATTGGGGACGCAGAAAAATTAAACAGAGAAACAAGAGAAATTTCTTAACACACTTTAGAAAGAAAGAGGAATCAGGGACGCAGAAAAAAATAAATCCTGATAAAACAGAGAAAAAATAGAAATTTCTTAACACACCTTAGAAAAAAAGAGGAATTAGGGACGCAAAAAATTAAATCCTGATAAAACAGAGAAACAAGAGAAATTTCTTAACACACTTTAGAAAGAAAGAGGAATCGGGGACGCAGAAAAATTAAATCCTGATAAAACAGAGAAACAAGAGAAATTTCTTAACACACTTTAGAAAGAAAGAGGAATCGGGGACGCAGAAAAATTAAACAGAGAAACAAGAGAAATTTCTTAACACACTTTAGAAAGAAAGAGGAATCAGGGACACAGAAAAATTTAATCCTGATAAAACAGAGAAAAAAGAGAAATTTCTTAACACAATTTAGACAGAAAGAGGAATCGGGGACGCAGAAAAATAAAATCCTGATGAAACAGAGAAACAAAGAGATTGTAACGAAATTAAAGGAAAAAGAAGGTAGAGGAACGGAAAGGGAAAAAAAGGTGGGGTGGAAAAGGAAACGAAAACGAAAAAACATCTCGAAAATTATTAAATGAAAGAGACTAGAGAACGATCGGACATTTTCGAAAGGAATAGATACATTTTTAATAAATTATTTGGAACAAAAATGGCCAGTTAAAAAATAAAAAATGCATCCTCTGCGCGGCGCGACATCTGAGGAGGGAAGATGGTTTTTCCTGATCTGCGTCAAGGAGTTCTCTATCTTCCACAGCGACACAACGCGGACTTAATTAAGAAAGTCATTATGAAAGTATCTCATGTAAATATCATAGAGGTTCATGGAAAACCCGGATAATTACCGCAAATGTAAGAGACGAAACGTCGTGCATCATTCCCTCTAAGTTTTATCACATCAAAGCATTTAATAAATTTGTTTCTGTTACTCTTTGGATTCTCTTACCCGTGTTAAGGTGCTAACTGCTCTGACCTGAATCTCTTTGGGGTGAAAAAACAACACAACATAGCAGTAGTAGTGAGTCAGCGATCATACAAATGATATTAGTAATAGTGTCGGGCATATCTTTGTTGTTAGTCTAGTCTCTGTGCCTTTCTTCTTCCTTCCCCGGGTTTGTGTTTACGAGTCCCCGGAGGCTCTGCACTGGATTACTGTATATAGGGAGAGAGTAATTAGCACAGTCTCTACCACAATCAGAGGGTCTCGTCATCAAGTCAGCCACGACGACGTAATAAACCAGAGACAATACACTCATAACTAACTGGAGCTCATCGGCTTTTAAACATTAATTAACCAGCGACTGTATTTAATGTGTAACGATTATGGGGAAACTCTGAAAACCTGTTGCATATTTCAGTCGTCTCATGTTTACTCAGAACAAAGGGAGTAAGACAAGAATCTCTACGCTCTTTAACTTAATTTTTTTTTGGTTAACAGGCTACATGAGGGTGATCCTGAAACAGGCAACTCCCCTTTAATAGCATAGGAAGGGAATTGAAAAGGGGAAGGTAGAGCAAGGTAGCCAAGGAAGGGTTGACTAGTGGGCCCCCGGGCTATGGTTTAAGGATCCTACCATAGGAGTGTTTCACCTAAAGAGATGCAGGGAAAACCCTAGAAAACCTGCATCAGGTAGGTCGGGCATTGGCTACTATTCTCACGCCCTTCCCTGTGAATGACGGGAGACGAGTCTGCTGTGGGGACGCAGCATTCCCTTCTCCGTGTCTCCAACTTAAATATATATATATATATATATATATATATAGAGAGAGAGAGAGAGAGAGAGAGAGAGAGAGAGAGAGAGAGAAAACAGCCTGCACAGAAAGATTAAAAATGGAATATGGGAAACGGAAATATACTGCAAGGACAATAAATAAAAAAAACCTAAGGATTTCTGATGATATTGTGGTATTAGGGGAGTAGGAAGAATACTTACTTCGAAAACCCACAATAAATGGCATGAACGTGGTCCTGGAGGAAGTGGAGTTACAACATGAGGATTAATAGAGGGGGGAAAAAACAATGTGTAGTATGGGAAACAGTGGAGTAGCAAAGGGAAGAAAGTTACTTAATTACAGCAGGATAGCAACAGGAGGCAAGGAAAATGAATTTACTCGCGGGTAATATAAGTGTGAATACTCCATATGGAGTGTGGCGTCATATGGGTTAGAAACGTGGACGATAGGAGATGCTGACAGGAAAAGAATCGAAGCCTTTGAAATGTGAAAAATCTGAGCGGAATTGGGGAAGAGAGAAGAATATGAAGGAGGGATAGATTAATAGGCCACATTCTTAGAGATGAGGGTCTTGTAAAATTAGCGCCAGAGGGAAGTGAACAGACCGAACATGGAATACTCTAAGGAGATTAGGGAGGATTTTGGATGTGGTTGCTACGTCAAAATCAAAAAGGTTTGCGCAGGACTGAATACCACCACAACAACAACAACAAAAACGCCTTGCTAATCTTTTCACCTCCACCTGATTCCAGCGTCGTTCTTCCACTGCACGCGCTTCCCTCTAATACATCTTTAATATGACCTGTAGGGGTGTGGCGGGGCGAGGGAGGGGAGGGGAGGGGGAGGTAAGAGTCTCCTCAACCCCCCCTCCCGTCACCAGTGGTATTCTTTGGCGAGAGATAAGGAATGTCTCTGGCCGTTGCCATGGCAACAAAACAGTCCTACTGCGCCGTGGAAGCGACATAGGAACATCTACTTGGGGGATGTTAGTCGTCCGTCCCTCCCGCAATGTTCTCTACTCACCAATTCGACATATATCAACGAAACGTAGTAGAATAAGCGCATCTCTTCCTTCCTTCCCCCATGCGTAGAGTGTTCCACGAATTATATTTAATTAGTCCACTACAAGGCATTTTTTTTTTGCGAGGTCAGGTGAAAATCTTCTAAAGACACTATCTCAGGGTCCGTGTGGGATTCTACCCACTAAAAACACCTCCCTTTCCAACGATGACTGTGTGTACCTTCCTGTGCGACCGTCGTCGGACATTACTTCACAGGAAGCAGTCTCTCTCTCTCTCTGTCTCCTTTAAACACTATTATTTCTCTCTTTTTCGTAATTTCTTAATCTTTGAATTACTGTAGATGAGGCTGCTGCATATGCGCTTACTTTATTCCAGGTATTAGGTGAGAGGCAGCAGCATATTGGGTACCAAATTATCTGGTGTTATTGAGGTTCCAATATCACTTTCTAATGCTGCTCGTCTGTCTCCCACCCATATGAAAATCTCGAGCAACTGAAAAGCCACACGTGCTTTGGTGTCTCATTAACTCCACATTCGGGGGGCATGTGCAGGTGAATTCACTACACTACAAGGCATGCCAGAGAAACAAAGGTGATAGGTTATTCACGGGGATATTCTGAACAGAAGGGGGCTGGAGTGGGGGCGGGGGGTTGGGGCGGAACCTTTGCCCGGGACTGGAAAGTAGTTACTCCTGGCGGACGAATTAGCGACGTTAATGAGACTCGCTGTCTCGAATTTCGCCGACTGCCGGGGAAAAGTTTCCCTTTTCCTTGGAAGATTGATAGAGAGAGGACAACTACCCGTCCCCTCCCTCCCCACCCTCCCTTATCACTAAAACTTAGCTTTCCGAGCTGCATCTTCTTCCCAGACTTAATTTCCGTCTCCAGACGCAGATTTCTCGTCTCCTTTCCTTTCCTTTCCCCGCTTCTCTCTCGCCTTCTTCCTTCCTCCGTCCATTTCCCTCCATCTTCCTTTCCCTCGGCAGAGTGTGAGACACACTGCTGAAAACTCACCTAAAGACCCTCCCTCCAAACCTCAACCGAAATTCATTTTCATCCAAACAATTCTCCATTATGTATTGTAGAAGATCCGGCGTTCCTCCGTATTCGAGGATTTAAATGCTTTTTGGGCGCCAGGTATTTTTTAATAAAAATACCAAAAAAAAGTGGATTTTAATAGCTTTAATCCATTTCAGAACATGAGAAAAATTATCACTACAGGGCGTGGTCTATCAACTGCCGACACATCCTTCTCCTTTCACTACCCCATGACGACTGACTCGAGTCTCGCCAGACTCCATTGTTGGCCCGAGTTGCGACAATTGCAACTCGCAAGCTGCTGCTAGCCTGCATTGTTGCGTGTAACTTTTCATGTTACAATATATAGGCATTTATTAAATCTACTAATGGGCAGATACACAGAACTTAAACAATAATTAATAACCTGGCCATATTTAACCTATAATTAAATATATAATTATATCCAATATAAATAAATAAATCTCTCTCTCTCTCCCCAATGGCTCCAACAACAGCCCTCTTGAGAGGGCCTGGGCCTACCGAGGCGGCTGCGGGACTGTCACGTGGGGTGATACGTGGTCAGTGTATCAATTCCCAAATCAGCCTCAATAAATAAATAAACAAATGTGGATTCATATTATTAGAAGATGAATTTTTTTAAAAAGGAATAATATTGGGTTTTTCCTGAAAGAAAAAAAAACACACAGTGGAAATATATTTCGCTGTAGTATATTTTTAGACATTTAGGAGCACTGATCACTTCACTACACTACACAAATGTGTTTGGGGGGGGATAAATTTAAAGGACGCGAAAAGATGAATATATTATGCAAAGAGACTGTTGTTTTTTAGTCCTTAGGCTCGTCTGATGCTCACTGGCCGCGCAGTGACAAAATATACAAAATAATAGTGCACAACGATAAAGAAAAAAAAAGAGCGTTCAACATCCAATTGAATTCAGTTGATAGATAGCAAAAATTAATATTAAAAACCCCACCCCAGGACTATAACTGAAAGGAAGGGAAAGGGAGGGAGGGAGGGAGGGAGGGAAGGAAGGGAAGGGAAGGGAAGGGAAGGGAAGGGAAAGGAAGGGAAGGGAAGGGAAGGGAAGGGAAGGGAAGCGAAGGGAAGGGAAGGGAAGGGAAGGGAAGGGAAGGGAAGGGAAGGGAAGGGAAGGGAAGGGAAGGGAAGGGAAGGGGAAGGGAAGGGAAGAGGGAAGGGAAGGGGAAGGGAAGGGAAGGGAAGGGAAGGGAAGGGAAGGGAAGGGAAGGGAAGGGAAGGAAGGGAAGGGAAGGGAAGGGAAGGGAAGGAGGGAAGGGAAGGGAAGGGAAGGGAAGGGAAGGGACGGGAAGGGAAGGGAAGGGAAGGGAAGGGAAGGGAAGGAAGGGAAGGGAAGGGAAGGGAAGGGAAGGAAGGGAAGGGAAGGGAAGGGAAGGGAAAGGGAAGGGAAGGGAAGGGAAGGGAAGGGAAGGGAAGGGAAGGGAAGGGAAGGGAAGGGAAGGGAAGGGAAGGGAAGGGAAGGGAAGGGAAGGGAAGAAGATGCCACGATCTGCACCGCTCGGCGTCTCGTTTCTGCAAGAGTGAGTAAGGGCCTCCGGTTCCTGTCTGTGGTGTAGTGGCTAGCCTCCTGCAAAAAGCGTTGAAGAATGAGCTGCTGCTGCCAACCAACTTTGTAAAATAGCACACACCACATATCTTTAAAATTCCTATTCAGTTTTTTCTGCTCTTTTGTCTGTTTGTTTGTTTCATGTATATAGCTGCTGCTGGAGCTACTACAGAAGGAAAGGACAGTTTCCTGGTCCAAGTAGTTAAAAACTCCTCCATTGCGTGTTCCTCAGTGTGTGTCTGTGCTTGTTTGTGTTTCTCCCAGTGTGTGTGTCTGACATCCTGTGTGTCCCCGTGTTGTGTTTACATTGACTTTTGTCTATATACATTTCCTTTTATCAATTTATTTTAAGATTATTTGTCTTTAATTATGTACTTTATTTTGTTCATTTTTAATGTATTGACGTCGTATCCTATTTCCTCAACCGAGGATTAATGGAAACAACAATAAATCTAAATCTAAGTCGCTGCCTCACTCACAACCTCCGTGTTCGAATCCCTGGCATATTTTTGTCTGTGTCGCGATGGTCGCGAGGACCGGGAATTAGGCTGACGGGGAATTGATATACACTGACCACGTGTCATTCCGAAATTCGGAATGTGTCACGCCAGGTGACAATGGTAGGGAAAGCTGGATGGAAATAGGATGAGGTGCAACACCTGCAAGGCTTGCAAATTTGCCTTTTGTTTAAGGAACCAAGTTCCGGTATAAGGCACAATAAACATTGAGAGGTTTTTCTACCTATTCCAGGAACTGTTTCAAGAATCTTCTGGTATCGGTTCAGTTCAGGGTTTTCATTGACTATTTTTTTTGTATAGCTTGATCAAGCTTTTCTACCTGATTATTGAGGAATTCAATAGTTTGTTGACAACTTTCCTTAATGTAATCATTTCCAGGAGTTTTAAGCCTATTTTTTTTTTCCTTGAACAAGCATTTTCGTAATATCATCACGGCGCTGACAAAGTGTAAATAAGGTGGTTTGTTCTTTTGAGCTAGGTGTAAATAGCTGCAGACGTCCACAACGCTCAGCACCATATTGGGCGAGCGCTTTTGCATCCAGATTGTCAGTCTTTGCCCAAAGTTCCATGAGGTAGAATGAAGTTTTTAACTTGACGAGTATTAGCACGATGCACAGCAATGTTTCTGTCAATAAGAAAATACAATAAGGCAAGCTCATAGCCTCCTGTAGCTTCTAAAATTATCATGGAATTGGGTAAGATATTTGAAAATTTTTGGTAAAATTGTTTCCAGCCAGAACAACTATTGTCAAACTTGATAACACTTTTTTTGTTCATTCACTGCAATAACAAATTCAAGTTTTCCGATATCAATGCCCTTTACAGGGCGAATGCGCGTAAGTTGGCGCGCAGAACCCCGAGGGTCTCCTCGCCTAAGGTGCTCATGCATCTGTCGGGTCACTCTTATATGGTGTTGATGTTGTTTGCAGGCGGACATCCCTGCGGAGGCGCCCAGCCACTGCGCCTCTGACGATGAGGCGATGGGCAGGCGAGGGAAACTAGGACTCGGCCTCTCGCCCAGGGCCAGGACGCCTCTCTACTCCAAGGAGGACATCCGCGAGCAGTACTGCATCACCAGGCAGCAGCTCGATGTCCTGGAGCGGAGGCGGGCCTCGGGAGGCGGCGACTGGCTCCTCGGCTGCCTCTCATCCTACCATGTAAGTTCCTACACCAACTCCAAGTCGTGGCAACAGGGATGGTGGGGGATGACGTCACGAGCCACGACCAGGACGACTCAAAATGCAGCCAACGTAACACTCGAAAATAAACATACCTCTCATCTCTTTTTTTTATTATTATTTTAAAAACTTTTATCGCACAGATTATCATCAGTTAGGACTGTATAACGATACAGTCAGTATATATACAATATTAAAAAGGTATATAATTAACATGATAACGTGAAGATAGGTTAATTCATTTAATTAACCTGCTTTTTTTTGGTTAACAGGCTACATGAGGGTGATCCTGAAACAGGCAACTCCCCTTTAATAGCATAGGAAGGGAATTGAAAAGGGGGGATGCGGAAGGTAGAGCAAGGTAGCCTAGCAAGGGTTGACTAGGGCCCCCGGGCTATGGTTTAAGGATCCTACCCTCGCGGTGTTTCGCCTAAAGAGATGCAGGGAAAACCCTAGAAAACCTGCATCAGGTAGGTCGGGCATTGGCTGTACTATTCTCACGCCCTTCCCTATGAATGACGGGAGACGAGTCTGCTGTGGGGACGCAGCATTCCCTTCTCCGTGTCTCCACCAGTTTCAGGAGGCAGTTGGCCGACTGATCCAATGGGATCAGCGGAGGACAGCTCTTGCCATATGCATGTCCAAGGTCTTTGACCCCGGTACATATACCTCCTAAAATAGGTGAAGGTGTCTCGGCATATGAGAACTTTGATAAAAAGTACCCAGAGAGAGAGTGCAGGAGGCATCCCCGACATGATCAGGTGATGAAGCCCCGCAGTCACTCTGGGCTGAAGCGTCTGCGAGAAAACTCCCGCAGCGCCCTTCTTATTAACCTGCTTTAGGAGAATTGGTTATGTTTATTTATTTTTTGCGAGTACCTGAGAGGGAGGGGGCGGCATACGACTTACTTAGGTGAGTGGGTGAGGATTGACAGGTAGTGAGTGAACTGATTTATGGAGGATTAATGAGGATGTGGTCATGATGATGGTAGAGTAGTGGGTTAGGGTGATGATCAGAGGGGGGAAGGAAGGAAGGATGAGGTCAATCAATCGGAAGTTTTCTTTTGAGGCTAGGGGAGCGGAGCGTGTGGAGGAGGTATGTGGAGGAGGATTGTCATGGATTTGGGTGGTGGTTGAGTTGCGCGCTTTTGATTAGGTTTTGTTATGGGATTTGGAGATTACTACTGAGTTTAACATTGGGGAATTTTTGATGTTTTTTTAACGGGATGACGGAATTTCTTAGGTACCAGCCAGGGAGAGTTTGTTGATGGTGCGTAGTAGTATTGTGTTTTGAATTTTGGGTTTCGGCTGTTGTTCCACCCATATGGAGGAGGAGGCACAGGACCAGCTGGGTTGTATAATAATGGAGGAGAGGTACATGGTGCTGCTGGAGGAGACAGGGGATGGATTTTCTGTTTAGGAGAGGGGGGAAGGGGGGATATAGAGTTCTGAATTTTTTTTTTGGTTTATTTTGGAGAGGAGAAAATTAATGTGAGGTTTCCAGGATAGTTTCGCTTGGAGGCGGCGGCTAATTGCAGAGTCACGTAGAGCAGCGACACCGAAAGCAGAGCGTCAAAGGCGTCAAGGGCTGATTAACGTGCGTGTGTGTGTCGTCACAGGACAGTTCCTGCAGGACTCGCTCTTCCCTGCTGTCCGTGTGCGTCCGCCGGAGGGCGCCCAGCGACGAGAACCTGCCCGAGCTGTGCCGCCGCCCCCTGCCGCCCCCGCAGCGCGTCTACGACGTGGCCCCCGCTCAGGACGAGTGCGCCTACCTGCGGCGCCGCCTCCGCTACACGTGGCTGCCCGAGGACGACGAGCCCGAGCGCATGGTAAGGACAAAATGGCCGCCCCGATGACAGCGACCAGGCAGGGCGGAGGCGTGACTGCTGCGTCCCTGTTCCAGGAGCGGAGGCCGATCAGACCCGACCTGGAGGACCTGCAGCGCTGCCCCGCGCACCCGGACCACCTGCCGCCGCCCCCGCCGCCTCCGCCGCAGAGGCCCAACAAGCACGTGAGCTTCGCCAGGTCGCACACGCTGACGTCCTTCGAGAGCGCGCTGGGCGGGGGGCGGCTCGCCCTCGCCAGGAGCCAGGAGCGGCTCATCGACGGCAAGGGCGGCGACCGGCGCGGCCCCCCCGGCGTCCAGGACTCGCCCAAGGTCGTCGTCCTCGGTGAGTCCCATCTCATCTCCTCTTCTTCTCTTCTCTCATCTCCTCTCCTCTCTCACACTCTGTCTCCACCCCTGCAGAGAAGCTGAAGAGGGCGCCCATGAAGACGCAGGCCACGCAGACAGAAGTGTGCCTGGGCCGCAGACCTCTCGCCCCCAAGTACCTCTCCCTCAGCCCCAGGACCATCCACAGGGTGAGTCACGATACAACTTCAACAACAAATTTATTTTTAAAATTAATCTACTGTTTAAAAAAAAGCTACAATACATCATTTAAACCCTAATAAACACAGCCCTCATTTTTAGACAACTTTATTTAAGTTATCAGACAGGACCTTTCGGCCCTTCATCTGTAATTCCATAAAAAAAATATACACAAATATGTAATTACAGCTGCCTATGGCCAGTCACTACATAATTCAACAAACCTACAATAATTTGAGAGGTGGCGGCAGTAACCATCAAAACAAGAGAGAAAAAAATATATATACTAGGTCTTCCATGGTGAATGGCGTGTTATAAATTCCTCTCGGGGGTTTCCAACCAACCAACCCGGGTCCAAAGAGATTACCAGTGACGTTTCGATGGCTCGCTCTGCCGTCATCTTCAGACTGAAGTGTCAAATTCGGTTTAAGTGTAAGCATTTAGCAGTGAGAATTTACTGAATAGAGATTCTGGATTTTCAATTGAGCCCGGCTTGGAACCCATTGTTTTACCGGGGAGGGAACGCGTGACCGCAGCCGCATCCACTGGAGTGGAGACTAGAGCATGAACAAGCAAGTGGACCAATGGGAGGAACGCGTCAACATCTAGCCAAATCACAGGCGGTCTTCCGTGACTGCACAGACTTACCTCGGGAGGGATATAGATAAATTCTAACTCTTACCGAATTTGATTCTTCAGTCTGAAGATGATGGCAGAGCAAGCCATTGAAACGTCACTGGTAATCTCTTTGACCCTGGTTGGTTGGAAACCCGAGAGGAATTTATACAAGAGCAAAAAAGTCAATAAACATGGGTCCAGATACTCGGAGTCTCTTACGCGTTGTCACCTCTTACATCCTAAGTGACCCAAATTTAGTTGTAATTGTTACGCGCGTCATTTAATAACTTTAGTTACAAGAAAAATCGTGGTTAATAAGATAAAAGATTAAAATGTTCTGTTAAAATTACGCTTTCTCCCGTATAAACGTAACTGTTTTTTTTTTTTGGATAAAATACCTTTGGGGATATTGACTTGTCGGGAAAACGTCAGTCGTGGAAAATTCATTTCGGGAAAAGGCGTAAGTCAATATATTGACTTGTCAGGAAAACGTCAGTCGGGGAAGTTCGTTTCGGAACAGCCTAATTTTCGGGAAAATGACCTTTTTGGGATATTGACATGTCGGGAAAACGTTAATCGAGGAAGATCCGTTTCTGTAAAAACCTATGTTATTTTGGGGAAAATGGCATTTTTGGTATATATTCACTTGTGAGGAAAACCGTCAGTCGGGGAAGATTCTTTTCGGAAAAGCCTAAGTTTGGAGAAAATGACCTTTCAGGATAACGACTTGTGAGGAAAACCGTCAGTCGGGAAAGTTCGTTTCGGAAAAAATGAACCTTACGGGATATTGACTTGTCGGGAAAACATTAATCGGGGAAGAACAAGCCTAAGTTTTTGGGAAAAATGATCTTTCGGGATTTTGACTTATCGGGGAAACTTCAGTCGAGAAAAATTCATTTCGGAAGAAGCGTAAGATTCGGAAAATTACCTTTCGGGATATTGACTTGTCGGGAAAACATTAATCGGGGAAAATTCGTTTCAGAAGAAGCCTATGTTTAGGGTAAATTAATTACCTTTAGAGATATTGACTTGTCCGGAAAGAGGTTAGTCCAGAAAGAATAATTTCGGAAAAAGCGCAAGTTTCGGGATTTTAACGTGTTGGGAAAACGTCAGTCAAGAAAGATTCATTTCGACGGAAGCTTAAGTTTGGGGTAAATGACCTTTCGGGATTTTGATCTGTCGGGTAAAAAGAGCAGATCCCTTTAATTTCTCTGAATGAGAAGCAGACATCCTTCCCCGTGACGTGTGTGATTGCAAAGCAAGCTTTCCCCATTCTTTCCTCGTGGTTTATTTATAAATCTCGTCTCCTCCTCCTCCCGCGGGAGCTCCACGAGATTAGATTCGACTCCTCCTCCTCTTCCTCCCCCTCCCCCCCTTGGGAAGCTGTCATCCGTCTCTCAAGGACCTTCTCCCTCCCCCATAACCATGTGGTAACCCCGACGCTGTACTACGTTAGGTGGGTGCCCGGCGAGACCCATTCAACATCTCTCTCCGTCAACCTTCTACACGGCCTGCCCCCTGCTTCGTGACGTCATCTCCTGCAGCCACCTTAAATACAGTCTAGTACATTTACAAGGAGAAGATCGCCTCCTGAAACTGGTGGAGACACAGAGAAGGGAATGCTGCGTCCCCCCACAGAAAACTCGTCTCCCGTCGTCATTCACAGGGAAGGGCGTGAGAATAGTAGCCAATGCCCCCCCGACCTACCTGATGCAGGTTTTCTAGGGTTTTCCCTTGCATAATCTCTTTAGGTGCAACACCGCGTGGGTAGGATCCTTAAACCATAGCCCTGGGGCCTCACTAGTTAACCCTTGCTAGGCCACCTTGCTCTACCTTCCAGCATCCCCCTCTTTTCAATTCCCTTCCTATGCTATTAAAGGGGAGTTGCCTGTTTCAGGATCACCCTCAAGTAGCCTGTTAACCAAAAAAAAAACCTTGAGACAGCTCTTAAATGTGTGCAGCTACATGTATATATCTACGGAAATTAAATAAAATTGAGTGAATTCGGCCTCGGTCATTAGCTCTGCGAATTAATTAACTAAATAAATAGTTGCGACTCCAAGTTATGTTATGGCGGCAGGAATAAAGGACAGGGCCGACTTCCTCCCTTCTTGTCTCTTCTCGTGACGTCATCACGTTCCGTCAGTGAAATCTCTTTCTGGTTTTCTTTCCAATGAAATAAGTAACCATGACCACCAACTTAACATTGACTGTATTAAAGAAAATTTGAACTTGTCACAGCACAGTATCGATCAATTAATCTTTAGCGAATGATGTTCGCTGATTCAGTCATTGAGTAAATCGTCTCCTTCCGTACTTTTACTTTCAGTCAGAGAAAAATGGTTACGAAACTCGTCAGCCTCGTCTCCAGAGATGGCGAATCTCTTTTTTTCCATTTTTCACGGATACCTTAATTTGTAGAGTCGTGCTTCATCAACTCTTGGACGGGGGGGCGGGGGCGGGAGTGGGGGGTGGAAGAGTAATTGGAATGGGCGTGGTGAGGAATGTCTGTGACGCAGGTTCGCATGGTGTCCCAGGGGGCGCAGACCAACGGGGGCAACGGCCGCCGCCTCATGAAGAGCTTCTCCGAGGCCGGGGGCGGCTGCTTCCCTCTGCCGGGGACGGCGCTGGACGGCGACGACGACGTCGGGGGCGGCGGAGTCGGGGGCGGCGGCGCGGAGGCGTCCCACGAGCCCCTGCAGAGGACGCAGTCGGAGGAGCCGCCCCGCTCGCCCTTCCTGGTGACGACGCCGCCCCCGGCGCCGCGCAAGAAGAAGGCCTACAAGGAGATCTTCATCGACTTCGAGCCCGCGGGGGCGGAGCGTCGCTGCCGCAAGCGGATGCTGCAGAAGACGCTGAGCGAGGGCGAGATCCTGCGCCGCCCCCTCACGTCGTCGGGGTCGCCGCCCCCGGCGGAGGAGCCGCTGGAGAAGCGCGTGTTCGCGTCCACCCCCGCGGGGCTGGCGCTGGAGGAGGACGAGTTCCACGAGAACCTCATCTACCGCGGCCTCTTCCGCAAGAGGAGCGTCTCCCTCGAGGACACGGCCGCCTCCTCGCTGGGCAGCGACGCCGCCGACAGCAGCTGCCGCTCCGCCCCCACGTCCCCGGAGCCGACACCCACGCAGCTGACGCAGCAGCAGCAGCCGCCCCCGCTGCCGCCGCCCAGGCAGGCCGCAGAACAGATCCTCTTCCGCTCACCCTTCGCCTCCAGCGACTCCCTCAGGGGCGACCAGAGCGACGGCATCTGGAACGAGTCGCAAGCAACGGTGAACCTTCCTTAACCTAATCTAATCTAATTAAATTCTACTCTAATGTCTTTTCCGTGGTTTTAGTCATATTTAGTAAATAGGAAAGACCCATTATCAGGTGAAAAGTTTCATATAGAGTTGACAGAAATTAAGGTTGGAGACCCTCTTATGACTCCTACTCTATATAAATCATCTACCCAAAATAATAGATACATTTTCAAAAGCAGTATTGTTTGTCCACCATGACAATTGTTGTTGTTGTTGTGGTATTCCCTCCATGCTAACCTATCTTGCGCAAGCCTTTTTATTTCCTTCATAACTAGCACATCCCACATCCTCTCTATTTTTCTTAGCGTAACCCTTCCTTGGCCTCCCTCTACAGTTCTTACCCCCACACACACACTTCCCTCAAATTTTACACAAAATTTCCCCTATTTATCTATCCCCCGCCTTTGTCAACAGTCCTCCATATTGTTCGCTCTTTCCTTATTCTGTTCAGAACTTTCTCGTTAGTGATTGTATCCACCCTATCATCTGATTCTCCTTTATAGCACCACATTTCAAAGGCTTCTATTCTTTTCCTGTCCCCAACTCCTATCGTCCACGATTCTCAAATAATTAACGCCAAGCTCCATACCAACGTTTTTAGCAACGATTTCCTGATATTCGTATTTATATTAGCCCCATAAGTAAATTCCTCTTCCTTGCCTTTTGCTATCCTACTCTAGTTATTACGCTTCCCAAGTAGCAGAATTCCTTAAATTCCGTCAAAAATATCCCTTCCCAATCCTAACAGGCTTTGTTATTCCACTGTTTCCCATGCTACACTCTATTAATCCTCATATTAAAACCTTTCTCCAGGATCACGTTCATGCCATTTATTGTTCCGACTCGCCCTAACACTCCAATATCCTCGGCGAAGCGTAAGGGTTTTTTTATTTTTTCTTGTTCCTTGCAGTGTGATTCCTCTTTCCCCATATTCCGTTTTAACTTTTTCCATCGCCTTTTTTTGTATATATATATAAGTTAAGGAGCACGGACATCCTTGTCTTACTCCTTCCTTGATTTCTGCTTTCTATTCTCGCGCCCCCCTTCAGTTCTAATTACTGCTGCTGCCTGCCTGTCTTCTGTAGAGGTTATGAATAAGCCACGCGTGGTTGGTCCAGCAGCAGTCTCAAGCCCAGTCTCCGTGACCGTGACGTCACAAACATCGTCTGTGTCGTGATACAGACTCTCCTTTATGAGGGCGACCACATACATACCTTGGGTCATGGCGTCCTTAACTTATATATACAACATCATGGCGTCCCCCAGAATTAAACTACAGGGGCTGTTATTATATGTCGTCACTCATTTTTTTTCTGCATTCTCTACGAAGGTTATTAACATGTTTACTTTCTTGCAGTATGATTCCTTTTCCATATTCCGTTTTAACTTGCTTCATCGCCGGTTCCGTATATGTACAAGTTGAAGAGCATTGGACTGCATCCTTGTCTTCCCTCCTTTCTTGATTACGGCTTTCTTTTCTCGATCTTCTATTCTAATTACTGCTGCGTGTCTTCTTTTTGGAGGTTACGTATCAGCGTCCTTTCTCGTTATTTTATCCAGTGCTCTTCAAAATCCTTAATCTAGTGTGTTCCAGTTCACATTATCAAACCGCTTTTTCCGTGTTGCAGGTCCTGCACGCTGGAGACTCTGGACACAACGGCCTGGGTCTGGGTCTGGAGCCTGGAGGAGCCGCGAGTCTCATGGCCCTGACGCCTTCTTCACGCCGCAAGCAGCTGCTGCTCCTCCAGCACCAGCAGAGGTCTTCCATGGACACCGACGCCCTCGACGAAGAGCTGGACTTCCCTGACGTACAGGTACAATAATCAAAAAGTAATGAAACAATTAAATTGTCACACAGTAATGAAAAAAAAATTAAACTAAAATTAATTAAACTTCAATAATCAAAAGTAAAGAAAACTTATCAACGTAAAACTAACGAAATATCAGTAATCGGAATATATTAAAAAAACTATTAGTCGAAAAGTAACACAAAATCAATCAAAATTAAAAAAGACAAGTAATCTGAAAAACAATGAAAAAAATAATCTAAAAATAATGAAAAAAAACTGTTTTTTTTTGTTGTGGTGGTGGTATTAACTCCTAAGACTGGTCTGATAACCTACCTTGCGCAAGCCTTTTCATTTCCTCATAACCGGCACGCCCAAAACATCCTTCCCTAATCTCCTTAGCCTATTCCATCCTCTTCTGTTCTTACCCCATAATAAAGATAATAAAAATTGAACAAACAAAACATTGTAAGTAAATAATGTTCTAAAAATTGGTGAAACTAACTGTATGTAAACTAAAAAAAAATAATAATAATAAAAATTTAATATTCTACAAGTAATGGAAAGTAACGAACAAACACGAAATAGTGAATTAAAAAATAATGATGACGTGTCAATAGATAATAACAAATTAACAATCTGGAGATTAATGAAAAAGTGTTCGTCTTAATAATAATAATAATGGAAAACTGTCAGCAATAAAAGTAATGGAAAAGTAGTAACGCGAAAAATAATTGAGTATCAGGAAACAAATTATATAGAAGTAAACTGTCAGTCTGAAACTAATGGAAAAAATAAAAATTTCTGCATTGATGTTGAAAGTAGTAAACTGGAAAACAATCCCAAAAAGTAAAGAAAAATGAAATAATGGAAAAATAGTAAAACCTGAATAATTTATAAATTATGAGAAACTAATATATCTAAAATAAATTAATTGCCTTTCTAAAAATAATTAAAAAATAAGAACTTAAAAATCGTGGAAATCTGATAACCTCAAAATTAAGAAAATATCTTTCCTCTCAACTAACCCCCTGTTTCCTTCCTTTAATCCAGATTTTTCTTTAATTTTTTATTTTATTTCCTCCGGTCAGTCACTCAACCTTTCACTTTTTTTCTCGTCTTCGTTGATCTACCTCGCAATTATTTATTTCCTCTGATTTACTTCCAATTTCATTCCTTTATGTGGAGTAATTACATTCATTTTAATCTTAAACTGTGTTCACGTTTCTTTCGGCATTTCTTATTCATCCCGTTTATTTACAGTTTTTATTATTATTATTATTTCTTATTTTTCATACTCTAGTCTTTTAGTTTGATTTTTCCTATACTTCCCTTTTATTAATTATTTAAAATTAATTTTATTGTAATATTTTATTTTTTACGTCTGCTTGTTTTTTTTGTCTTCAATTTTTTTTAAAAAAATTATATTCTTTCTTCACAGTTTTCAAATAATTCCTTTACAGTGATTTTTACTTCCTGCGTCTAATCTTTACCTTTACTCTCTTTTTGTTAACGTTTCTTTATTTCCAGACTACATTTACTCTTGTAATTTATTTATTTATTTACTTATTTCTTTTCCGTCTTTTTTTCCCCCGATTTCTCGAGATCTTCTTCCCCTAACTTATTTTTGGATTCTTTTCATTAACTTTATCGTAAAGTAACCTTTTCTTAATTTTTTATATTTTCGTACAATATTTAATTTTAATGGTTCATAATATTCACATTATTCTGTATTCTTACACGTTTTAAAATTTTTATTATCTTTATTAATTCCTGCGTGTTATTTCTTAACATCAGATTCCCTATTTTGAGATTTCGTTCTTTTATGTATCTTTCCTTAAACTTCCCAGAATCGTTCAATCATTACTCTACTTATTATACTTTTAATTCTGTACTAACTTATCCGTTGTTTTTTAATTTTAGGTTTTTATGCGTCATTACCGTTGCTTAATTATATTTCGTTTCATGATGGAGTTTAATTTAATTCTCCTCGTTTATTTGCAATCCCTTAAGTGGATTTTTATAATATCGGGTTTTCTTCCCTTCAGAGTTTTATTTATTCATTCTTCCCGTGTTTGCAGTTGACATTTTTTATTTTTATTTTTTGGCTTCCCTTTTATTTTTAGTGTTACCTTTCTGTAGTAGTTTCTGTCAGCACTTTATTTCTGTTTGTGTTTGTTATGTGCGTGACGTGGTTGACTGACTGACTGAACGATGAAGCTGAAAAGAAATTACAAAATTAAGGACCATTGTAATTGTGTGTTAGATGACGTCATAGTTGTTGTTTCATGTGTTGTTCTCAGGCTCCCTTGTCACCTCGCATCCGCATCGACGCTCCTCCTCCGCCTGCTCACAGCGTGCCTCAGGATAATTCCTTCACCATCAAGACCAGAACCTCACCTGAAAGGTGTGTACCAACACAACAACAACAACCGGCAAGTCCGAAAAATATGTGTGTGTGTGTTATTTACTATTCAAAATAAAATGGTTTAAAGGATAAATTAAATTTACAAATTAGGGGGAAAAAAAAAATTTTTTTTTCAAAAAATGAAACGCTACTGAAATGAACAGTATCTCAAGATTCACTTCTACTTGCCTGCATTTCATTTCGGATGGTAATTTTTCTCGTGGAACAACCTGTGGAAGGTAATTTCTAATGATTCGATTACAATTTTACACACACATGTATTTATATATATTGTAATATACTTTTTTGTTTATAAAAACATTTATTAATTTAAAGTACAAATATGATCAATTTTAATATTTTTGTTTATTAATTTAAGTGATTACACGGGCTTAATCTCAGGGGGATTTTGGGTCTCTCAAGAGATGGATGGAGTATTCATGCAGTAGCTGAAAATAGAAAAAAAATCATTAAATATTATTTAACCAGAGCAATGGGCAAGCTTCACAATTTTTTATATCGCTTACCCACAATTACAACAGGGGCCTACAAACATCCACCTCTCGAATGTTTGTGCGTCTCTCTGGCGTCTTGCAGGATTTGATCACGTCTGGACACGTTCGTACCACTCGTCTGCCTTCTGCTGGGGTCGAGCCACGTCCTCTCCTCTCCTTGTTTCACTTCTGCTCGGTCCACGTCCGTTCTCTGCTCCACTCGCCGCCTTCTGCTTGTCTGCCCTCTGGTCCACTCGCCTGCCTTCCTGCGCTTCCTCCTCCACTCGCCTGCCTTCATGCCCTCTGGATCGCGAGCCACCCATCGGCTTCCCTTTTAATCCTTCCGACGGGAATTCCCCTATTTCTCAACATTTCGGGGTTCCCCGCCCTCATTTTTTCCCGCGGGGGTTCACCATCGTCATTTTTTTATACACACTCGGCGGGCCTCCCCCGCGGGGAACCACCATCTTTCGGCCGACTAGCCATTGTTGTTGGCCTCACTAACGCCACAACGTTACAAAATCCGCCTTTTTATTCACAATTATATGAGTCAGGAAATGACATGTCATGTTTATTAAAACAAATTAATGGGGAAAGGACAGAGAGATAGAGGGAAGATGACATTACCTAAGGTTCATAGATGGTAGACACATTTGTGAGGTTTAGAGAACTTGAATTTTTTCGGAGGCACCTTCCCCTCCTTCAATCAGAAGTTAGATCGGCTAGCCGATCACTGGAAATGTCTTTCCTATGATTGGTGTCATTCCGAAAATTCACAGTTCTACTAAACCTCACTAATGTGTCTACCATCTATTGAACTTCAGGTAAGTCATTCTTCCTCTCTATCTTCTCTGTTCCTTTTTTCACACGTTTATAATAAATATATAATATAATATATATATATATAATATATTTCTGCGTACTGGTTACTTTGCTACACAACTCTACTTATGTATAGTTATTAACTAAACCTTATTACAATCTCCACTCTCTTCAAGGCAAAGTCCTCTGCAGGCTTTCATCACAAATTTATTGTTGCTCGTAGGTTCCCTTCCCAAAAGTTCAATAACAGAACCTTACTTACTGATAATTTTCATTTTTCTGCTGTACGTTTTTTCTGTTCACACATGCTTGTTACCAGTCACTATGGCCGCTCAATTATGCATCAATGATGACACGTTATCTTTGTGGTAGCGATTCGCTGGTTCACCATATAGTTAATTAACATTGTACCTATTTTTTTGTTTTTATTTTGTAACTGTACATTAAAGTTATATTAGATCTAAGCAGGGCAGTGACGAAGTCGGTTAAACATGAACGAACGGGATAATGTTAATTAAATGACGAATCACAGTCATCTTCTCCTCCTGGTGCCGAGAAAACGGAAACATTAGAGAGTTCGGTAGATATTATTGGACGAGGGTAGCGGGCGTCATGGGGCGACAGATGGATGGTATTTACCAGGAAATCCTCCATCCATTGTTGTCAGCCCGAGCGGGGAAAGGGGAAAGAATTGAACCTGACGCGTGGACTGCCTGCTAAACAGTGTCAAGTATTTATTTATCCCGAGTCCTTCCGAAAGCCCGGAACAGGATAGAGGCAAGTGACTTCATAACAGTGCCGATGATTGTGAAGGTACACTTGCTGAAATAACAATTTTCAGAATCATGCCTCCACGTGGAGGAAGTTAGAAAGTGCACCTCCACCAGCAGCAGCAGAGAGAATTGGGCGGGGGCGGGGGAAAGTAGGAGAAGATTCAGTGCATAGGAGACGAAGGAGAGCAATAGTTTTGCAGAACATTTACGGACGCATTTTTAGAAAACAACATTGCAAAAATTTCTTAAATAGTTACGTCCGTTTCTACTGGACGTAAAACCAGACAACACATCGTCCATCTTTGAGAAACGTGAAATATCGAAGCTAAGGAGCAGCAGGCCATCAGCCAGTGGTGTGATGTTGAGCCGATCTATCCCACCCACCCTCATTGTTCCTCTCGCCTCTTGGTTCGTGTTGTCTATAAAGTGTTCGCGCCTCCATATTTGATTTAATATACCCACGTGAGCGTTTAGCTTTCCTGAGATAAAGATTCAATCACGCTCCCGATGTAGTGAGCGAGGATCCTCCCCTTAAATATATAATTTAATAAATCAGTATTTTGTTAAAAAATTAAAACTTATAAAAAAAAATTTTTTTATCCCGTATTAATTAAACAACTTAAATTCATTCTCCCCCACACCTACCAATTTATTATAGAAGAACACGCACCACAAGTCGGCCAAAAAAATTAGCATGTAAATTTATCACTATTTATTGAATTAGTCACATTGAAGAACTTGAACCGCGCAGAGCTTTCTGAAGATGTCAGTTGATTTAATTGCAATTTGTTCGGCAGCAGACAAGAGAGGAACCTTTCCCCGCGACGGGATCAGAGCCCCGCGGGTCACCGCACGTCAGAGGCCTCGGTGGCCTCCTCCCTCGAGTCCTGCGACAGGTTCTCCAGGAACGGAGCAGGTACGTCACAACACCTGGTCCTCCTCCTGGTCCTCGTCCTCCTCCGCGGCGGCGGTGCACTGGCTGGTGGAACTTTTTTTTTTATTGATAATAATTTTACTTGACCTGTTTTCTAGATTCAATAACAACAGGTCTGTTTAACAATATTTTTCTTTTGTTGGTACATTTTTTTTTCACACATAGATATAAATATGTATGAATAATACAACAATAATAAACCATATGCGTATATATTTAAATTTGTTTTAGCACGTGTAAGATCATCATCCATCATCATCTGTTACACTAGTTTTATTATTATATTATTTTCGTGGTGGTTGAGAGACTCAAGGAGAGAATTCTTAATTTCTTTGTCTCCTCCTCCTCATCCTTTCCACATTTATACATTTTGTTTGTGAAACATCTCCGGTTTTCCGGTTACGACCCACGTGTTTCCGGATCTCCTCCTCCATGATGACGCGTTGGTCGAGTAGTTGTTGTAGGTTCAAATTTTTTTTTACTTATTTTATACTCTAATTATTTATGACTGTATTTGTATTAGCAGAGTTATGTAATTACTTGAATAATCTTACTATTACTATAATTTATATTCTATTTTATGTTATGATGTCCATATATATTTTGGTCCTTATACTCACTGATCCGGTTCCTGGATTTCAAAGTCCCCGGGTCCGATGATGAGTATATTAAGTCTTATGATGTAATATTTAAGATTCTATATTTTTAGTCCCCTGTATTTTGTCAGTTCTAAAGCGGATATCAATCAGGTTTGTCAAATTTTCTAGAGCCGCGATGGGTGACTGAGTGGTGGGTTTCTTATTATTTCCCCCATAGTCTTTCTTTTCTTACGGTCTTTGCGCGTGTTGAAGGAGGCGCGACGGCGACGACGACCACCACCACCAACACCACCACCACCAGCTCCGACCTCGCCAGGACCGACTCTGGACGCACGGGGACGGACCTCTCGGAGACGTCGGAGGATTACGTCACGGCCGACGGCAACTCCTGCACCGACACGAGGTTCGGCAGCGGCGGCGGAGGCGGCGGCGGGGGCGGAGGAGGTGGGGGCGGCGGTGGCGGAGGGGGAGGCTCCAACAAGCCCGTCGGCGGGGGAGACGGCAGTTCCTTCGAGAGCGCCTCCTCCCTCTACAGCCTGGCCCGCGGCGAGTTGAGCAACGAAGACCTCATCCAGGTCAGCAAGCATCACTATCATGCGCAAGCCTTTTCACCCACTTCCTCCCACTTAGCGCAGTTCACTTCCCTCTAATGCTAAGAACCTCATCTCTTAAAACGTGGCCTGTTAATCCATCCCTCCTCTTGGTCAACGTCCTCCATATTGTTAACTTCTCCCCTATTCCCTTTTACAACTTCCTCGTTACTGATTCTATCCACCCTCATCCATCTCATTCCCCTACAGCGCCACATTGCAAAGACCTATCCTTTTCCTTTCCCCAACTCCCCTACCGTCCACGTTTCGCACCACCCATGTAACGCCACGCTCCATACCAACATTTCGGGCAATGATTTCCTAATATTAACACTTATATCAGCCATAAGTAAATTCCTCTTCCCTGTCCCTGTTGCTATCTTATTCTACTTATTACGCTGCTTCCCAAGCAGCAGAATTCCTTTAACTTCCTTCAAAATATCCCTCCCCAATCTAATCGTCTTTGTTATTCCACTGTTTCCCTTACTACACTCCATCACCTTGGTTTTTCCCCCCTCTTATAACCCTCATGTTGTTCTCTTCCTCCAAGAACACGTTCGTGCCATTTATTATAGTTTCCAAGTATTCTTCTGGCTACCCTAATACCACAATATTCCCTTTCTACCTTCTTTGTCTGCGTGTTTCTCCCCCTTTCCACTCCCAACTCTCTTCCTTCTATTATTTCCCCCTCTCGGCCCTTCCATATTCCTTTTCCCTTCCCCCCTATCTTCTCCATCCCTCCTCATATTGAACTCTCCTTCCCGTTCGAACCTCTAATTGTGGTTTCCCCAGTATTCTTCTTTTAATACCACAATATCATCGGCAAAGCATAAGGGGTTTTTTATTATTTCTACTCCTCGCAGCATGATTCCTTTTCCATATTCCGTTTTAACTTTCTTCATCGCCTGTTCTATTATATATACATTTAACAGCATGGAGGTGTTCTGCTGTCGCTTCCTCACTCTCTGAATTTCAGCACTCATCATAACAGTGAACATCATCATTTAGTTATTAATAGTTTTGTGTGTGAACTATGTTTAAACATTTGCACTTTCTCTCGGCGGTGGTTTAGTTACCAGCAACCAGCATGAATTTTTACAATCCCATTCTTCCAGTACAAACATCTCATGATGATAATAATATGCCATGTAATGTGGAGGACAATTTCGTTTCCGTAGGTTTCCTACTCTCCGCCGCCCATCCTGGAGGAGAACCTGAGTGATGCGCAGACGACGACCACGCCTCAGGTGGACAGCGAGGACAACCAGACCAGTACAACCCCTAGAGTCTCCGTGGACTTAAGTGCTCTTAAACTGGCCGGGATGGTCGGCGCCATGAGTCCCAGCGCGGAAAGCAGCTCGTCCTCTGGAAGGTACACAATACTCATTCTCATTGGCAGCTCTGGGTGATTGGTGAATTTACTTGCCTGTTTACTACACAACCCTCCGAGAGCCCTTCAAGGACAATACACACCCCATCAACTTTCTCCTCTGTCCACTGCTTTAATTTCTCTGCCTTTCCTCTTCCAACTCTCTTAGGTCATTTCCCAAACAAACAGTAAATATATATATAGAGAATTCATGAACAATTCTCGGGTTTTCAACCGGGTAAGTATAGAGTTTGAACACAACGTTTCCATGGCTTGCTCTGCCATCTTCTTCAGGTGAACTGTTCACCTGAAGAAGATGGCAGAGCAAGCCATGGAAACGTTGTGTTCAAACTCTATACTTACCCGGTTGAAAAACCCACGAGAATTGTTCATGAATAATATTAACACCGGGAAAGCCCACGTTCTCTTATATATATAGAGAACGTAGATTTTCCCGACGAAAACAGATGCTGGATGAAGAGTTCCCGGGATTCCAGTCGGGTGATGTCGTTCGTTTGTAGTCCACGACGTTTCTACGGCTGACACCCACCGCCATCTTCTTCAGGTGAAGTGCTTACGAGTCTTATATTTTGGAGGCGGGTAACAGGCTACATGAAGGTGATCCTGAAGCAGGCAACTCCCCTTTAATAGCATAGGAAGGGACTTGAAAAAGGGGGGATGTGGAAGGTAGAGCAAGGTAGTCCCCAGGCTATGATAGTGTAAGGATCCTACCCTTGCCGTGTTTCACCTAAAGGCGATGCAGGGGAAAAACCGAAGAAAACCTGCATCAGGTAGGCCGGGGTACTACTCCTGCGCCCTTCTGATGACTGACGGAGGAGAGACTGGATTGCTGTGGTGGGAACAACTCAACAAACCCGCGCCTCGCCTCCATCCGTGTCTCAATCAGTATTGAGAGGCAGTTGGCCGACTGGTCCAATGGGGATCAGCGAAACAACAACTCTTACCTTGGTATGCCGAAGGTCTTGGACCCCCCCGTACATACACCTCTCAAACTGCCCAAGGGCGTCTCAGCACCTGCAGGAGTCTTAAGTTGGTTACCTTGGCCATGGACCAAGGGGTGGGGGGGGAAGGAGGAAGTCAGCCTCCACCTCACCTGGCTCTCACTCATTTCCCATTAGGATATCCTCCTGTTGTTCATTGCTTACGAGTTTTTTTTTCTTTTTGGGGGGAAGGTTAACAGGCTACATGAGGGTGATCCTGAAACAGGCAACTCCCCCTTTAATAGCATAGGAAGGGAATTGAAAAGGGGGGGATGCGGAAGGTAAAGCAAGGTAGCCCAGCAAGGGTTGACTAGTGGGCCCCCGGGCTATGGTTTAAGGATCCTACCCTCCTCGCGGTGTTTCACCTAAAGAGATGCAGGGGAAAACCCTAGAAAACCTGCATCAAAAATTGGTAGTTTGTATAGCCCCCGTTGGATAGTCCTGTCCAATCAGGGGTTCCCCTAGATGGTAGGAGTGGGGTGATGTCTTTTCCCCTCCCCACGGCCCACTCTTTGGATCGGTGCGCTCCACGGCTGATGGAGGTGACTTTTCCTTCGTCTCCATTACCGGGGTCAGGGCTCTGGGATTTCCCACGCCTTACTCAGGTTCTAATGGAAACCAGCTTCCGGTAAGATGCTGTCCCAGAAATGACCGCGCAGATTCTCAAGGATCTTAACTCGTGTCCCGCAGTGAGGGCGTTGTTTCAGACGTGTTCAGCTATTCTTCCCTCTGCGGGTCTCAAGGTTTGGCCGCAGGAACGAGAAACGTCGTGGACCGCAAACGACATCACCCGACAACTCTTCATCCAGTAAATATATATTTAACAAGCTTTTGAGGCTCCTGACGACGACAAGGCTTGTGCAGTATTTTCAAGTGGAAGCTGGTTTTGATCTGCTGCTGTGTGACAGTTACAGCATCCAGGGAAGCAGAGACGACCTGGACAAAGCGCCTCTAGTAGACGACGACGACGCAGCTTCTCCTCCCTCTGCGCCGCCGCAAGCCTCGGCCTCGGCCTCCGTGTCTGACGAGGACGAGCACAGCGGACACTACTCCAGCCCCAGCCCCGGCCCCGGCTTCTACGACGAACTCGATGAAAGGTCTCCATACACAATACATTCACAATATCATCTATCTTAAATAAATTTACAATCTTACAAGATCATATTTACAAGTGTAACTACAATAATAATCTGTAATTTGCTACCTACTTTTACCCTCCGACCTCGCTTACAATTTGTATTGATTTCTGGACACATTTCACTCGACAGTCACAAATCCGAAAATCTGCTCCGTTTCATATGGATACGCTCACGCAGTTTTCAACTATTTCCCCGCATGACCGTCATCATAATTCTTCCAGTATACTTTGACCTGCGTTGAATAGATTCACCCTTCGTCGGCTCTGCAAGCACATCATTCAGGTGCCTCGGCCCTCAGGGTCAACTGCGGACTGTCGGGACACATTCCGACTGAATTTGGAGCGATACGGCAGTCTTAATCCCGGTCTCTGTGACCGTGATCCGAAACCTGGGACCACTGGGT
>CM067379.1:6230769-6432902 GCA_034510155.1 Eucriotettix oculatus
GTTACTTGCCTCCTCTTTTAGTGTGTCTTTGTTACTTTTTACTATTACACTAGTATCATCTGCAAAGAGGATAGCTTTAGAAGTTGAATCTATGATATTAGGAAGATCATTTATATATATTATATATATATATACCAGAAGTGAAAACAATTTACACAAGGAAGGAAGGGAAGTTCTCTAACCGTAATACAAAAGGGTGTACATTACAATGCCATCTATTAGCATATTTAATAAACTTCCCACCTCCATTAAACAATTAAAAATAAATCCAAACAAGTTCAAATATGAACTAAACTAACTGACTTCTTACTAAGGCCACTCCTTCTACTCTGTTGAAGAATTTATGAAGCTGAATGTATCATCATAGGGGTAGATATTTATAATTATGTAAGAACATTATTAGAACACTAATTTTTTAGTATAGGATGTAAAAATATTTATCAATTTTATATATATAAGGTACAAATTGTATGTCTTCTGTATAGAACTTAAGAAAATCTTATTATAAGTTAAAAATTTAATTGAATAGTTACAGTATATTCTAATATTAATAAAGCAGCAACCTAACTATGTAAAATCTCTGACTCGTGTTCCACAACATCATCCTTGAAGCTTGTGCTTGCTTCTCTATAGGAGGATCTCTGGAATATGATTTTATACTTATAAGGAATAATAATGGCCCCCAATACTGATCCCTGTGGGACTCCAGTTTTAATAATTCCCCCCAATCTGATTTGTGTATTTCACCTGTGCACGAGTCTTTCAATACTACTCTTTGCATTCTATTTTGTAAGTATGAATTGTCTGTCTGTCTGTCTTGATTAGGATATTTACTTGGCTGAAGCCAAATCTCAAGCTTCTCACTCGAATCAACATTATTTTCCTCACGCAATGTAATCTGGCAGCTTTATATTTTTCGAAATTGTTTGCATATCAAATTACATTTTGTCGAACAAGCAACTCTTTAACAAATTTACCATGGTCAATGTTAATGTTTTCCTTCCCCTAGTGGTAAATTCCTTGGCATAAAAAGGGTAGGTTCTTAAAGTAAAAGACAAAAAAATTGAGAATAATATGATGGAAATCGGCAGTGAATCCGTATTCATGATTTACAGGCTCACATCCTAGTTGGAGAACGCCGCCCGACACGAGGCGAGTTAGCATTCCAGGAGAGAAAGGCGGGACTCCTCCCAGTGTGGTTCCAGCTCCACGCAGGGGGAAGTCCAGAAGCCGCAGCCCGGTCCAACTGCATCGGAAACCTCTCTCCGCAGTTACGGTTTGTGCAGCATATATCTCACAAACACCTTCATATATGTTTTGTACTGTTTATAAAATATTACCTAGAATATATTTAAAAACCATTAGCTACAGTAACTGTCACCAGTAAATTACTATTTAATTTCTCATCTGTACCAAAATTGTTCCTTTGCCGATTTGTCAATATTTTTTTTTGGCATCAAAACATTCTGTTATCACTGGCAAAAGGCAAATTGCACATTAAGTTTGTTTCTTCATTGCTTATGAGATAATTTTTAGGGATGAAACGACCGGTTGAAGTTTGTTTAATGACATGCATTTTCTTGCTGAAGGGTGGAAACAAGAAGACTACTAAAAATCATAAAGACCCGCTAACACCTGGCATGGTCCGTAGTCCTGCCATGCACGAAGGCTTTCGTTCTGAAGACTGGGGTACTTTACAGCGCACGTCCACCCCCGCACACAGCCCGGAAGAGAACTCCATGCTCGCGGCTGTGACGTCGGACGACTCCAGCGGCGAGGCTGAAGGGCGAGAAGGGTCCGCAACCTCCCCGAGGCGCCACCGGAGGGTACGGGAAAGCCCTCGCAGGAAAACCGGAGGTGGCCGCAGCCCCACGCAGCAGAGGTAACTCAACTCTCTTGGCGCGTCACGTTCTTCATCACCTCATTATGCCTCATGCACTCTCTCTCTCTCTGGGTTTATTCTTTTTTATCAAAGTTCTCACATGCCGAGACACCTTCACCTATTTTAGGAGGTATATGTACCGGGGTCGAAGACCTTGCCCATATGGCAAGAGTTGTCCGCTGATCCCATTGGATCAGTCGGCCAACAACTGCCTCCTGAAACTGTTGGGAGACATGGAGAAGGGAATGCTGCGACCCCACAGCAAACTCGTCTCCCGTCATTCATAGGGAAGGGTGTGAGAGTAGTACCCAATGCCCGACCTACCTGATGCAGGTTTTCTAGGATTTTCCCCGCATCTCTTTAGGTGAAACACCGAGTAGGATCCTTAAACCATAGCCCGGGGGCCCTAGTCAACCCTTCCTTGGCTACCTTGCTCTACCTTCCGCATCCCTCCCTTTTAATTCCCTTCCTATGCTATTAAAGTGGAGTTTCCTGTTTCAGGATCACCCTCATGTAGCCTGTTAACCTCCCCCCAAAAAAATCATCACATGATAATAAGTATACTCCTCTTCCTTTATATGTCCAAACCATTTCAAAGTGTGTTTAATGTTGTTTTTTATATGCTCATATACATTTAGAATATGACATTAATTATGGAAATAGACTAAATAAAAGAATATTATAGATCAAGCTCTAAGTGAGAAATTAATTTATCTTAAATAATATCTTTCTAAACACTGCAATTCTCATTTGTTCAATTGCCATATGTCGTTAAATTTTAAGTTTGTTTGGAGTGCGCTGGAATCAAGATTCAATCTTTTAAAAATAGTTCATTGTAAAATAAACTGACAAAAGTTACCTGGTTTCAAAAGTAAGTGAAATATAATATCACAGAACTTTCCACTTTCCATGCATCACAATATTTATTTACAGATTAGTATTTTACATTATTTAAATTATTATATTGCATTGAGACAATTATACACCTGAGGTTCACAGATGGTAGGCAGCTTCTAAGGTTCAGAGCTTTTTAAATTTTCGGTTAAAGGATACGGTGCCTCCAAAAATTTAAAGTACTCCAAACCTTATAAGGTGTCTACCATCTGTGAACCTCAGGTAGATCACCTACCTTCCATGTCTCTTTCCTGTCCTTATTAATATACATATGTATGACAGATTTTAATGGTTCAAAAGTTGGACATAATTTTCCTTCTATTCTTCTTTACTCATTCTTCTTTTAACCAATTATGGATTACAAATTACAATCTCAACCAATGAAATATGATCTAAAGTAGTATTTATGTAAATTGTCTTCACCAGAACAAGACGGCGAAGTAACAGCGGGGAGGAACGGAGTTCCAGTCACGGACCATCCTCAAGACGAAGATCGTCAATCCCGGTGAGCAAAACCTCTCCCGAAGGGGAAGAGGTCGCCACCGCCCTGCCACGTGGGAGCCGCCTGAGTCCACACCGATATTCTCGAAGCCCTGGGGGCAGTCCGAGTAGGAGGTACAAATCCCGTGGTTCGCCCAGCAAGCAAGATGGAAAGGTGAGAGATAAATAATAATTTTGTACTGTGTTCCGCAAATGATAAATTGTGTAGATACTTTGCATTATCTGACAGTTTCATTCAGCAAAAAGGTTATAATATATTTTCACAATTTAGGAAGCGATGAGTCCGGAGTCCCAAAGACTGAAAGCCCTGAGTGCCGAATCCCTTCGCTCGGTGAGTCCTGGCAGTGACAGCGTGTTCTACAGCGAAGGAGGTGAGCACAGCAGCAACACGTTGACCGCCGGGACAGATACCACACCCGGTGTCGTGTGTCACCACTGTGGTCGAGAAGTAGCCGCGTTATCTGGGCCGGAGGTAATTCTTCATTGTCATCCTACGATGTGACTGCGATTCATAATGAATTGATTCAATCACACTTTATACAAATTACTTTTCACGGTGCAATTATGATGACATAGTTGTTATTAAATTTCAGGACACTGAAACGACAGGAACTAACGGCACCGGTCCTGACATCGTACAGCCTCCAGCAGGATTTGCTGATTCACCTGAAGGTCCCCGTACCAAGCCCAGCACCAGGCTGTACAAAAAACTGGAGAAAAGGTTTAGGTCTGAAGAAAGAAGTGGCCACGGAGAAAGGAGACATCACAGCAGGTATCGCTGTGAAGGTGTCAGAGCTAAATCAGAAGAAAGGGGAAAAGAAGATCGTGTAAAGTTGAGGTTAATATATTTACATGCAACATAACACCTTCGAAATAAATGTGCTAATCGAAAATATCTCATTCCAAAAGCATGACAGTAGAATAATGAAATTGAATGAAAGTTACGGTAGCTAACCCGACTTATGTACGACAGGCCTCTGGCTCGATCGACCGACGCGAGCATGGAAGTTCTGAGAGGAGCAGACTCGGCGCCTAACGTGGCAAACGGACCTTCAGAACCAGGAAACACACACGACATTGACGATGACGAAGATGCAGGTTAGTCACGAGTGTTTGGGATTACTGTAAATTTGCCCACTATAATTGAAATTTTCATTTACCAACTTATATTACAAATTACTTGTAACATCTCTGCAGAATTCAAATTATAAACTTAAGCATTATGTGATTATGAAGTATTATACATGATATACTGTTACTTTAATAAGCAATAGCAGTAACGTGGGGCAACTTATTTGTACAATCTACACATCTGAAAATACTGCATGCATAATAAGAAGAATCTCAAAGCAGAAAGCAAGTAATTAAATGACCATTCAAGACTGTAATAAGAATAAGGAGGAAATTAATTTAATGTGACATTTTATTTATAAAATTTTTAACTACATACATTTATTTATTGTGTAATAATGCTTATGATTACATACGATCTTAAAGTGAATTTAAATAGTTTAAATATTTTTCTCTATAGTGTTTACAATCTTAACTCTCTCAAATCGATGTGCATAACATCAATTAACTCAAGCCACAAGAAATTAACACCTTCGAGATTTCAATTTCTTCAAACAGTATAATTTAAAGATGAGTGTTGAGGTGTCACTTTTAGCACAAACCAGTTTTGAGTAGATATTTTCATTGTTAATGGCAGTAAAACTATTCACATTAAGTCTGGAAACTGCCAGAAAATTATTTGCCTCGCCTACAAGGACAATACAAGCATTGTTCAAAACAGAGAAATTATAGGATATGAAAATTCAGGTGTAATTCAAGAACACTGGTTTAAAGAAATCTTAGTAATTATAAAATATAAAGAATATTATGTAGCATATGGTAAGAAATCCATTCGAAATGTGTGTTTGTAAAGGAAGAATATGTTTGACACCTGTTGGACAAATGATTATTAATTTTATAAATTTATTATTATAAATCATAATTAAAATAACATTAACTAGTAATGTAATTCAATAGAAATATTTTTAAAATCAGGGATTAAGTATTAATGAAATTAAATTGCTAACAGATAGTGTTTAACCAGTCCTGGAATTTTCCAAAAAAATAAAAAAAAATCTGTTAAGATGTGTTCAAATATATATACTTGATATAATTTCTTCAAGTAATCTATTAAATTTTGCTAAAAAGACTGATTTTTATTTAGTATGGTTAATTATTTTTCCCAATGTTAATCAGCCACATTGATAGCCAAAACTAATAACTTCATTTTGATTTGAAATTTATTTAGCAGGATCTCTCATCATTGTCATAGTCATCCTCATATATATATGAGTCAGGAAATGACATTGTCATGTTAATTAAACCAATTAATAAGGAAATTTAAGAGAGATAGAAAGTAGGTGACTTACCTGAGGTTCATAGATGGTGGACACCTTGTGAGGTTTGGAGTTCTTTAAATTTTCGGAGGTACCGTCCCCTTCATCAGAAACTTAGGAAGACGTTTCCAGTGATCGGCTAGCTGACGACTCAATTGTCGTAGTTCCAGAAGTCCCAACATACAACCATATGACTGTGCTTGGTTAGCACATGAGCAAAATAATTATTGTACTTCTGGGACTCCAAAGTTCGATAAATGCTCTGTGTAGACCAGCGCAGTCTCGAATCGCATGCGATCCATGAAGAAAGTTAGAAATTATATATATATATAGAAAGAAAGATAGAAATATTTGGGAGAAAGGCAGGAAATTCGCTCTTTGAATCATATGTACGGCATGGAATTTTTTCAGTCTTTCTTCCTTCTTCCATTCCCTTCTACGCTCAACATATGTATTTCCTTGTGCATGATTCCATGCCGTACATATGATTCAAAGAGCGAATTTCCTGCCTTTCTCCCAAATATTTCTACCTTTCGTTCTATCCAATTATCAAATGCGTGACTTTGTCACTTATCCCATATATAATTTATATATATACTAAATTACATGATGATAACTATGGCAATGCCGAAAGCTCCTGCTAAATAAATTTGAAATCTGAGTTAATTTATTGTTTTGGTTATTAATGTGACTGACTAACGTAGAGAAAAATTATTATCATGCTATATACTTGATGTTAAAAGTTTTCAAAAAGAATTCCTATCTCGGCTCATTTGTAAAATGATATAATTTGTAATGTTCAATATATTTTATTTAATTCTGAAGCTGATGATATATATATTTTTTTGCTTTGATTTGTATCAATCATAAGGCACACAAGAGCAAATAACAAAAAGAAGAGAACATGAAATTAGATCAATCGCAAATTAGAAGAGTTTATAACAAACCACTATTTGATAGGAATTGGTTTTTTTTGTGTGTGTGTGTGTGTTGATTTCTAATATGATTAATTAAAAGTCATTACAGAAGTTTACTTAAAAGAATCATATAATCTTCCCGTATTGAAATTCAAACCTAAAATAATGAACCAAACATAATTACAGCTTGTATAACAGAGCTTTGTTACATCTATAACAACCACACTCAGAAAATATTAATTTAAATACTTTTTTCTTTCTCCTAAACGATAACTCATTATACTCTTTTCTATAATCCAGGGAATTTCCATGAATTCAATGTTGAAAATGAGAATCACAATTTCAGTTTTTGTTTTACTTATTGTATTGTGGAAACACATTACATTGCTCATACTTTTCAGATCCAAGGTTAGTATTTACTGCATGTTTTGTTTGTTTCTTTTTTTAAAAAAAAATCTCCATAATCTGAAGCAAAATACACTCTTTTGACTTTGCCCAGGAGTGTATGCCGAATCTTACAAGAAAGCAACTTGGATCTACATTGGAGATTCAGAGGAAATTCATGTGTGGCAAAAACCAGAAACCCGGATGGATGAGAAAGGTACACAGCAACTGGGACAATTGTAAACTGTTCCTGTTAAAATTACACTTGGGTCTATTTCTGTTCCTATTATATTGCTAGCCAACTCATTTTGATTTTTCTTGGCAGATTGTTCCAATTAAAGTTAATGAAGCGACGAGCAGTAAGCATAGGCTATTTTGCAGTTAATGAATGGTTTCCTCACACAACAGCATTACCACACTCCTCTGTATTGCTGCCTCCAGAGCCCAATAGATATTAAAAATAACGATTGGCACACTTGCTCATCCATTACAGCTATTTTCCCGTATCCTTACGAATTTCCAAATTATATGATTTGTTATTGTCACGCTGCATCGTAGTTTTAAACCTAAAAGAATTCACAAACATAATTTAGTAACTTATTAAAAAAAAGTTCTTCTATGTACTGTTACTTTGCTACACAACTCTACTTATGTATAGTTATTAAATAAACCTTATTACAATCCACTCTCTTCAAGCCAAAGTCCTCTGTAGTTTCATCACAATTTATATTAACAAAACATACTTCTTTACGCTTTTGCTCGCGGTTCCTTCCCAAGTTCAATACAGAACCTTACTTACTTACTGATATATGTTTTCTGTTCAAATGCTTGTTACAGTCACTATGGCCACGATTATGCATGAAATGATGACACCGTTACTTATCAACAGTTTTACAATATATAAAAAGATGGCCAAAAAAAATATCAGCATATAAATTTATCACTATTTATTCAATTACTCACATTAAAGAACTTCAAATTAGACATTGAGAAGTACTCAGACGAGTCTGTCCAAACACATACACATTAAAAATCACAATTTCAATTGGCAAGATGTGGAAATTTTAGACAAAGAAAATAATTACTTGTAGAGAATTATGAGTGAAATGTTGTATATCAGCCTCATGCAATCAATGTTAAAAATGACATGAATAATTTGAACATAATTTACAATCCTCCTTTGTTGTAGTAGGTTAACGTTTTAATATGCTACTCCATTGTTAAAATGTAACTGCCAAAAGCACTCATTGCTACTACATCAGGGGCTGGAGATGGTCCAAATTCCTCTCATGTAATTCTTCACATGTACATTCAATAACCTTTTCGGCTGGAGGAGTCAAGGAGTAAATATGATGAATTACTAAATTTGTAAGTTTTGAACCATGTTTTTTTATATACAAAATAAAAAATTGTAGCATAGAACCCACATTTAATTTCTTGTAATATTATCTTTTTGTAGTACACCTGAGGAATTCTCAAAAATGAGACAAAATGTCGCTTTTGAATAATTAGAGATAAATTTATATGCTGACTTTTTGGCCACCTTTTTATTTATTGTAAATTTTAAAGTCAGGAAACTATGCTTTGTTACCCTCTAGTTAGATTTTTTTTTAAAAAAAACTGTGCACATACCTTCATTAGAGACAAAAGTTATATACATAATTAATGTCATTAAAAGTGATTCACAGACGTCACACGTTACATGATCAAATTACTCATCTGACTGCTACACTCCTCACAACTCCTGTCAGACTCCACAACTGTAGTAGTTTTAGTGATCTTTATGTTTTTAATGCTGTAATTTTTTTCCCCCGTTCATTGTTTTGGTGTTTGTATGCCAGAAATAAGGCATGGATGAAATTTTAAGCACTCGCAGAAGTGACCTCTAACCTAACTGACTAAGGATCAATGTAAATTACAGTGCACCTCCCTCATTTATTCTGCTTGTTCTGCATTTGCCTCCTCTCAGCAACCCGAGGAAACATATTTCATAGCCAGCTTCCAGTAGAAGTCCCATCACTTGATGGAGACTTCCAACCACTCATTTCTCTCAACTTCTCAAAGGCAGTAACAGAAATAAATATAATTTTTGGATGGTTTGTGTTCTCCCTGATTGAGTTTATGAAACAATAGTCCATAAACCAACCTCGTCTATGCTAATTTATTTCAAATGTTTACTAATTGAATGTATTTTATATTATTTACAAAAAAATTCTTATAGAACAGCACAACACACCCATATTTCCATCAAAAACTGTTTGAGTACCAAATCGAATCAATTACTCCCCTGTACTCTGCATATTAATCAAAAAATGTTTTATGAGGCTTTACCTAAATGCACAGTTTGAAAATTCCTCATTTGTCAAGGGAAAATACATTTTGAACCTTTCTTCAACGTGAAATAAATTATTCCCCATCATCCAATTGACATTCTAGAAATTAGAAAGTAGAAAAAAACTGTAAATGTGAAAAATTTAGGGGAAAGTATTTGTTTTTGTGTGTGTACATACTAGAACCATGGACTTGGTTTAAAATAGCAGTTTAAGGGTAGTGTGTAATGCACATATGTTGTAAATCACTGCACATATTGACAGCATAGTTGTAGCATGCTGTTAAATGTTTATTTCATGTTCATTCCACTTTACTGTAGTTAAATATTTCATAACATGACACCATTAAAATTTATTGTTAAGTTAGTTGTTTGTAAAATGAATTGTGTACACGACACTGTATAGTCTCGCTGGCAATGAGGGAGAAAACGTGTACAACTGCATAAATGTAGAACTTCCAGTATAAATATATTTATTTATAGGTCATTATAATATCATTACAACTGGCATAATATTACATTCCCAATATTTGTGTGTGTGTATGTTAATGTTACAATTGTAACTTGTGTAAGCAATGACTTTTCAACGTGTACATAATTTACTTACAATTGTAATATGTGTATTACTTTGTGAAAAATCCACTCATGATCATCTAGGTAAGCATCATGTACTAAAATATATCAATAGCATGTGAAATCTGATGTACCCCTATTTTCCACTTGTCTTAAAAGATAATTATTTGGGTAAACATTAGGGAGATCGATAAATATAACAATATTTAAATTTACTTAATCTTCCTTTCTAAAATTATCTCCAGTGTTGATGCTAGAAACAAAGTCATGCAATGTTGCCATTGTTGTTGTTGTTGTTGTTGTGTTATTCAGTCCTAAGACTGATCTGATGCAACCCTCCATGCTAACCTATCTTACACAAGTCTTTTCATTTCCACATAACTACCACACCCCACATTCTCCCTAATATGCTTAGTGTATTCCATCCTTGTCCTACGTCTTCTGTTTTTACCCCACACACTTGCCTCTAATACCAATTTTACGAGACCCTCATGTCTTAAAACGTGGCTTTTAATCTATCCCTTCAAAGTCCTCCATATTGTTCTCTCTTCCCCTATTCTGTTAACAACTTCCTGGTTAGTTACCCTATCCACCCATCTCATTCTCCTATAGCACCACATTTCAAAGGCTTCTATTCTTTTCCTTTCCGCAACTCCTATCATCCATCTTTCGCACCCACATAATGCCATGCTCCATACTAACATTTTTAGCAACAATTTCCTAATATTCACACTTATATTACCCGTAAGTAAATTCCTCTTCCTTGCTATCCTGTGCTATCCTACTCTAGTTATTACGCTTCCCAAGAAGCAGAAATCCTTAACTTCCATAAAAAAAATCCCTTCCCAATCTAACAGCCTTCAATATTCCACTGTTTCCCATACTACACTCCATCACTTAGGTTTTCTCTCTATTAATCCTCATATTCAACTCTTCCTCCGGGACTACTTTCATGCCATTTATTATGGTTTCCAAGTCTTCTTCTCACTCCCCTAATATCACCGGCAAAGAGAAGGGTTTTTATGCTATATTAACTTTGTTTTCCTCTCATATTGTTCCAGTGTCCGGTTATTTTGTAATGTTCCGTGTGCATTCAAGGATTATCTCAGAATTTCTTAAACTTAGTTGAAGTTATTGCTAATATCACCCTGCAGGAATATTATGACACACCCCATAGCAAAAGTTTAGAATACAATAATACATCTATACAGCATTTTCCTTAAATATTTCTGTTTTCCTGTGACCATTACAGAGGCACAATTACATCTTGAGGTTCATAAGTAGATAACATGTATTGTACTTCAAAAAATTTGAGGCAAACTAAATGTGAATTTTTATTGATTGTGCTTCAGTTTCTCAAATTAATTTCTAAGCAATGTACACACAAAGCATCATAAGAAATCTGAATCCTCAATGAGTATATTTTCTCTAGTATTGCTCGAGAACATCGTATTTCTTCCAGTCAACAAAGTTGCTCGTTGCCAGGTGCTAAGCCATCAACTAAACGATCCCGTGGAAGATCTGTTGTAAAGTGTCGTGTAATTCATACTTTGGGTAGTTACTTTTAAATGTCCAAGACTTTGTTATGCAATTGAATTTACTGTGTCTCAATTTAAATGTGGATGCACAATGTCAACAAAAAAAAATATTGCTTATGATAAATGTACAACAATGAACTTTTGCCTGATATGTGTAATCTTTTTTCATCCTGCTTGAAATATATTTTCATAATGTGTTACGAAACCTTTCTGTAACTGGGCATCTTATTTTAATGCATGAGTTTTAAAATGAAAACTATTTGTTTGACCCATTATATATGTACAACATTGTTACAATCACAAACTTACGATAATACAAGTGTTTCTAATGTAAGACATTAAACCTTACATTGAGGCATGTTGATCAAGAACTGGCAAATACTGTTGTGATTGTAGTCATATGAATCCTTTTTTTTTTAACAAATTGTTCCAATTTTAAAATATTAATGTGTTCATCACGATTTAACATATTGTTTGCTGAATAGATTGAGATGATGTGTGTGTGAAAATAACAACACATGTCTACTTTAACAAAGACCCAACAAATTTTCTTTGCTCCAAATTTTAGTTACATCAAGATATTCCAATAGGCAATTCCAATTAATGACCTACAATTTGTGCTGGAAGCAACCAATCAACATCATGACATAAATTGTACCCACATTAAATGTTTCTATGCTGAAATATAACTTTTAACATTACACAACTACGTAATATTAACTTGTTTCCAAAAATTCAAGGACTATCATTTGATTGTAATACAGTTAAAAGTCAGCTCAATCAACAAATTTCCTTTTACATTACTAAAAATTGCAAGATGTTGCTCGTCTTAATGATTTCATACTTTTCGGGACGCTTGCAACTCTTAAGAAATTTAATTCTCTATTTCAGATATTTATTTGCTCAACAATTTCACTGAAATTTCCCGGCCTAGATACAAATTTGAGTGTCACATGCCTGCAATAAGCCAGCCCATTTTAGAACTTACGGGCTTCAAATTCCTGAGACAGGCACAAATTATTTGAAACATGATTGCAGACGAGAAGAGCGACGACCAACACGACAACAACGTGCGCAGGGATTCCTCAGAGTCGACCAGTTCAGAGAAGGACTTCAAGCGAAAATATCAAGCCATCACCCATCGCATGGTGCACAGGAAGTCTAGCGTGGAGATGTACCGACGCCTGGCTTCCAAATCATTCGGTATGTTTGTCTTGCAAATTAGCCGTCACATTACTTCTCCAAAAAATTGCAGACATGATGAAAAGTTCAAGAAGATAAGAATCAAAAGAAAAATACTGCCCATTGATTTTATACTCAAATAATAAATAACAAATATATATTTTTTAAAATCATTGCCTAAAAAGGTATAATTTATAGTTATTTTTAATATCTCTTCATTTTCGCAATAGTTAAGTCGTGATTAGGCATGCAAAGGTAATCAATGTGATAAAATTCTTTTGATTGAGAATAGCATAAATAATTTATTGAAGTCATGTAAGATCACAACTTCCTTTCGGACATCTCTGAATTATTAATATATACTTAACTGCTTTAGAAATATAAAACTGAGTTTTAGACACTATACAACTAGATTGTATTTTAATGATGTTAAAACATTATTTTTATAATTATTATTATTTAATCAATCACTTCAAACTATCAATTTAAATTGTGATTTATTTCAAAATTCACTTTTTGAGAAAAATAAGAACCCATTCACCTAATATTGCAGCATAAATGATAAAAACCCCTTTTACAGTGGGTGAACATAAAAGAATAAAATATTTGACCAGTTAATTTCATTTTGGCTATTTAGTTGACAAAAATTTAATTGTTTATTTTAATGAAAGTTTTAACATTTTCATTATTAAACAAGATACAGGGGGAACACTTAGTTAATACATATAATGCCCTGTCCTCATTTTTCTTCCTTTATATCCACTTGTGTCACTGAAGCTTTTGGCAAAGTTTTCAACCTGAGTGTCTATTATTAGAAGAGCAGGCAAGGCCACTCACTGTTACAGCTGTGATTGAGCGTCGGGGGCTTGGCCGCCTGCCAGACCATAAAGTAAACACTTCCCTCCCTATTCAGTACTTCTAACTCAGCTGTGCAAGATAGAACGATTCTATCCCACCACAAGCGCACGACAGCTACGATTCGAAATTTCGAAAATGGTGTCCGGTAGGTACACAGTTTTCAACGTGTAAACTACATCTTGCTCTTACACTGAAACTTGGTTAGAACATACTGTTAAAATGGCATTTCAAATAATTTTACAAACGTTGCCATATTGTTATACTTGGTGTTTTTCTTCACATAAAACATTAAAATATCATATATATATTTTAAATTCTAAACGTGTGCCGAGATGTCTCCAATAGAATATAATCTTTTGGTATAAATCTTGAATCTCACTTGTCTTAATTTTTGTGAAATATAAATTATTAGACAATCATTCAGATTATTAAATGAGTTATAATTACATAGAGATAATATATAACAGGATCATGACAGATGAAGTGATTATCTTGAGAACAATTATGCACTCTTAAAGTGCAAAATATGTACGTATGAAAACAAATTTGTTTCCAACAGCAGATACAAATGCAGGCGCACACATATCTTTACAACGGGGACTTCAAGAGATGCTAAAGCTCATGATGAAAATTTGGTGTAAGCAATCCATTGCTGTAAACTTATTCTCATCTGAAAATCAGGGTAAGATGAGAGTCCATCAAACTAACCAAGATTTCACCCAGTCTTTTTTTTAAAAACATAAAAAAAAGGAATTAGCTGAGCCAAAACAAAATCAACTAATGCTACTCTTAATATGACACATTAACCAACCTAAAAATTAAAATTAATCTCTTACATAAATCTTACAATGATTTGCTTACAATGTTTTGCTTCAAACAATTGTAGTTTCTGTTAACTAAAATTTTAATTACTCTTAACAAAAAATTAAATTGTTATTTAACATAAACTAAAAGTAGATGCATTCACTAATGGCACGTATCGCCACATGACGCTCCATGTGCGAGGTGGAAGAACTGCACACCGCATTAGTAAAATACAGAAGCGCATCTGTTAAGGAATTCAGATCTGTTTTGCAGTTGCTCTATAAAATACTGTAGAAATCTTATATTTATCTGACTTAATAATTGCATTATAATTGAATAAACCAGTTAAATTTGTCAGAAAATGGTTTCAACACAAAAACAAAAAATTCCAAACTTGAAAATTTTTTTATATGTATGCACCAAAGAGATTCCACATCCTAATTATTTTAATTAATAAGTTTTTTAATTTGTGACAAATTTGGCTGGTTTATTCACTTATTGTAAAAATTTATCATTCAAAAGTTATTTATTTGAATTTATATTTTCTGCTTCACCTACAACTTTTATATGGAGCCAAATTATAAGCTTCTGAGGGAGGAAAAAAATATGTTATTAATTGATCTGTGATTCAAATACTCCGAAATTGCTTTTAAGAAATGAAGAGAAGGAAAGAAAATGCCTTATTTCGAGTCCAAAGCACATATTCCCCAATTTATAAATACATATACTCAGGTCACATTGCACACAACAGACAATATTATCGCTTCATGGTGTCTTTATAATATGAGGAATTACTTCACTGTGCTCAGTGTTAGTCAGTCACATGTCTATGCTTGACCCAAATAAACATTGAGTCACTTGAACATTTGCCAATGATTGTCTCATTTTGGGACTGCACATTCATTATGTGATTCAATTTTTATCCAGGCCAGACATTTCTACTTGTATTATAAATAGTTCAAATTTAACATCATTGCAGGAGTTTTCCACATTGTTGACACAGCTTTCAATGCTTCCATTCTCACACTCTGGAAATATATCCAATTATATTACAATATTTAAAAATTCATTTATAATACCATTTTCTAAAAATAAAAACTATCACATGCAAAGACCAAAGATAATTACTCCTCCTTTATTACTTTTTTTTTCTTTTTAAAATTCAGAATTGAGGAATAGTTCTTAATGAGAACAAAAGTAATGCCTCATATTTTTTCATTCCAGTTCCATATATGTTTCAGGATATTTGGGTAAACCTAACCTACAAATAGCTAATATAACAGTAAATGTGCATATATTATGTACATGTGCACTTATATTTTACTGTTAAAATTTAAATTTTACTTATAAGTAATCCCTTCACTTCTACAATTTTCAGAATGTGACAAGACGGTGGTGGTTCGCCGGCAGTCGGGAGAGTTTGGTTTCAGGATTCATGGTTCTAGACCGGTGGTAGTGTCCGCAATTGAACCTGACACCCCAGCAGAATCTTCAGGTTTAGAAGTCGGTGACATAGTGATAAGCGTCAACGGTGTCAACGTGTTGGACGCTTCCCATTCCGAAGTAGTGAAGCTCGCACACGCCGGTAACTTTAATTTCATTAACAGAACATGTGGTAAATCAAAAACTTCTCATATTGTATATTACATGCCAATTTATACATGTTTAATAATACTAAATATTATTAACGTCAATCCACATTTTTTTTAAATTCTGGATGACAATACTAGCTGATGACTCTTATGGTTGTACGTGAATGAAGACAATACAACCCTGTAACCAATCTTTGGAACATCTCCTAATTATATTTAAATTCTTTCAGGATCTGATACCTTATCACTTGGAGTTGCACGAACCTGCAACGTACTGACGCCGGTAGTTCGTGAGCCAGGAGCAGGTGTACCATTATTTTCAGGGTTCCTATGGAAATTAAGTGGTGGAGGTTCCAATGGCAGGAAATGGGTTCAGCGGTGGTTTTGCCTTAAGAGAGACAATTGTCTCTACTACTACAAGTCTGACACGGTGAGACCATCAATTGTATGCAATATGTTCCGATATATAAATCACTGTCACTCACTGGCGTGTCGTATAACCATTTGAGGGCGGGGGGGGGAGCGATGAATGCAGCAATGTAAGCCTTAAACTTAAGATTGTTAGTTTTGTGAAAATTTAACAAATAGCTAAGTCGATTAAATGTGATATTTACCACCGTGTGCTCTATTCTCACAGGATTGCCAGCCATTGGGAGCTTTAATGTTGCACCGTTACAACGTCAACCAACTAGAGAACGCAAATCGGCCACACGCCTTTTCTCTGAGTAAAAAGGGCTCGGCTACTTTGACTTTAGCTGGTGATTCAAACGAAGCAACGACAAGGTGGTTGGCCGTCTTGTCACATTCCATTGAAAGGAACAATCAAGTACATAAATTATATATTGTTTTATACATTTTCAATTTTGTGTCACCTCTTTTTTTATTAATTTAATTTTTTGCCTTTTTTCTTAGAATGTACACTCCATTCTTAATACTTATATAGTTTATATATTTATGTAATACAAAGAGCCAATGGCAAATACACACACAATGTAAGTTTACAAAATGTTCCCAAATAATAAGTTACATTTCTTTCTCTCCTGATATTTAAATATTTACAAGCACCTTTCTTACTCCCTTTCCTGTCCTTATCAATTGAGTTAATGATTTTGACATTGTCACATCCTTATTTGCATTTATACTTTTAAAATTTATTTATTTTTTTAACGAAAAGCTTCAGATCCTTGTGCTCCAATTTACAGGTTGACGAGTGGTTAGACATGAGTAACCGTAACCTGAAGCTGCCAGCAAGTGCCATGCAACAACCAGACTGTTTTGGTTACCTCAATCAGTTGGGCCACCACTGGAAAAGACGTTACTGTATCCTTAAAGATGCCTGCCTCTACTTCTACAATGACGGCAGTTCTGATGCAGCACTTGGTAAAGGTTTTTTCTGTTTGTAACAACCACTTTGTTACCTCGTGATTTGAGTTCAATGCAGAAAGGATCCGTAACGCTGACTGAGGAGCCACTGTATTGGTCCTTTAGCAGGTTCTTGTGCCAATGATCAGTGTATTCAAAATTTCACCTTTAGTTTTAACTACTTAATATCATAAATTGCTTAATATTTGTGAATAAAGTACGCCGACACTAACTTATCTGATGGCTGTATTTGTTGGTTTATATACAACAAACGATTCGGTTGAAAATAAGTATTTGTTTCAGGCATGGCTTGTCTACACGGTTACCGAGTTCAGAATTCAAATGCTGGAGGGAAGCGTTTTGCCTTTGAAATATTGCCACCTGAACCCCGACAAAGACATTATTACTTTTACACTGAAACTGAAATGGATAAGAAGAGGTATGCTTTTATAAACAGTTAAAGAGTTATTAACTACTGTTATTTTGGCAGCAAATAGTAACGCGTTAAGTAGTTTTCTGCTCTTTGTAGTAGTTAATTCATGTCTCCAATACAATTTTCACAAACATTCAATATGAGACATCATATTATACATACATATAAATTAATTTGTAGTAATTCCTGTGCATTATTCGGAACAGAAGTTCATGCAAGTTGTTAATCTTGTTAGAACCAACAGATAGCAAAAGTTGTTAAATAAATTACATGTCAAAGGAAATGTGATGTACCCATGCTCTTTCTCTATCTGGGGGGCAAAATTAAATTGGAACCGCTTGGTGATAGGAGGAGAAAGGCTAGACTCTACAAAGCTTACACGGGCCTGGTCGGAAATAAGGGAGTGGCTAATTATACCTAATTTTTTTTTTCTAAAAACAACCATAATTGCAAAATAAAGGAAAGGGACCAAAGAACGGATGTGGGCAAATATTCCTTTGTAAACAGGGTGATGAGGGACTGGAATTCTGTGATTACTAGAGGGGCTTTCCCTAAGAATACAAAAGTTTTCAAAAAGAAGTTAAAAACATTGGAAAGTTAGGTGCTTATTTTGTAAAAACAAGGAACATGATGAATTAAAATTTTTTTAAAAAAATCTGTAATTTATCTTTGTTCTTTTAGTTTATCAACAATTAATCTTTGTACTTTAATTTTATCAATACTGCCACCCTCTAGAATAATAAATACAATACAATAATTGTTTTGTCACAAACGCTCCTGACCTTTATGGTTCACACGCTTTAAAATTTATTAATAAAAAAATTCAAATTCCCTTCCACCTGGCATTCAGGAACTGTCCCGCGGCATTTTAAAGACCAAAGTGAAAAAATATTCTCGTAAACAATTGTATGTAGTCAATTTCCCAGTACTTTGAAATCTGTATAATTGCCTTTGACTAATTTGTATACTTGCTATATTTATTGCGCATCTGTATGGTAATGTTTGATTGTGATGAGTTGATGTAAAACAAATCCTTTTTTAGCTATATATACTATTTTAATATTTGTAGTTCAAGTGGGCATAATGGTCTCGTGTACTTCTTCAACAAATTATTGATAAATTAATAGCGTACATTGAAAAAAAAATATTTGTGCCAAAAGTTGACCTCAACTGGTCACTGTGTTTTCATTACTATACTATTGGCTTGTGCCGTAGTATATACATAAAGAGATGAGTGAAGTTACCAAATAATTTTGGTTTCCAACTTATTACACTAGCAATAGATAAATTATTTTTATTATTTTATATTTAAAATATGATATAGATTAGTGGATAAATAATCACATGAGCTCTTTGTGATGGGTTGTCCACTGCTTTTGTGAGCAAATAAAATCAGGTTCTTAATAAGTAAATAAAGGTGACTTGATATCTTCTTGAGACAACATTGGGTCCATGTGCTGTAGTATGATTACCTTGAATAACTTACAGCATTTGAATTGTTTTTTTTTAAAGTAGATACTAGCACCTAATGGCCAGTAATTTACATTGTCAATCACAAAAATATTAAATGTGTAAGTTAACACTTTCCCACTTTTTTTTACTGATTATTTCAAATGGTATCTTGCCTTCATTTCTCCAATTTGTTTTCATACACCATGAAATTTTTATCTAAAAAAAATGTGTCCTATTTATTTCATTTCAGATGGCTCGCAGCTCTCGAGTACTCTATCGACAGGTGGATAAAAGTGGGCTGACGAAAGTGCCTCGGATACCCCAACAATCTCAAAAAAGAATACGAGAAAACGGAAAATGGCAAAACCTGAGCCATAAAACAGAAAATGAAACTAATAAATAGCGAATAGAAATGCAAACTGTACTACACTTGTCAGCTGTAGGTTAGCGTAAAACGGGAGAAAAGCAACATAGACATTAATAGAAGAAACTGAACCGTGTAATGTTTGTTGGAGGAACAATCAATACTATGATTTTTTGTAAATTTTTTTACTGTTTGTGGTATTTGTTAATGTTGCTTTCACTGTGATTATGTAATGAGATGTCTTCCATTTTGTGGCTTTGGTGGAAGATGGTTATATTTTCTAGAGGTACGATATAGCGACGCTTCTGATGTTGTCACGTTGATGATCCTTTGAAACGTTTTGCATCTTTATAATTTCAACGTATTTTAAACCGACAGCAGGTAGAATATTATGCCAGTTTTAATTTTAACGTACCATCATCACAAACAGTTTTCTGGAAATCTGCATGATAGACGACGAACGCACAATAAATTTATATCAGCTTGCTTGGTCCTGGAAGTGCTGTTTCTGTGATGTTTCTGCATGTTGACGACAGACGTGTAACGTGTACCCTCGTCGGGCCGAAACGAAAGCCTCGTTAGGTAGAGAATTATGTGTGTCACTATCCTCCGTATGGCCAAAACTAAATGTGACTATTAGACTACTTGCAGTTTATAAATAAAGTTGCTTAGGTTAAAAATGTAAAGATGTTAAAATATTATATATAATTGTTATTATTGTTAAACAAAATGGAGAATTTAAAGAAGTCAAAAGCTGTATAGATTTTAAAAGAAGAGATTTTAAAATACCAAAGAGCTTCCTTCATTTGAAAGAAGCAACTAAACTAGAACGCCAGTAACTATAATTAGTATATTGTTAGAGTGAATGAGTACTGATAACAGTTGAATGTAAAGTAACGTTTATAGTTTTTTGTCTAGGGTGCATATAATTTCTAAACAGAAAGCTCAAATAAAATAAAAGACTTGATATAATAAAGCGGGTTGAAACAAAACTAACAAAAGAACTAAAATCAATAAAATAAGATATTTAATAAGATTGAACCCAATGTTGTGATTAAATCCAGAACTCTTCAGTGGACCATTCATTTTAGAATGGCATCTGCTATTTTTATTACTAGATTTGTTGCATCAAGATTTTGGAGGTATTTTGTACAAGTAGGGCTAAAATTATTTTTATCATAAAGAACTTTCTTTTCCTCAAATTATAATACACTGCAGTTAATAACCATAAATAACAACGTGAATAACAATTACATATAACATCATGTAAATATATCCAGAAATTATCCTCTCCCTTACTTTCAAAATTGTAAATTTTCACTCATGGACGCTGAATGACAGTGTATATATAACAAACACCAAGCACAACACAGGACAGCAATTAGAGCTTTTCTTGTGCCAGATGCCATCCTGAAATGTTTGCCTGAGATTCCTTTCCCTTCATCCGTAAATGTGAAATGCATGTCATGTGCTAGATATGATTTTTTCAAAGTACAGCTTTAGGTGTCTTAGTTGTTACTTGATTCATTCCAAAAAGTAATCAAGCATAATAGATGTTGACATTTTGTCGGTTGGTCCATTTGCCGGTACATATATAAAACATCTGATAGCAACAATTGGCAGCAGTTTGATTTTTTTTTTTTTGACCAAGTAACGTCATGTATTTGGTACATAAAAAGTAAATCAAATACATCGAAAACATCCCGGCACGTCTGTGTGATTGTGTTACTCGACAGTGTAATTTGTAATCGAATGTGTTCCCGCTGTGTACATACTGATGGACCAATTTACAATGCCAATTACCAATAATTAAAAAAAAAATCATTTCATTATATTTCCTGATGTGATAAATAGAGCAGAACTGTAAACAAGTATATTTACTCAAACCACAGAAATATAAAAGAACCAGGCCTTTTTTATTGTCACCTTTCTTATCTTTGTGATAGATATTCCCGATTCATTCTACAAACATGCACTATATTAAGTATTTAAAATAAATCATTACTTGTCTAAAAAAAAAAGTGCATTTCATTAGCACATCACAAAACGTTGAGCTCGACGGAATATTTTGACAAAGTACGATCGGTCTTACTTATTGATGTTGATGTTCTCGTAACTTTTTATCTTCTCTCATGAGGATTGTAGTTAAACTTCAACAATAACTTTACGGTGGTTCCAGCTAAAAATGGTGTTACAATAATATATCAATGTCATAAACAAAATATAGATTCTAGATCGTGATTTAACTTGCAATGTGCATTTCTAAAAATGTACCATGAGGAGGAAAAGTAATTTCTCAAATTATACATGTCCTAATATCCCTTTCACTTACTAGAATTTAAAAATTTGGAATAGAATTGAAGCGTGCTCTCGGGTGATGAAGTATTCCATAGCATTTTCATTAAGTAAATAATTTTAGCAAACCCAAATTATACACAATTAAATGACATTTTTTTCTGGGTTGTGATTTCTCACAAATTTTATTGTAGTAACAGGAAATGTCAAAATTATGATAAAAAAAATTTAATTGCTTTTAGAATTCAGGGAAAAAAAATACATGTCCCATGAAGAAAAATTCTTAATACAGTAAAGATAATTATTTTTTGGTTTAAAATGAATTGAAAAAGTCTTTATAATTCACACACACACTTACATCTGCATAGATTTGGGGTCAAATCACCTGAGGCTTCCCACTTGACACCCTCCAAATGACGAGAAATTTTATAATGAAGTAAACCCAGCACAAACTGAAACTGTGGGAGCAATTTAGTTACACTGCTGAAAGGGCCAACTTCGATCCCTTGTCAAATCAGCTCTGGTGGTCAGTTAAGTGGCTAATCGATACAACTTCAAGCCCAAAATAATAGTACAGCTGGCCATTCTGAAATCTGTTCAAGCCAAAGTGGCCACAAAATTTTGTCAGTTTGGAGGCCAATTTACTCAGCAGGAAAAGATCTCTACGTTGCCACCATATTTTGCAACCGAGAAGAGAAAGCACCATGTTAAGACGTGCAGGAACAGGAAAACTGTTAGACCCATACATCTTGAAATATTCCTAATGAAAGTAGCCCAAAAATATTTCACATGTAAAAGTGGCTAAAATATCTCTAAATGCATCACTCCTAATTTAAAACAAAAAATATACCAGGCTCCATGTTAGGAACTCTATTGTTCTTAATAACCAGAGATGTTCCAAACAAAAGTTACCAAGAAAAATTTTTTGTATAAAATGTGTTTCAATTAGGAGAAAAAAGAATTTAGTGATATTTTCCAAATGAAGGAATTGCAAGACAACACTAATGTTCTTTCCCCTTAACACAATACAGGACAAGACATATAAAAACTGATACCTCAAGGTGTTACAGGCCTTCAAATATCACAATTAATCTCCTACCCTACCGAAATTATAAATTGACGCCCACCTTTCCGTTTCTTATTTGTTCAAATGATGCCAAAACCCGACAGCTAATTCCGGAAAATCAAATTTGGATTCCGAGGTCAAGACTCCACCGGCATCGATCATCAGGTCCACAGGATTGCAGACAAAACTGAAAAGACATTGTAAAGTGCTCGGCTGTATTTCTTGATGTGGCTCAAGCTTTCGACAAAATGCCTGGCACCAAGATCTACTCCATAAACTAAACAGAATGTTACCAGCCCAGCAAGTGCGACTCTCAGAATCGTATCTCACTGGAAGATTCTTTTAAGAGTCGGAGCACTCAAGCTTCAGCAGGCGTGCCACAGGGCAGAGTATTGGGGCCAATATTGCATCTACTTTACACACGAGGTATACCTCAAAAACAAAACAGTTGACGTGACTGCAGCCACATTAGCTGACGAAACCGCAGGACTTGGCTGCAGGATCGACAGTATAGAAGAAGCTACCAACCAAACCCCGGACAGCCACCCGACAGAAATCATCAAAGGGACACAGAAATTGAGTTGAAATCTGTGCATGTGAACTTCGCAAAGTAAAAAGCAATATACTCTCGGCGAGCATAAACGGCGTTTTTGTAGCATAAATACCTGCGTATGGCATTGGACGCGAGGCTCAAGTGGGAAGAGGATGGGGAAGAAAAAGCGCGAGGAAGTGGAACTGAAAATGCGACGGCCATATTGGCAATCCGGAATGTAATTCAAGATAAACTGTCGGTATACAGCCAGTTCCTTGAACCGATCAGGCTATACGACATCCAAACATGAGGTTGTGCAAGTGATGCCAACGTCGAGAAAATACAGACGCGGCAAAACAAGGCGCTGCGAGTCTCCGTGGTACACTTAAAGGTCCCTTTTAATAAAAAGGAGATCAAAAAAACCTCCGTCCAACGTTGGCCGCGTCGTGTGTCCGATCCGCCAACTACAAATGTCGAGTGACGTCGTCGGTCTTTTCACTTGCCACACGCACGATTCCTCCAACCCACTATCAAGTTTTGTCCATATATTCGTATCGGTCATTTCTCCTTCGACAAGTAGTATGTTTTCATTACGTATATGTTAATAATTTATATATTTACAATAATATTCATTAAAGAAATAATATTTTTCTGTGTACTACAAGTTTATAAAATAATGAGTTTCATTAATATATATATTTTTTTCTTCCCCTTGGTTGAAATTGCACACTTATATAGGGCGAAAAGCTAATATACAATAATGAAATTAGAATACTACGTTTCGTCCTCCAGATTAAGGGAACCGCCTCAGTTATTTAAATAAAATAATACGAAAAGTTCTTTTCCTGCCAGATTAATAAATCTTTAACTCTAAATAATTGGGGGGAGGGGGAGAGTGGGGGGAGGGTATAAAAGTTGGGGCTTCTAGCCCCCACCCCCCACCCCCCCGCCGAAATGAATGAAAATATCGTTGCGGCCTTGGGACGTTGCAGTAACAACGAAAACTACAACAACTAAACAAAAAGATGTATTCCAAATGAGAACACTAACCCAATAAACAATACATCAACATTTTAAATATATTACCACAACAATAATTGTAAAAAAATAATAATAATAATTGTTTGGGTTTTCGTGTTAAACACGTGGTTTATCATCAATGTTTCTCCACGGGATAATAACCTGAAGAAGGTACAAATAAGTACAGAAACTTTGTTGGGGTTTTTTTCCCCCCCGCGCTTTGCTAATTGTTAAAAAATAAAGTCTGAAATTGGTCGGAAATTTTTTACTTATTAATAAATCTTTAACTCTGAATAATTGGGGGCTTCTAGCCTACAGCTTGTGAAGTTTATACGTAATTGCAGCCACGATTAATCAAAAGAAACTATTTTTATGTAGTAAAATAGTCTACAGGGAGTAATTTATGAGAAGTAAACGCTCATTATTATTGTTATTTTCTTTTTTTAAAAAAAAAATACTTAGAAATGGCCGTAATGGTAGTGGATAACTTACTTAAAAGCAGATCTGTAAGAAGGACGAGAAAGGCGGTAAGTCTAATAAAAAAAAATGCTTTTGAGAAATCAAGGGATAAAGTATTTTTGAGCTTCGACATTTACACAAACCCCTTATCTCTTTGAAAATGGTTTTATCCGTACCCAAGAATTATGAATTTGTCTTTATAAATTAATTATATTAATACTAACCGTGAAATATTTTCACTCAGTGCCTCTCTGTACGTTGGACGGCAGACATCAATCTGAAAGAATGCAGAGATAACAATGAATGGCATCCATCCAGCTGGAATCATAGAAACTTCTACCCAAAGATCGTGACGTACAGGCGCGCGCGAGTTGTTTCATCTTTGGTATTTGTTCGCGATACGTGGGATGTGGAATAGCTGTGCTCTTGGTTTCAGTGGTTCTGCGTTAAGTTGAGAGAGAAAAAAATATGCGTAAAATTTTATGAATGATTTATCGACGTGCGCTTCAATGGCTTCGATGGGACAATGAACGTTGTGTGCATCGGCTGCATTGATAATTTTACGGCACGCACGCAGGCAGATCGGGGTTGATCGCTTTTCAGGAGCAGGCAAATTGGTGGTAAATTGAGCACGGGCAGGCGAGGAAGGAAGATGACGACGTGGAGATCCGTGGGGAAGCTGGTGCAGGTCCAGCGTCGCTGGTTCGCGAGCCGCATCGAGGCGGACCTGGTCGTCATAGGGTCGGGCCCCGCCGGGTACGCGGCCTCCATCAAGGCGGCGCAGCTGGGCCTCAAGACGGTCTGCGTGGAGAAGCAGGACACCTGCGGAGGGTCGTGCCTCAACGTGGGCTGCATCCCCACCAAGTCGCTGCTGCACAACTCGCACTTCTACCACATGGCGCACTCTGGCGACTTCAAGAGGCGGGGGATCCTGGTGCCCACGGTGGAGCTGGACCTGGCCGCCATGATGACGGCCAAGGAGAACGCCGTCAAAGCGCTGACCGGCGGCATCGTGACGCTGTTCAAGGGCAACAAGGTGGTGCTGGTGAAGGGGCACGGCAAGATCACCGGCGCCAACGAGGTGACCGTCCTCAACAAGGAGGGGAACCCGTCGGAGCTGGTCAAGGCCAAGAACATCTTGATCGCGACCGGCTCCGACCTCAACCAGTACCCGGGCATCGTCGTGGACGAGAAGACGATCGTGTCGTCGACGGGCGCCCTCTCGCTGAGCGCCGTCCCCAAGCGGTTCGTCGTGATCGGCGCCGGCGTCGTCGGCCTCGAGCTGGGCTCCGTCTGGCGACGCCTGGGCTCCGAGGTGACGGCCATAGAGGCGATGCCCTCCGTGGGCGGCGCCAGCCTCGACAAGGAGGTGTCCAAGACGCTGCAGAGAGTCCTCGAGAAGCAGGGCATCAAGTTCAAGCTCGGCTACAAGGTGAACCAGGCGAAGAACGAGGGCGGCGTCGTCAAGATCCACATCGAGACCGCCAAGGACGCGACCAAGCAGGAGGTGATCGAGTGCGACGTGCTGCTCGTGAGCATCGGCAGGAAAGCGTACACGGAGAACCTGGGGCTCAAGGAACAGGGCATCGAGCAGGACGAGAGGGGGAAGGTGATCGTCAACGAGCGCTTCCAGACCAACAAGCCCAACATCTACGCCATAGGCGACTGCATCAGGGGGCCGATGCTGGCGCACAAAGCCGAGGACGAGGGCGTGGTGTGCGTGGAGGGCATCAAGGGCGGCAAGATCCACATCGACTACAACTGCATGCCCGGGGTGATCTACACGTACCCGGAGGTGGGCTCCGTGGGCCAGACGGAGGAGCAGCTCAAGCAGGCGGGCACGGCCTACAAGGTGGGCAAGTTCCCCTTCATGGCCAACAGCAGGGCCAAGACGAACCTCGACACGGACGGCTTCGTCAAGGTCCTGGCCGACAAGACCACGGACAGGATCCTGGGCGTGCACATCATCGGCATCTGGGCCGGGGAGCTCATCAACGAGGCCGTGCTGGCCATGGAGTACGGAGCCTCCGCGGAGGACGTGTCCAGGGCTTGCCACGCGCACCCCAGCGCCTCGGAGGCCCTCAGGGAGGCCCACACCATGGCGGCCTTCGGCAAGGCCATCAACATCTAACTTAACTTGTAAGGCTAGTCTACGCAGAGGCGACAATAAAAACAATTTAAAAACTAAACCGACTTCTACCTTACAATTTTTGAATTTATATACACGGTCAAAAACTTACAAATTTAGCAATACATCGTGTTTCTCCTTGACTCCCCTCACTCGAAAAGATTATTTGAATTTACATGTGAAGAGTTTGGCGCCATCTCCAGCCCCTGTGACTGTTACACAATGAGTGCGCTTTCGGCAGTTCAATTTGAACAACGGAGAAGAATATTGAAACGTTAAACTACTACAACAACATAGACACAACATTTCATTCATAATACTTTTCCGAGTAATTATTTTCTTCATCTAAAATTTCCACATTTTGCCAATGGAAAATTGTGATTATGCTTTTGGTAAGCCTGACGAAGTCTCAAAATGGAGATGAAACGTCGCTTTTCTTATATTTAATGCCAACTTAAATATTTACAAAAGAAATAAAAAGACTGCCCCCAAAAAAAAAGTCACAAAACTATGACGTAATTTACACGTCAGTAAAATTCTCATACGACTCAATTTGCAAATTGAAGTTCGTCCCATGAATCATGTCGCACGCCCCCCCCCCCCCACCCCACCATGACGGTTTTGCTTTGACCAGTCTAACAGGAATTTAAACTGCTAATTTGGCACTTAACATCACGTTTATCAGAAAATATTAATTTTATATTTAATACTTTTAACAAAGTTATTTACAGAAATTTTTTTAAATGAGTCAATAAGTTTATGATGTAGATTATTTTTTTTTATTTTTCAAAAAAAAAAGGAGAGAACTATGCATTAGTTTGTTACTGTAACACTTCGTTTTTTGTTTTTTTTAATATATATGGCAAAAAATTAAGTGCCCCGTAAATGAAGGATAATTCCAACATGTCGAGGGGATAAAAGACTTCAGTTTTAGGAAGAATATTATTATTACTATTATGAAAGACTTGAGTAAATTTTCAACTGCTAGACTGTGCACGGTTAGGGTAACTTATATCTGAGCAGGGGTATCAAAAGTATGCCTTTTTCTCAAACGTTTTTACAAACTTCCCCAAGCCCATGCCAGGGACGTGGAACCCGGGACCTCTGGGTAGCGAGGCGCACCAGACCACAGGACGACGACAATCATCGTCATCAACACTTTTCATATACCAAACACTTATTAAGTTCACGAGAGGTAAGATCAGAAATCCGTACCACTTTGGGACAAAAAAAACACATGACAGCACTTTGCGATTGTACTGCGGCTTCTTGTCGTTTACCTTTAGTGTGATGTTTCTACGTGCGTGCGTGTACCATTTCTCAGCTCGGTTTCACTACCTCGGCAAATCGTGAAAGGTGCTACTGGGATCACGACAGCAGCCTTCACATGCGCTCCCAAATAAAATTAACCTGGCGTGGTTTGAGACATCCGAGACTTCAAGTCGTCCTGCCACGTTACAGGGACCGAGCTATTAATCAAGCTAAAAACAAGTTGTACACAAAGGTAAAAACAAATTTTGCACCACAGTCTCGTCCAGTAAAATGTTACCAAATCACATGATGATGCTGCCATTCTTTTTCAGTACCCTGAAGAGATTTTATGGAAAGGGGGGGAGGAGATGGAAAAAAAAAGGACACATCAAAATCCAGACAGATGTTCAGCTTAATATTTTTATTAAGAATAGCATTCCTGATCTGTACAGTACCTGGAAAATAACATAAAAATAGGAATAAATTGAACAGTTCTTTCAAATCAAAAAAAAATATATATAATAACAACAAATACATTAATTAACATTACCCACAAAACGATACACAAAACATAAAAAGGTCAACATCTTTTTTTTTCTGTTTTTTTGACACCAATAAGATGCCAAAAAGTGGCAGTATGTTTGTGTGGCATTTAGAACAAGATGACACGAATGAAAATGTTAGTAATACAATCAGACTCTTGGTGGAAAAATTGTGCATGGTGGTAATAATAATAATAATATTCTTTTATTTTTTACTGCTGCGACATTCAAAATTCACAGATGCAAAAACAGGCTGCAGTTTCTCAAGTATACGATGCACGATTCAGGTCTTGTAAACTATTAGACTGGTTCGTGTGTACAAAAGTGCATAAATAGGAACATACTGGAAAGGGGGGGGGGGAGATGGAGGAGAGGGGGGGGGAGCGGGAGGAGAGAATAATCTACAAATTAAAAAAGGTAATTTTCACCGGGATCACAATTTGGAATTTTGAGAGCATACTTTATTTTGACTTAAATGTGTAAAATAAAATCACAATTACTGTTCAGAAAAAGGAAACACTCCTTAATTTTAGTAATTTGCTTTGTTCTCATAATTCTCAGTTTGGAAAAAAGAGAGACACGCACAACAGGGTCTCAAACGTGCCCACAGAAACTGCAACAAGAAGAAAGCGAGAAAGAGAGAGAGAGAAAGAGACGGCGCCCTTACCTGAATACGAAAAGTGTATCCCCCCCACCTGAAGGCAACTTTGCACGTCAGCTTGACTAAACTCAAAATTTCTACTCGATCGCTCTCTCTCTCCCCCCCTCCGTTTCCTATCGTCACAATTCATAAAAAATATATACATATATGACACCCGTGCTCTTCATTATTTATATATTACAAACACATCAGTTTGGAACAATGGAAATAAAATGTACAGAAGTTTAATTTATTTTAAAAAGTAAAGGGGGTGGGGGGAAGAAAAAAAAAAGTTTTCACATGAAGTACTGAATCTTTCTTACTTATAAACAAACCTTTAATACATGAAAACAGTTAAATTATTTTACAAAAATAAAACTATTATTCACAATATTCTTCAAACAGTATAAGAATAAGCATGGACTTCAACAGACAGACGTACTTAATAAGATATGTGCATCAACTGTCGACAACAGTCGGCTAATATATGTATAATCAATATTTTTTTTTTTCAGTAGAGGGAGACGACGGCACATTAATTTTAAGAATACAAATAATAATAATAATAATAATTAGAGTCCAAATAAACTTTTTGAGACATTTATTACTAACTGCTATAGGCAAAAGAAAATCATAACTGTTAATCAACCCTTGTAAGATTATAAAATACAGCGGTATCGTTAAAACCCTGTCTACCCAGTTACACTTTTTCAACAAATTAAGTATACCAACTGCTGGTGGTAGTTGTTTTTTTTTTTCCAATTTTATTTGAATCAAAAGAATAGGAACTGTTGTTTTTTTTCTGAGCTTTTTAACATTCCAATTTAAAATTTCTAAACGGCAATTCTCTGATTGAAATAAAAATTGCGGTAAAAGCAAACTTTCAATATGAAAAGACAAAGTGCACCTAATTTGACATCAATAGAGGTTGGATTTTTTTTAAAAAAAAAAGAAGAAGAAGAAGAAAAGAAACAACAAAAATACATAAAAATAATCTGTAGGAAAGTGTAGAACGGGAAAGATTTACAATCTTCAAGACGGGGTACCGGACCCTTCGTCGGCATGCCAGCATGCCTCACTTTCTTTTTTTTTTTTAGGTGTCAAGAAAGTAACACAATGAAATGCACAATTTTTTTTTTTTTTAACAACAACATGAACAGGTCGGTACGTGTACAATCCATTAATATGAGTTGCATTTCACAATATTTAACAAGGCTTAATAAACCACACAGAGAAAATCCTTTTATACAATATACTTTACGAAAGTTTAAACAAGTCGGCAACTTGAGCAAAATAAACAAGCGGAAGAAAGTACATGAAAGTTTTTTTTTTTTTTAAATCTGACGCGAGACAATATTGTTTATTCTGAAAAGTCCGCCGCAGTAAACACCTCGATCTCGTGTCCCCCCCCGATTCGTAAACTAAACTAGGAAATTATTAGGCCACACATTTTCGAGTAGCAGCAGCAGCAGCAGACTGTAATAAACGTTAAGTAGAAATCGTGGATGCGAACGTGGACCTTTAGAAAAATTTTAAAGCTCCCGCCCCCCCGGTTTATATCATACAACGTGTGCTCAAGCTACATCAATTCACGAGATCTCCAGTTTCAAACGGAACCGACCGCGGCGACAGAGTCACTTTCCCCAAACTATTTCCAATATGTGAGCAGAGCTCTCCTCTCGATATAAAATATACAACTTACAATTTATAAAACAAATTTTACAAAAAAACTTTGTTTCACAAACTTTCTAGACATGTTTTCTTTATAATATATAAGCATTCTATTATTATTATTTACTCTTAAAATATCAAGTCAGTGGACACAATATAGCTGCAAGAACTTCAACAATATTTGTCTTCAAGGTATACGTTGACTAATAAATTTAAAAAAAAAAAAAAAAAAAGTTAGGCTCAGGAGAAAAAGGCACATCTGTGGCTGTCGGTGAAGACTCCAGCGGGACAGTTTGCCTCTTTTCAAATAAAGAAACTTCCGGTTTAAGGTGGCCGGTATATATATATGTAAAATTACCTATTTCAACTCTAGCTTAAGAGAGCTGCCAAGTGGCCGACAAAACTGAAGTGCTTGCAACCTCACACTCGTCCCGTTACAACTGTTAGTACGTAATATATAAAATATGGCAGTCGTAAACTGTGTAACATAGAAATTGAATATATTAAATAAAAAAAATTGGAACCAACATGAAACTTCAACTAACAACTTCCAATAACAAACTGAATACAGACATAGTCCATTTAATGACATCACACATTTTTGAGCTTTCTTTGGAATAAACGAGGGCGTGAACTCTGGAACTATTACAGGTGTAACAAGGTTGCATCGATGCTCTACTAATTAATTACAGCGCTACTGTTAATTCAAGTAAACCTTGGAAATCTATACACAGAGCATATGGAAATAAGTTGTTTCCAATACAAGCTAATCACAGTAGAAACTTAGCACGTTCACTGCCCACGACACTTTAAAGCGGCGAGAGTCGAGACCCGCAACCGCACCAACCTACACTCTCTCTCGAGCGTTCTTGCAACCGTCGCCGTTCTACTACGCAGTAGAAACGCGCCTTCGGCAGTGTCGGCGATGCTTGCAAGCGTCAAAAAAAATTATACTTAAAAACAAACTGTTACGGTTACAGTTATTTTGGCCTTGCAGACGCTGAAATAGCGTCTCGTCATTCCTCAAAAAAAACAAGAAGACGGCACTCGCGGTCCATTTTACATTACCGTCAGCGGCAGTGAACGTGTTAATAGCAGCAAGGTAAGATGTCTGTGTGACGCCAAGAATTTTTTTTTTTCCGTCTCTCTCTCTCTTAAATTGTAAGATGAAAAGTAACAGTTAAATTAATACTATTCAAGTTATCAAAGTTATGTTAGATAAAACTTCTATATAATTCAAATGTAACAATTAAGTAGGTAACAAATACATAAATGAAGTTGAAAAGATTGTTGTACTCTGTATGTAGGAAATAATAAGATCTGAACCAAGTTTTTTTAAAAAAAAAAGTTTTCGTCCTGCTGCTAAATGTCAACAATTCAAGTTCATTAAGTTCAAAGAAAACCTAAGAGAAGAATCAAATACATGTTCATTAAGAGGATACACACTAAATTATTATGAACGCATGTTAATTTTTGCCAACCAGAAGTTCAAGACTCGACGCAGAAGCCGTAAAAAATTGTCAAATGAATTATTACACTTCGAAAGAACGGCAACTATATTGAATCAAAGTTTAACGGCATACAAGAAATAACTGAACACGCCAGACATTTTCTATGAATATGGATAGAGGGGCAGCTCAAGCATATTATTAATAATACTATAGTCCTTGAAATTTTACGAGACAATGATGAAAAATACTTTTACATTTAACAATTGGGGGGGAAAAAAAAAATTACTACACACAAAAATGTGATCTTACAATCTAATCAGGCTGTCACCAAGCACAGTATTTTAATCAATTTTTTGTGATGGATACAAACACAATTAATTACTTAAAATGGGTAATTAACTACTGCAATTCAACTGAAGGAATAAGAAAAGGACTCGGTGTAGTGTTTCAAGCCGACTTGAAATGTAGGAGGGGTTAAGTGTCAGTTACACAAAAATTAGTGCAAATATAAAAGTAAAATACAGTTGGTTGCCATGATTTCTTTAACGACCTACAAGTGTACAAATTCAGTAAACAAGGTTCTGGAAGATCACAGAAGAAAAATTTGTCTCCGGGTAGTAAAGGATTTCCGATACATGCCTTGAAAATAGGGTAAAACTAAAATATGGTGTGAAAGTACAGATCATTACATTTAGAATGAAAAGGGAGCGAGCTTTCAATATCGACTGGGAAGTTAATATTCAGACTCCAATGTAAACATAAAACAAAAAAAAATTGTGAATTTCATTATTTTTTTTTGTACAACAAAAAACATGGCACAATTCTCACAAATTTAATCACTTACTAAAAGGAACCATTTTTTAAATGATTGCATTTATTAAAAACAAAATAATCACAAGGCACATTATGACATTAAATAAAGTGTCTACATCCATCACCTTTTCACCATTTGCAAGAAATGTTAAAACGAAAGATTAAAAAATGAAATTTTTAAAACAAAATTTCTTCATTATCTCCTTGCAGCTGCCTTTACAACCATAATGTTTACACTATATACAATAAACAAATCACATTGAAAGTTAAACTTTCAAATTGGACATGCTTGTTCAGTCTAATCTTAAATAAGTGGAAGAAAGAGAAGGGAAAAAGAGAGTATACAATTTTAGTGCATTTGTCTTGAAGTATTTCTGGAAAAGTCTATCTGTGCGTAGGAATTTGATTCCATTCCCAGCGGGCTGGGCGAGTCGTTCAGTATCCTCTGCGACCTACAACAGTCTTCGTTTTCGAAGCTTTGAGGAGCCAGGTCCAGCGACGCGTAGTGCAGTTCCTTTTCGTTCCCTGCAGACGGAGGCCTCGGCGATTCCGCGGTCTGCTGGCTGCGACCGGATTCGCTGGACCCCGAGCTGGAGCGAGACAGCCGCCTCGCGGGAATCTCCGAATCCTGAGACCGAACGCATGACACCGGAATTTTGCTAGGACCCGGCTTGTTGCGACCGGATTCGCTCGACGTGGAACTTGATCTCGACAGTTGCCTGCACAGCTCCGAATCCTGAGGCCATCGAGGATGCCCGCCGTTTTTTGCATCAGCATAGAGAGGTTTGGGAGATTCAGAGTTGCCAACAAACGGTTGGTTGTGATTTGGTTCAGAACCCGAGCACGTTTGCTGCTTAGGCGTATTGTCATTGCTGTGAAACTGTTGTGTTTGCCCAAGTAAAACTGAAGGAGGGAGAACTGGAGAATTAGACCTTTTGTTTTGTTCAACATGAGACTCAGGCTCCTGAGCTGAACTTTGAGATACATCAATGTCTTGAGCAATTTTACATTCAGACCCAAATAACTTGGTTTTCTCTTTGGGGTTAGCTAAACACTGACTACTGGAAACAGTAAGAGCTTTTTCAGAGGTAGGACCATCTTCAGGAAACGTTTGGACAGGAGTAAGTTTATGAATGTTGGAAGAATTATGTTGAAGATGACTGACTTGAGTGTGGCACGAGGCCGGGGCTGAAATTTTTCGAGTTCTGACAGGACTACTTTCAGAGCTGGCAAAAGATAATTTCCGTGTACGTTCTTGACTTGTTGGGAGACAGTTCACATAATCTTGCTGTTCAGAACTTGTTGGCAAGACTTTACTAGACCTTTCCGAATTTGCAAAATTCAAGCTGTTTTTACTCCCAGTAATAGAAATTTTTGTAGAATCTTCTTGTACACAAGGATTACAGTCCACATAGTCTTGGCTTTCAACATTAACGGGAGTTGGCTGCTCTGATGAACTGCTGGACTCTGAGCCAGGGGATTGTGAAATTCTTAAAGTGCCACTTGTTCCATCTATGGAGCACTTCCTGTTTGGCTCTGAACCCGGAAGTTGTTTCACGGGACTACTGGGACTGTTTAGACTAAAGGGAAATATTGCAGTCGGGGTTGCCAGATCCGAGACTTTTGTTCGATGCGTTCTTTGTAGAGAAGAAGAAGGACTGGAACTTGGTGATGGAGAAAGGGGTAGAAACCCGGGAGGAGTGACAGACATAGGGTGGTAGTCTTCTAAAGCACTTCTACGCCCCGGTTTTGAGCCCCGACTCCAAGACATTTCGACGTAACCGTCGGCTTGCTTTTTCGGCTGCGGCGTGTCGACAGGCGCGGTTCTCGCGATACCTGGAACGGTGATCGCCTCCTCTCTGCGAGGTGTCATATCTACATATTCTTCTTGAATGGGAGATGTAGGCTTTCGTGAAAAATTTGCGCTGGTGAGGTGGAACGAATCACCCGGCTTCATGTCGACATATGGACCCGCTGCCTTAGGGGAAATGGAGATTGTAGTTGGAAAGCTGTGAACTTTTGCAGTAGATTTAGGGTGCATTTCTACATAGGAGCCTTTATCATAATTTGGCCAAACAATACTTGGACACATTTTACTATCAGGTGAATTTAAAGAATTAATATCTCTTACTTTAGTTACATTTGGTGAAGGTTTCATTTCAGCATAAGCTCCATTAATATCTTTGCTCCTGGAAATTGCAGAATTTACTTTAGAATCGTGGTATGCTCCGTTAACCTCTCTACGTACAGAACCAAGAGGTGGTTTCATGCCGTTGTAAGAGCTTTCGCCACACTTTAAGGTAGATTTTGGCTCAAAGTGGGAACCATTACTTGCTTGAATTTTTCCAACAGATATTTTGCGTTCCATATTTTTAGAATGTTCTTGAGTTTTCACAGAATTCATAATCGGTTTGACATCGACCTCCCTCACTTTAGTAGGTGGCATATTACTAACACTATTTGGTGTCATTTCCATGTAGTTTGAATTATTTTCAAATACTTTATTAGTGCTCAGAGAAGGTTTCGATCCAGAATCTCGAGACTTTGGTGCTTTAGTTTCCGATAACACTGGTATTTTCACCGGAGGAGAAGACCCTGCTCTCATTTCAACATAAGGACCCGCCTTAGGAGAGCCAGATTCCATATTCAAAGGCGATTTAGGTCGAGTATCGACATAAACAGACGATTGAGGAGAAGACGTGACTGACGAGCCAGGTCTCATATCAAGATAAGGGCCAGGAGGAGACGACTGTAATTCATTTGAAGATCCGATATGGGAAGATGGAGGAACAAGATGCCTCAGCGTCGAACGAGGAGGTGCGACACCTTTACGAGATGTAAAATCAAGTTCCATCAGGTCAGCCATAGGTCCTCCACTTCCAGACCATGAACTAGACAGCAGGGGAGCACTACTAGACTTCTGTCCAGGAGGTGTAGGAGCCTGAGGAGGTAAGCGAGGTCGTCCCAAATTAATCCTGGATGCCAGTCTACTGCCCACAGAGAAGGCCCTGACCCTTGAATTATCTTCCAGTAATGGGCTAGGCTCTAACCTGGATAAAAAAAAATTGTTAAATGATATTAAGAGATAAATTACAGCAGAAATTTATATATTTCTATCTGTTTACCTATTTGATTTTCTGAGAGTATCGGGTCTTGATCCAACAGAGTAAGCTCTTATAGGTCTTTCTAATGATGAATTGTCATCATCTTCTGATGGAGTAAAATACGAGCTAACTTTTTCCAAGTGATATTCAGAGAAACGGAGATCTGTAGACGGTGTTCCAGAGGTTATTGAACAGCTACTGCTAGGTGACATTTCCCCATGGTGGAAATCTAGAAAAAAAAGTAAACAAATTTGAAATAAATGAAGATTGGAGCTACTATATTATGTGAAGTTCACGATGCAGTATAAAGTTCTATCCTTTAATAAATGAACCAATTTCGATTATTTGGTTATCTGGTTAAATGAAACAGGAAATTTAAGTGACGTATATGTAAATACTTTGATGATGTTGAAATAAAAAATAGTTAATATATTTAAAAGGTTTTAAATATATATAAAAACCTAATTGGTAGAATGTAAAAATAATAGATGTAAATGATAAATAATGTACAAGCAATGTAAATATTTGGATTTAAAATTGAAGAAATGGAACTGACTAATGTGTACTACGTAATATAAAGAAGGTGAACTGACTAATGTGGTAAGATGCAATGTAAAGGTGAATTGACTAATAAGCTGAGACGCGATGTGAAGAAGGTGAATTGACTAATGTGTTGTTAGGTAATAACTCCTTCAGAGCAATGCGATACATGACATGAACCTTGTTAGGGATAAAACAAACAGATAACCTAAAACGGACATAAAATTAAAATAAATGTAATATGACCATAGTATTATTTATATTGTATAACTTTTTTAAACAGATGAACATGCTGAGAACTATCAGCGAAAGCTCCTGGAATTTGTAAACAAAGGACGTGTTCATATTTGGAATAAATACAAATTAGGACCAAATAAAGTGGTTGTCTAAATTATTTAAACATTTGAGAACAATAAATAGGTCTTTTAATTATGAAATATGGATGTTTATATTTTCAAAAATAAGATGTTGCTATTATTAAATAACAATCTGGCACACTGTTTCATGTTTAAGTATTTTCAAAACCAATTAAAGTAAATCCTTATTTCAGTAGAACACGCAGTGCACATGCTCAGTTCAACACTTACGGTGTGAATTGGAGTTGTCCATGTCGACATAATTTTCCGTTTGTGCAGTACTAGGACCCATGGGAACATACGGCTCTTCTGCCAGACTACTGCCGCGGCTGTGATTTACAGACCCAAGAGAATGGCTGTAGACTCCTGACGTACGCTGAGTTGTGTCGTTTCCCACACATGAACCTACACATGAAGTAAAACTAATGCTTAAAAAAATAAACATATGCTGACCAAATTTTTTTAAGAGAAATATGCAATATTTATGACTAATGTTATGCATAATATTATAATAGTGAAATAAAAAAAAACTCACCTGGACTCATTGCAATGTAACCAGACGTCTCTAAAGGAGAACTGCTACACGGGCTACATATATCAGAATAGGATCCCTGGAAATTTCACATACAATATTATGCTTCTTTTTTCAAGTAAAGCAAATGCACAACATTCTGCTAAATGCCTTAAATAATGTCCATCAAGTTTAAATCTCCAGCACCACCGGTTGTCACTAATAAAGTTTAACTAACAAATTTTCAATTGCACAAGCAAGGAATAAAGAGGCAGAAAATTGAAAATCTTGATAACAAAAGATTTAAATCAATAAGTTGTCAGACAATTACAATTCAGTTAAGTCCTTTTGTATACAAAATCATAAAATAATGAGTTAACAGAAAATATAAAAAAAATATTTCTGTAAAAAAACTCTTATAAGATTATGCCTAAGAAATGGAGGACAAAATTACTATTGCTAAATTGTTATAAAATGAGGCAGAATTTAAGAATAACCTGTAAAAAATATATGTTCAATGTGTCAGTGTATTTTGTAAAAATACCAGCAAATTACCTGTGACGGAGACCCTGGTTTGAAGCCAGTTATGAGGTTTGGGGAGCCTTTCTGAGCAAAAGGCAGAGGTGTTGTAATGGGCAGAGTCAAAGATGCGGGAAACCGCATATGATTTGGAATTCCTGTCCAAATGAAAAAAAATTACAAATTGAAATATTAATCCTAATACTTAAAAATTATTACAGTGAATAAATTGCAGTAGACTTAAAATCAAAACTTTACGTATATGAATCTTAAATAAGATGAGATTAAAATTGTTTGATTCTATGAAGAAAATATAAAGCAACTAATGCTGCCATAAGAAATTCAAAGACTTGGCACAGTTAATTGCACATTATGTAGTTCCACACAAATACTTTTATAATTTAGGTGAAACTTGGTCAGAATTAAAATTATTTATTTATTAAATTATAACATGACGTTTTGTACCTTTAATAAATAAATAAATAAATAATTTTAATTCAGACCAATCTTGGCTGTAATTTTTTGCCAACATTTTTCAAGGTACAGTCAGAACAATCATAAAATTTGCTTTACTTTTATAATTATATAATTTTATAAGACTGAAATTTTTGTATCTGGTGTAGTTTTATCTTTATATTATATGGTAAAAAATACATATGTAAATGGTCTTCAGTTATAGCAAAGAAATTATTTTTTCCTGACAATATGTCCAAGACCGACTCTGTTAGATCATTAAATTGTCAAATTTAACACTTGCACCAATTATAATGAAAACCAAAACATGACATGATTTTCTTACCATTTCCACATGGAGTCTCTGGGCCATATTCATCACACATTTCCTCCTGAATGGGAGGTTCGTCAGGCGTGAGTGAATGGCTGTACCTCAGAAGACCAGAACCTGTCGTTTCACAACAAGATTCGACCAAACATTCGCTTTCATCGATAGACAGGGACGAGCCAGCCGAGTCCGAGTATGCTCCACCAGAATTGGGACTGAGGTAGTGAAGAAGAAGAACTTTGTCAATTGTAAACACAAAAAAATATATATATATTATTACTATAACCAATTCTTTTTTACCTAACGGGGCTAGATCCAACTGGGGGAGAGTGTGAAATCCCACGATTATACATAGACTGAGGCCTCAAACCTCGCGTAGGACCATGTGGAGGTTGCATGTGGCCCTCGCTTGTCGTTCGATTTCTCGAAGGCATACTGTCTGACCGGTCACGGCCTGGGCCAGTCGTACCTGACGCACAAAATGAGACTATGAGGGAAATTTGTAAAAACCTATTTAACATTGTTTGGATATGTACACTGACTACACAATAATGCTAAAATATAAACAACAAAGTGATCGACAGCTAATTTTGTAAAGAAGAAAAATTGTTAATTGGTAACTAATTTAAAAAATAACTCGTTGAGTTTAATTCAGCATATAATATATATTAAATGATATCACATAACTTTGAAAAACTAATAATTCTTTATAGGAAGTACTACATTTTAGTAATCAAGAATATTTAGCAATTATAATTTATACATCAACAGTATAAGTATCAACAAAATTGAATTACATTCACGTTAACATTGAAACAATCTAATAGAAGTAACTGTGTAACGTGGAAACATAAAATCAACTTTCCATAATGTTTGAAAAAAATTTTAAACACTATATGTTTAACCAATCATGTTTCGAGCAGCTGCCATAAGACAATGTTACAAAAATTATCTGCATTATATCCACATTAAGATCCACCAAAATATAAGTCAACCATTAATCTACCACATTTAAAATAAAGTGTACATCTGCTTTAAGAGCCATTGAAAAGTAGAATTCCTCTTGGCAATATTGGTGATAGGATGAAATCCCTGGAGAACATTCAAAGAAATCTACTCATTCAGCAAGTTCCAATATTAATATAGTTTACAAGGTGGCAAATCTGAGCCAAAAACACAATCATTTGTTTTAAAAAGGATAATATTCAATACATTATAAACATTTAATTTTGATAAATGCAGTGTTTCGTGGGAGAAAGGCAGAGCAAATCTCAGGACAAGCAATAAACACGCTATTCACCTTGTCCTCTATGTTTTCCCTTCAAAATCCCAACATTTAGCTCCCTCCCTTTATTAAGCTTTGAATTTTAAATAGTCAAAATCCTGATGGGAGCAACACAAACATTCGGCACACAAATCTCAAACATTCCACACCCTCAGACACAACTAAGCTGTACACAAAAGCAACACGAAATCATTATCCAGATTAGCAAGTACAAATATACCAGCTGCAGTAAACAATGTGTGTACATGCTACCTCACACCATAAAACATATACATAAGAACTTTGTCTCATAAATTTGACAGTGTTTAAGATATCGTAATATTCAATGAGGAAGGAAACCAAAGAACAATAGCTTTTATGAAAACTAATTATATCAGAAGTAATTTCCTGTATCTCATGCACAGGCCTCAAGTTAGCCTGAAGTCTGTAGAAGACAAGCATACAACTATCTGTTACGGTGACACTGAATTCTGCATATAGGAACTTAGGAATGGCCACATCATCGATGGGACCGAGTACCTACTCGTGCGCCCTGCGGTAACGCTGACACGCCGACTGCCCAATCTCGGGGGTGGAGTACTGTCACTCAGCGGGAACGAGTAGGTTCGTTGATGATTTGGTGGAGCGGCAACGGGACTTACATACATCGCTGTAACACACATCTCATCAGCCACTCCGTGCCCAAAATTCACACCCCCACACAGACACACTAACCGGTGATCAGTTGTAAACAACATGCAGAATTGTATTAATCTACCGAACAAAGTGAAATGCGATATACCTTGTTAGCAATTACTCAAATCTGGAACACAATGTCAAGTTATCTCAAAAATGTTAGGAAATAATGAAATGAACCTCAAAAGAATAGGACATGCTGAACATATTTACAGACATACCACATTATTCAAAGCACATGCCATATCCCATCAAGTTAACTTCATGTAAAATTCTATGAGTTTTTGCTGATAACAGAATTCCCAAACCATTATACCAAGAACATGCCACATAAAAGAAAGATGCACCAGTCTCAGGAGTTCAAGATAGCCTACACTTTTAATACTTGTCAAACCATTTTGTAATAAAATATATTGTAAACGCTCCTTTCAAATTTATTTGTATAGCCAACAAAGAAAAGCTCTTTACATGCACACACATACACCTGCTTGACATTAGAAAATAGAATGGAGATTTTATACAGATAAAAATCACTTTCAATTTGTGCCAAATATTAACATGTAGATGAAATATCAATTGAAAAAGAAAACAGGTAGCATATTAATAACAGCAGTCTTCTTTAGACAGGGATAAAAATCAAACTAAATAACATTGATCTTTACAAACTCTTGTCTGCCAACAGATCTTCTTACATTAAAATAAAAATACCCACGTTAAGACGAAGTGTAAAAAAATTAAAACAACATTCTTTTCAAAAAAGTTATCACTAGAAAATTGAATATTATTTCAAACAAATTGAAATTAATAAATAACTGATAGCATTTTTTGCTATATTTCATTCAAAATTAAATATTTGGTGTTCTTACTGTTTGCTATTTGTATGAAATAATTATGTAAATCATTATTTGTGCCTAAATGAAGCAGTCATCTTGCTTAAGCCGAGAATGGTACAATCCTGTAAAATGAGCTACTTTAGCAAAAGCGCAATTTCACACCATCAAATTGTTTTCCAATTTAAAATTGAAACTTGTGTTAGGCAAATTAGTATATGCTGTAATAGCTTAATAGTTTATGTTGTGATGTGGTAAATTCATGTTACAGGCATTTCAAGACAAAAAGAAAAATGAGAACTTTCTCTAAAAAAAAGTTAATTCAACAAAAATCAAACCATGATTTAACTTTCACTTAAGGCGCAATGTGTGTCTAATTAATTTAGAATGGTGTTGATATTCATGAACGCACGTGTTGCTGAAAACTTAAAGGAGATATTTAAATTATTCTTACAAAGATTCTCTGTTGCAATATTGGATTATAAAGAAAACCAATTTGCCACAATAGGACAATGAAATAATTTGTAGTCTTGGTTGAGAACTTAACACGTTCTACAATGGAGAGAATCAAAATAATTTTCTGTTTGTAATAAATATGTCAGTGGTATAAAAACTTTAATTTTACTTGCATATACATAGTAAAAAATTGTACTAAAAATGCTGAAAACTTAAGCACAACTATGGCTCCAAGACAAAATGACTACTACCGCAAACTACGAACAAAAGCAATAAACAGGAATTTCAATCAGATATGAAACCACACAAAAACAACGTAAGTACTGTGTCAGGTAAAAGCCAAATGTAAATAACTGAATGAAATAATGGAGCAGAAACTTGAAGAATTAATATGTATAACATGCAAGAAACTGATCCAAATTCACTGATTAACATAAATGCGTTAGTAATTCAAAATAACAACACTACAAAGCTACAACCATGCTACAAATTGGGATTGTAAAGAAGATAAATGCTGACCAATGTTTCTATAGAACATGAAAATAAACTAACACATTTATCATAAAAAATAATAATTCGATAATTTCATGCATCATGATTAAACAATAAAACTCTAATTCAAGCATTTAACAAACACAAATCAATGTGAAAACATCTATAAAATATTTCAAATAATTAAGAGAGAAAAATAAAACAAAAATGAAAAATGTATCTAAAAAATTATATCAATTATGAAGAATTTTAACTTTTAAAGCCAAGGTTCGTAATTGTTAAGTAAACCAGGATTTTCTATGATTCAATAATGGCTTCTTGTGTGAGAACATAATAAAATTATTTTAAAAGTTACAGATCAAAGGCTTTCCCAGTGCAGTTGATGCAGAAACAGTTCTCGGTTTTCCACATGGGTAGCACAGCGATTAGAATGCAACATTTTGATGCCTCTAAGCTCTGTCGTCATCTTCTAGGCATCACTTCGCCTGGAAGATGACGACACAGCTTACAGTCGTTGAAACGTTGAGTGATAATCGCTGTGTTACCCTTGAGTTAAAACCTACAAGTTTCTATTTTTAAAAGTGTTATAAACAAAGTATAAGTTAATCCATATGAAGTTATTAATGTAACAATATAATTTTTTGCATACATTATAGACTTGCTTAAAATATGACATTAATTATTGATAAATTTTAAAATAAAATCAAATTAAGTAATTAATATTATGAACCAAAAAATACGATCATTCTAGACGAGGGGTCGGCAATGAATTTAAAATTAAATTGCAAGATATTACCCCAATATTTTAGATATTACAAGGTTCTGTGTTTTAAAAAAAATTGCACACGATTGTCGAGAACAATTTTTGTTCAATAATTATAGTCACATTAATGAAATACAAAAAAGCGTTTTTCCATTTGTGGTCTATACTTAATTTGTATGGGAAGGTGCTGGTACTAAAAATGAGGGAAGTTTGAAGAGCCTAAAATTATAATTTCTAAAAACTATAAATTTTACTGTATATATATAAATTTAGTTGTAGAATACCTGACACCGAGTGACGACGTTGAGACGGCAACACCGCAGTCACAGGTGGGTGTGAGGGGCAACCGGTGTGACGATGACACGGTGGTCCCACAATGACTGCAACCGGCAATCAACACAACAAGCACATGACACAAACAGCCACCACCGCACACCGAACATAAGGTGCTTACATACACATCACACACTTTGACACAATTTCATATTTATATAAAGTACAGAACAAGATGCATACATAACTTTAAGAAAGGTTTGTAGAACAACATTTTTATCTTCAACATACGCAGACTTTGTCTAATTTTTGTTTGATAGGAAAATAATAAACAGAGACAAGCACATCAATAATGAACACAACATCAGCACTTTATAAAAGGGAAATGAACAAATATCACGAGTAGTTTCTTAATATACCATAACTAACAAAGGAAAAACTGGGATTTAATATAAAGTAACACAAGTTTTAACATTTTTAAAGATGTAGTTGTAACTCTTCTAAGATAACATAGAAATAATAATTCTTCCACACATGAAACATCACAGATCATGCAATTTCAGGTGACTGAATAGATGAGGAAGAATATATATAATCCTCTCTATCTTTAAAAGAAAAAGTTTTTTCATGTTCACAATGTGGATACCTTCGAAAATTGGAGAAAAAATAGAGAACACTGGCATTCTGATTATAAATAATTTAGGGAAAGAATGTTTCCTACAAGATTAATTTTTCTAGATGATTCTGTACATAATCTGACCAAAATCTACTTGCCTCCTCAGTTATACGCAATCAACTACTACCTGCTTGGTAAGTTTTCCCTCAAAATATCCATAACTACATAACCCAGACGTTACTTACATTAAAGCAAGTAAACCTAAAACTACACGAACACACAAAAGGCTGTAATCAAAGATTCCGCTGCACATATTTATCCAAATACTTGACTCTTAAATTCACTTAAAGTGGTGCTATATTCCCATCTTATAACTTTCTAATTTAAAAAAAAAAAGCCAAAGCAAAAATATGATTGGTATGATACTCGACATAACACAACAACCCAAAATAACAATTAGGTATTTCCCATCTCTCATTTCCCTTACAAGAGGTTATAAAATATACCCTTCTAAAAAAGTAAAAGCAACTTTCAGAATTAATTAGAATAATAGTAGCACTTACCTTGATTATGAACCAAGCCAGGCTGATGCTCAAAGCAAGTATCAGATGAATATTTGTCTGTAATATAGTGTGAAGTTAGAAACTTTCAGATAACACGCAAACTACTACTATGAATTTAAGACAAAACTATTAATTACCAGCTGCAGAGTAAGGCGGTTTGCCATAATTCGACTGATTACGCCCACTTTGTTTCATCTTGGGTTCAGTTTTTGGAGAAGAATGAGGACGAGGCCGAGAGCCCTCTTTGTTGGCAGTCATAGCACTGAAAATAAGGTGATTAGGTGAATGTTAAAAAAGTCTTTACAGATAAAAATAATCAGAAGTCAAAATTTTTAACAACATTTTCATAAGCTGATCCTGAATTCTATGTTTCAATATGTAGTCATGAACATTAACCCAATCAACTCTGATTTAAATACCATTTATGTAAACACATTGTGCTCTCAACTGAATAAGAACGCATGTTCACACTTAAATGTTAATACGTAATGAAGGAAAGTCACTCTCCCAATGTCACAAGAAATCAAGCAAGCTGATACAAGTGTCCTCCGTTCACGTCAGCGGAGTTAAAAGCCCAGCTCCGAGTGGCGTCATACGAGTTGAATGGGTTAATAATAATCACTTACTGCAATATAGAGCCATGCATGTTTTGAGCAATGTTGGTATCTTCTGTTTGCATCCACAAGTCTCCTGCCCCGGTGCAGGAAGACCGGCCAACTTCCATATAGAAGAAACAATCTGAATGACCACATCTTCGTATTCCATTTAACTACACAAAATAAATAATTTAATTAAACACTAATTATTTCTCCAAATAGTTTAAATTTTATTTAGTATGCAAGAACTACAATTTGTGACTAAATTCATTTAAACTAACCATAAATTCGTAGGTTTGTGGGTTATCAGATGGTCCAACCTTGACCAAACTTAGAGTTTTGTCTGTGAGGCACAGACGAAATGGACCGAGAATATTGTGGCTGTTCCCCAAACCCTTTTCCTTCACTGTTACTTGCCACACATGCTCTGTGAAATAAGAAAAAAAACTCTTACATGTCACCATTTGTAAAAGTTTGGAATTTATTTAACATGTTTCTCTTTTTATCATCTATATTGCTACTATACATATTCACATTAGATTTACAGCATTACACTTTCAAGCAGGTTTCTTTTTTTTAAAAAAAACCTATATTTGTATATTAATTTGCATGAAAATTGCAATAGCCACCAATGTTGGTGAATCCTTAAATAGCATGTGTTTTAGTTAGCTGAACTAGCATTAGTAATTCGATGATAAATCAGTTTTCCTTACCGTACATGGGCTTTGGAAGTTCTCCTTCAGGAACATCCTCACCTTGTTGTAGGGACAACAAAGATTTGAGCCAATCTTCCAAATCTTCCTCAGATTCCAGAACAAGACAGAAGCAGTCGTCTTTAGTGTACAAGGCAATCACATGTTTATGTTTCGTATCTAAGCGCCTATTGATATTGAAGCAAGTTTTGAGGAGAATACTCCTGTAAAAACAATTGGTTTTTAACTGCAACTCCCGACAGTAAAACGAAAAGTACATTTAGGTGGATTAACCGTGAGATGTACCTCTTTGGAGAACCGTTTGAGCGCCATTTCTTCTCGCTATCATAATATTCCAATCGAGCTGAACTGTCAGATGACTCCCCTCGCAGTACGAAAAACTTTTTTCGTAATCTCTACAATAAACAAATATTACCATTTCATAGCAGTTAATGAGCTAAAAAATAAAATGTCGAATAACTTAAGCCATCCACACATGGGCCAAAAATGCTTTCATACTCCAAAACAGTTTCACAAGCAAAAAAGTTGTATTGCATGGTTGCACATAAAAAGAAATATCCTCCAAGTGGATCCGGAGACTAATTTTTTGGACTAAACTGAACATGAACTATTGTATTATGGTAACGTTTAATTTGAAATATCTGTAAGATGCACTTGGTGGATGTTTCAGTCACAACTATTTTACGACCGAGGTGGACAATCAAAATTGGTCCTGAATTATTAAATTATTCAAGAAGATTCGCTCCAATTGATCCAAAACAGCCACGCTTGTGTGCAGCAAGTAGTCGCATTTTGATTGCAAAGTAGTTTTCGTGTGACCAGCGGAACAGTTGCCCCGTGTGTGGAGGGTCTTATAAAAGGGCAGAATGAAAACTTTTCTGATTAATTCTAAGTACCTTGAGCTTTCTGAGGTAGCCCATCTTGACAATCTCCCCAGCTCTCCCATCGTGATGCCTCTCCAACTCCCGACAGTTTGAATCTCCGACTGATGAGGAACTTTTCACTGATGACATGTCTATCTACAGGAAGTCTAGTAGGCCCATGATGAACCTCACCTGGTAAACATACACAATTTAATTACAACTAAAACTATTTCCATAAACTATTAACTGAACACAAACTTTTCAAACAGTTAAAACACTATGTAAATTTAAAAGTCTCCTCTACCTAAACCAAATGTTTATTTTCTGTCAAACTAAAAAACAATTAAAAACTAAATGTATGCTATCAAAAAATGAACCTAGCACTACAACTTGATACCAGAGTTAGCAAGTTTTCAAATTGAAAGCGTAGTTTAACACCAGGGGACTTGTAAAAATATTATGCCTGTAATAATACAGATGTTGAAGTAGAATATGTGGATGACAAACTTTGCAAATAGCATAACTAAATATGGAATGAGATCACATTTAGAATGACCTTGGCAAAATCAGGTAATATGTTACATAAACTGTTGACAGAATTAAAGCAGCAGATACGCATCGAAAAAAAATAGAATGATCACAAAAATGTTAGTACAGTAGGTGAAACCTAAAAAAAACAATTCAACTGCCAAGATATGAAATACGTTAATCAACGGTACCTTGAAATAAATCCTGCAATTTCTTGTGATAAAAAAAAGGGAAACTTTGTAAAAGAAATGTTGACCAAATACCAAGACTCGTTCACAATTTCATTAATTTTCTGATCATCTGTAAGACCAAGGTGTACCTTGAACTGCTTGACAGCAGCATTGACGATGCAATGTTGAGGTTAAACCAGTTTCCATTGAGAAGCACATTACCTAAGCAAAGTCTTCATACACATTCATGTATTATAATGCAGCTCAACAAGATTATTCTGGTCACAAGAACCTTGTGCAAGAACCCCACAAAAACCAACACATTATAATTTTCAAAACAAAGGAAATCCCTTTCCAACTTGTACAGCAAAATAACACGTTAGAATGACAAACAAATTAACTGCTCTTTTACCTAATTTTGGACTTTGAAAAAAAAAACCAATTATCTCCATTTAACTGTAATTAAAATTATATGCTATATATAGAGATGATTATTAAATTTTTATAATTTTGTATTTTCAGTGAGGGGACATATTTTGAAAGAAAACAAAATAAATAAGTATAATATTTGTAACCCATTCAAATTCAAAGATATTTACAATAAGATTATCAAGTTGTTATTCATTTGCATTTGAAATCAGACAGATTAGGTAAACTCTTCGGTGGCTGCCCGTCACTCTAAATGTTTTCCTAACCTGCTGATGAAGGCGGCGGTGCCTCTAAAAAGTCCAAAGACCTAGGTACTTCAGGTAAGTCACCAGCTTTCTGTCTGTCTTTCCTGTCCTTATTGTTTTTATTAACTGGACAATATCATTTTCTGACATATATATATGTCAAAATAATAACAAATTTGATAGGAAAGAGACAGGGAAAGGCCATTGATGGTATGTGTCAGCTGGCAGAGAAGTACGAAAATGTTAATTTCTGAGAACTGTAGCTCCCAAGTGGCTAGTCATCTTGCCATTCAGACATACTGAAGAACAGATCTTAAATTCTTAAAAGTTCACAGTTAATAGCCCTTTCCTGTCTCCCTTTCCTATCCAATTTAGTGTATGAACTTCCTCCTGTTCCAAGTAGTGATTCCGGTAAGCCACGACCTATCTTTCATTTCCACAATTGCTCCAATTATTTTGACAATGGCACTTACTTGCTTATATACATGTGGAATTTTATGAACATGTGAAAGTATGTATAATAATAATAAAAATTCAAGAGGATCAGTTAGATTTAATAAGCACAGAACAGGAAGAATGTGATTTAGCAAGACGTAAAGACACCGAGATTTTAAAATGTGATTCAAATTGTCTTCCAATTCCAATTTGACTCTTCAAAACACTGAAACTGAACCATCAGAGCACATGCTGCCTCCAAATAATAGCAGCTTCGTCTAATCAAAAACAATCGGGAGACTCCAAAAATGTTAACAGCTAGAAAGCCCGTACAATGTACTAGCTGTAACGTGGTTGTTTTGAAAACATAGAATCTGATTATCAAATTCTTTGGTATAAGAGTGTCACCTTGAGAATTTACACACACAAGCACCACTTCTACCAAGCCAATCAACTCAATCTGCTCACTTAACACCAAGGCTATCGTAATAATAGGGCAATAATGTCCAACATATTGTGAAATGAGGAAACATTAACTTCTATACAGGTCGCATTGACTTCCCATACATACGGTGGCACAGTTTTGCTTTCTATAAACAGATGTGTGGTACAATTTTTCCAAATTGAGTAAAGTGTAAAGTTGATATCGTAACCTGAATTCCCCAACCATTAACAAAACTGTGTGTATACTGAATGTACATGAGGCTATCTTATTCCCAGATGGATCATTTTTAAATGTTTTGTCATCACCATAACCATATCATACCATACCAATGTGGAACAATGATGACCACGGCCAGGAAGAAAAGACAGTGTGGATAGTGGAGTAAAAAATTATGCTTGTGAACCAAATACTAGACTCGAACTTTAAATGGGAATTTTTTTCTCTTCTGAAAAAGGAGCCCATTGTTGGTAGAAGAAATCACCCTATCCTTCAACCCTCCCAGAAATTTGTACTCAAATACATAATCTTTAACATCACATAAAGGGAAAGTCAACAATAGTTTGTCACACAGTACTTATTTCATTGTTAATAATACTGAAACATCAAGATTCCAGATAGTTTCTAAATGCAATTACATTGCACAAATTTTGCCATGTGGTTCCCAGTGGAAACAAAAATATGCAAACAGTCAGCTCTGCAGGTCAAGCAAGGAAAGGATAAATAAATTGGCCAGAAAGTACTTTCAATATTCCCCATGTAAAATTCAAACAACTTGAAGGGCGATCTTTCCAAAATCTTCACGCAATGCAGTTACTGATGTCTCAAAACATAATGGGCAGCGTTTTATGTATTCACATTCCAGAAATTCAATGACACAGAAACCTTCATAATACACAAAAAAGAAAAAAAGTTTTCCAACAGATACCAACCATAAAATTTTTTACATCTGATTTTGTGCTTATATTGGCAAAATTATCCTTCGGTTAAACATCAGCGATACTGAGGTTCTTTAGTTTCAATTAAATAGATTAGGATAGGCTTGGGTGACAATTCTTATTCTTTCATACAATTGCGAAACTCGAGGTTTCCCTGTTTCAAATATTGACTCCAGAATTATTTATTCAACTCTGTGATATGGACAAATTTAAGAAACCTGTGCTCGCATTAAGTATTAATATTAAAACTTCATTAGACTCGAGTGGAAGTAAAAATTCATTTAATCGGAAAATTAAATTGAAGTTGTGTCTGTCAAAAAGATGAACAGGTATTAGTAATCTTGGATTCCAATTATAAGGGCTCATCATATCTGTAGATATTATAGCTACAAAATTAAATTAGTTGACTATATTTGACTCTTACACCAACATACACCACAAATACAGATCACACCTCTTGTTTTTAATAATAATCACTGTACTACATGATAAAAGTTTTAACACAATTTGACAGTTTACATAATTCAAATTAAAGCCTTTTTTTTTGTATAAATAACCATAGTCTTCGACCTTTCACCAGCAGACTGCAATAGTGATATTATAAGTCAGCGGCATCTACATCTGAAAAAAGTATCTGCATTGTGGCAAATAATTAATGCTTTATATTTTCGTAAATTATACACTGTTGAGAACAGGCGACTTCTGATATAACAAGCCCCTCCCTCCACGTCCCACACAACATTAGCATAGCAAATACGACCTATCTAATGTAACTATCTAACCTATAGGAGTTGGGGTATGACATACAGTCATTATTAAAGGCTGTCGTGTTCAAACATACAAGAAACAACAACAACAAAAAAGAACTGTTAAGTTTCCGTTAATGTCACATGCAGGTGTTTACAAATGAATTATCTATTACGAATATTATTAATGATAATTTTAGTTTGGATTCAACGTTGTTTGAATGTTAGGAAAAACGTGCATATAAAGTCTAGTTTATGTTCACATAGTTTGAATGGGCCACGAATTAAAAATGACTCCAAATATTAGTTTTTAAATAAAACCACAGAAGATTGGAATAAGTTACCTGCAGCGCTGTTCGAGGTAAAACCTCATAGTATTGGGTCATTCCGGGAGAAGATTAAAAGACTTGTATAAATTCGGGGGCAGAAATTAATCCTCAAATATAAAATTGAATTTTCTCAATGAAGTGGAATAATAGAAATAGTTATCTATAGGCAGTAGTTTTTAGTACTTTATGTATTTTTTCATTGTTGTAACTGTCACCGGACCTATGTCCCATTGTGGTTTAATAAATACATACATATAAGTAGATTTGTTATAACACTCTCCAGGTGGAAACTGAAATGAACGTATCTCAGGATTAGACTGAACCACACATGAATCTTATACTAATAAGAATAAATAAATTAAACAAGAGCATATCAAGTATTCAATGCATATGCTTCAGAAAGTTGGATGGTGTTTCCGGGAAGTAAATAATATTGAACACACAAATAGAAATACAAGTGAGTAACTTAAAAATAAGGCAACATTACATTCTGGAGAAGACTTTACAAACTTGACATTTTCCTATGAAGTGAATGGACCCAGTATCACTACCAAGTTGTCAAGTAATAACTGCACCGTAAAAAAAAAGTCTCTTCGTGAAACGATAAAGTATATTTTGTGCCAAATTTAAAAAAAATGAACATTTGATCGTGTGTACGACAGATAACAAACCAACTTTTAACATAGTGGTAGAGAGCGCCATGTGGTTCCGCGTTTCATAAACACTACGTAACGTTAGACTGCGAATTGCCGTACGAAAGTTATTGGACTGGAAAATACAAACACAAATGACGTGAAAAACACTTTTACGTACCGGAATTGTAAAATCCTTGACAGAAATCCACTCCTATGGAAGTTGCCTTCCCTGGCATCACAGTCGACTGAAACTCTTGTTTTACAACGTTCCGCGTACTTGTTTCGCACAAAGTTTCAACAGTCAAGACCGTTCAATCTTCCACTCTCACAATCTCGACGAACAAACAAACGCACAAGTTTCGAATTTCCCCTTGTACGTGAAAATTGATACACGCCAAGAGTCCGCCAAGGGCAGGGTGTTCTTCAATGCGCAATACCAAAACACTTTATTATTCGAGGTCAACGAAACATAACATCACTAAAATCGTCACAATTCGAACGCGTCTTCTCGGCGATTCGTCTCTAGGGAACGTTCTTATTTCACTAACCGACTCCGATAATCAAAATTACGGCGTCGATAACACCTTTAACGTATAAAAAATTTGCTTATAACAGACGGGGAAAAATGTGCTCCCTCAAAATCAATAAATTCACTACAACTTGATAAGTCTTAAGCCTTATCTGTATCATCAAAAGCCTCCGCAGAGTAGAGATACTGTCCACCGGATGGCTGACATTAACAGGTACAGCTGTCTGTCGCACATATTCGGATTTTCTTGAGCGCACGATGGTACCGAGTAAGCCATTACGTCCATCTTGAAAAAGGTCATGTGTGTGTACGATCTGTCGTTGTAAACAAGCTACGCGCATGCGCCGCGGCCGTACGAATACGTACGACGTCCTGCTGCTCGCGCGTATTGCGTCATTCAATAACACGCACCAAATAATAATTCATCTCCGTCTACGCCACATTCAGAAACCAACAACAACGGGCACGGCCGACGATTTAAAACAGATACGTCACGCGGCTATAATAATAATAATAATAATAACATGGCGATCAGAGTTAATGCTAACTTTACCGTCAAACAATTCATCCCTCATCTAACGGGGGCGAGGGAAAATTATTATCCCGTACTCTAAATTCCTAACCTTCACCGACTAGCGTGCCCCCCCATCGGGGACCCCATCACCCACAAATTATACCAAATTACGTTACCAAAAATAAAGTGAGCTAATTACACCGTTATGCAAATTTGCTGGCCCCAGTCGTCCGTTCCAATTCTCCGAGAAACACAGACGTAAGGTTATTATAATTCTTTTTTTCCCCCTTTTTCACCCGGGTACACAATCTCAGCGTCACTTTAGACAGAAAACTGATGACGGAAGCATCAAACGTTGCGCGGTGAATGGAAAAAAAATAATTCAAAACGATTTACTTAAAATATGATGATAATACTGTCACAAAAAATTTACCTTCACCACACCAAACTTCAAATAGCGGTCACACATCAGGGAACAGGTGAAGATGGCTTCAGACCTTCTTCCTTCCTCCTGGCTCTTAACTTCATCCGTGAAAACTGTGATTTCATGCTATTAGTCCGTTGAAGCATTTTTTTTTACAGAGAAAGCCAATCACTCCCTTGGTAAAAAAAAAATAATAATGCAGACGAGTCGTGTAGTAGATGGTTCCCCCCTCCCCTTCTCCCCCCGGCCCCCCCTTTTTTTTAATCCTGGGCACAATTTAATAGCATGGACGCCAGAAGATAATATTTCACCCGAGCACTTGGCCTCACTTTACCACACATTACGACATTCAAATCAGACTCGCGCAGAAAAAGGAAAACATTTCGAAGAAAAAAAAAAGAAAGGCTCGAAAATTGTTGCTCAAGAAGGAAGACGAACTTGCACCGCAGTGAATCCCCAACCTACATCGACTTGTTTACACTCTTTGACCAACCCATTTTTCCACAACATAATACTCATCATGTTAGGAAAGTAAGGTCACAGGTCAGAGATAATTATTTCGTAATTACAAAACACTTCTCAGATGCTCGGCGTCTTTGGAGACATTTCAAGTAAATCTCCTAAACAGTGTTTTCTAAATTCCTTGCACGGAATAAAAGAAACAATTTCTCGTTAATGGGACATATTTTTTTTTTTCGAGATGGTGAAACTATTGTCAATTATCGCTGATTTGCCACGTGACTCGTACTTGCACGCGTCAAGTTTATATTTATTCAAAGCTAATCATTTCGTAATTGATTCGTTTAGCTGGATGACGACGAATAATGCTTTTATACTTCAAGAAACGGGTACGTCATTTACACATCATAGGGTCATAAAATGGGGACAGTTTTTTTTATAAAACAGTTTGTTTTGCTTGTGCATTTTTTTTTCATTTCCGCGTAACTGCCACAGCCCACATCCTCCCTAATCTAGTTAGCGTATTCCATTCTCTAATGACTTGACCTTCATGTCTGAAAACGTGCCCTATTAATAATAAAGTGTCTACATTCATAACACTTGTAAATTTAGAAAAAAAAGGCTTTGAGAATATGAACTGGAACAAACTATTAACTATAAAAATTCAGAAATCAAGAAAGGAGTAAGACAAGGCTGTCCATGCTCTTTAACTTACATATACAGAAGAAAGTTAAAATGGAATAAGCCGGATTCATAATGTTTTCTTTTTCCTTTATTTCCGTAGAATACATAAACACCGCTTTCCGTTTAAACGTTGAGCGGTTTGGTGCAAAACAAAAGAATTAAAAATTAATTCGATTGATTTCAGTAGAATATATAGAGTTTATAACATTTGTACTGAAGAAATTTGTTTACATTTTAAATTTCGATGCTTATACATAATGCAAGGAGAAGAAATGAAAACCCTCAAGTTTGCTGATGATATTGTAGTAATGCGTTAGTCAGAAGGAGACTTGGAAAGCATAATAAATGGCATGAACGTGGTCCTGGAGAAAGACTTCAATATGAGGATTAATAGAGGGAAATCCAAGGTGATGGAGTGTAATATGGGAAAAACAGTGGAATAACAAAGGCTGTTAGATTGGGAACGACGTTACTTACTTTACTAGGGCAGAATAGCACACAGGCAAGGAAGAGGAATTTACTTACGGCCAATATAAATATGAATAATAGGAAATATTGGTATCGAGTGTGCTGTTATATGGATGCGAAACGTGGACTTTAGGAGTTGCAGATAGAAAAAGAATAGAAGCTTTTAAATTGTGGTGCTATAGGAGAATGAGATGCGTGGATAGGGTAACTAACCAGGAAATTATAAGCGGAATAAGAGAAGAGAAAAGAGAGAGATAGAAAATTTTGTAGAAGGGATAGTTTAATAGGCCACGTTTGAGACGTGAGGGGTCTTGTAAAATTAGCATTAGAAGGAACTGAACAGAAAACGGACGCGAAAGATGGGACTTAGAAATGATTATCACAACAACAACAACGCCCTAATTCATTACAAGTCCATACTATATTCATTGGACTGTAGGATTCTAGTACCAAAATAGTTTTAATTGGCACCACTAAATTCTTTACCGTAATTAGACTCCTGTTATCTATTTCCTACGGCGCTAAAAGGAAATTTCATTTCCCGCCGACAGCGCGCCACAATCTCCTCTTTTCCGTTCTTGTTACTACGTTTTCCTCCTCGGCGGCCATCTTGTTTGAAGTCGTCTTTCACGGAATGGCGGCGTCACGTCTTGTTTCGACGTAATGAGTGACTTCATCGCTTATTTTTGTTTTTTTCGTCGTCTTGACGTCGCACAATTCTTATAATTAAGCAATTAAAAAGGGGAGATTGTACATCATCCAAATTAATTGCAACACTGTATGTCGTTATTCGTTTTCGTAGAAAACGGCTGTTAAAAGTCTGGCGCTTAAGGCATTATAGCTAAATCTCTATATTTATTTTGAGGGACTTATCACCGAGGGTAGAGGGTAATATTATATTCGGTTCGGTAGGCGATGAATGTTTTTACTGTGGCCCTGTTTGACAGAGACGCAATGGCGCGCGAACCGCGAGTTGAATTAAAAATCGAATACAATAGCGCGCCATATTTGTAGCTGTAGTGCGTCAGCGTTATATATATCTCAACATGTCTGTCAACATCGTGTGATATATAGAGTTGCCGGTATTTAAAGCAAGGTTCATTACGATTCCAGTCGTCTGTGCGGGAAGTTAGTGCCAACTTAACAAACCAAAGTAACTAACGACTGAAATGTTTCAGGACTTTATAAAACATATTCCACTTGTCTTTTTCAACATTCAGCACACAATTCGCTCACTGTTTTACCTTTTAAAATAAATCTCTATTAGTAGAATTGTATGTGTGTGTGTGGTGTGTATGTGTTTGTCTGTATATATTTCCCACATACAAATCTAAACGAGTAGACTTATTTCGACCAAATTTGGCACACGCGTTTTTGGCAATCTAGAAAACAGCACTGTCGGTGTGAGATTCGTCCACCACCCCTAAAGGAGGGAGGGGAGGGGGAAGGGAAATTTTTAAATAAACAAAAACGGCCTATAATTCAATCATATACGTGCCTTCTTGAATCAATTATTTTGATATTGTGTCCTCCGATACTACTAGGGTATAATTTCAACCCCATCCATAACTGAAAGGGGAGTGTTCTTAGGGGTGAAGCGGTGGAGGGGCAGAACATAAAAATATCCAAGAAAACAGTCGAGATTGGTCTCTAAACCGGTGTAATGTGAGCCGCTGAGTTTGGTTCTGACCAAAGACATATATAAACAACATAGACTGGCTGGACACAAGAGCGCCGCCATATTTGAAGCAAATTGAAGGCTCAGGCGCCATTTTTTGAATGGTAAGGTCCTGTCGTCTGCTGCATGGGCATTGAATTTTAGGTGGACTTAGGAATACGTGCAGGAAGCGTATCTCGTAAATCAATATTTAAAAACTATATATACATATGTATTAAAGTTACAAATGAGCGGAAACCAGCTAGAAAGTGTTTCATTACATATAATATATATAACACATCACTTAAAAATTGTAAATTATTTCTGTTGTCACACAAGGAAAGTGCCCGAAATTAAAGTTAACACGGATAAAAGAGGCTCATTAAAATCATCTCAATGCTAAATACAACATGTAAACAACATTGACAGTTAATATTGAACAGGAAACTTTATAATAGTTAATTTATAATTTTTGTTTTAAATCAGTCATTTCTGATATTAATGCCGAATTATTAGATGAGATATGATGAAGCATCTCGCTCATCAGTCTATAATAATAAAGATTACTCGCAATATCTAAAATTTTAATTTTTTTTACAATTATACAATAATTGTACGTTGTACAAGTAACATCTAAATGCATCTAGACTGACATTAAATATAGTTGAAAGTTGATAGTGGATCAAGGTTAAACGAAATAAAACACACATTCATTAATTACAGTACAGAGAACTACTTTCATAAAAAGAACAAGAGCGCTGGCTTGCATACCCTAGAGCACCACCAAGATCAGAAATTTGGTAAATATCGAAGACACGTGTGCTGTCAAAAGTGAAAATATGATGATGATATTTACTTAAAATACGATATTCCAGTTGTTTTTGAACTACGATTAGTACAATTGTACGCTGAACACACATACATTTGGCATGATTTCGGATGAAAAACAATATATATTTTAATCACAAAAATACACGATTATTCAACCTCAGTCATTTAAACACAGTACATACGGTCAAAGTTCTTGACCACCGTAGACATTGTGATTGTCCCCCCTGTTGTTAGTTGCTGCCACCCAGGGCGCTGTAACAGCCTCTCTATCATGTTTATATATCTCTTTGGTTCTGACCTCCAAAAAAATTCCAATTTCATCCCCTAAGAGGGATTGGAAAGGGTGGGAGGGGGGGCGTGAAAACAGTCTTTCACGCGCTGTCTTTAACGGATGGGACAACAATTTCGACCGAATTTTGAACACGTGTTCTTCTTGTGCGATCTGAACTCAACATAATTAGGGTGATACAGGGGGGCGAGGGTGGAAGGGCGGCGGTAATTTTTAATAATAATAATAATAATCATATTCCGTAGATCCTGTAAAGAAGCTAAGCTTCAAGGATGTGGAATGGGTCAAGGTTGTGTAAACATTTATTACATTATTTTATTGTATAAAAGAAAAATATACTTATAACAAATTTTTGTATTATAAACTATTATAAATTACTCTTCTCCGATTCTTCTATAAATTCCTTTATTGAATAGAAGGAGGAGTGGCTAAGCAAAAATGAGCGTAATTCAGTGTTAAATTTACCTTGATTATCATTGGACAACTGTTTAATTCTGTGCCTATAAACCTATAAACTGCCGCTATTTCCCTCTTACCTCACGTCCAGCCATTTCCTCACACAGTCCTCCTTCCATGATGTGAACCGCCGCGCGGGTCTCAGTCGATTTAAAAAAATATTTCTCTCTGCGTCTCTATTATCATCACTTTGCGTCGATAATGGGAACAAAATTAACGCTAATATTTGTCGGTGAAGCTCATAATCTTGTTTCGCGGAAAAGATAAGTCGATAACGTCGTTTAAATCCTCTTCTCGTATCTGTTTCTCGTGATAGTAGGATCCTCGTTCAGGCGAACCCTTCACTTCGTCTCGAGATGTCTGTCGTCTTAGCGTGTACCGAGAACAAAGGATTATTTTTTTTTTGTCTTAATTGATTGCTGCTCTAAATCGCGGAAAGGTGGCTGGCCGTTTTTATATTAAGTGACATTTAGTGACAGGAAGTTTCTGGAACCTCGATTTAGAAACGTTTCGGAGAACCTATGAGTCATCGGCAGGCGAAAAAGGAGAATATAAGTCGGTTGTAAGAAGCTCTCGCGCAAGTCTGTGTATTACTTATATTTCAATAACATTTGACAGTCATATTGACAATTGATCAGCAAATGCAATTTTCAGTGAATTGATTAGTTTTCCGGTTAGTACGGTACTTGAAACAGGCGTAGGAAGTGCATCGGAAAGGAGGGATGTGGAAGGTAGAGCAAAGGTTGACTAGGGTCCCCGGGCTATAGAGTTGCAGGGATGAACCCCAGGACGTTCCGAGGAGAATAGGGGAAGGGAGAACAATATGGAGGACTTAGAATTAACAGGCCACGTTTTGAGACACGAGGGTCTTAGCATTAGATGGAAGAGTGTGGGGTAAGAAAACAAGAGAGAGTATACTAAGCAGATTAGGGAGGATGTGGTAGCCATGTAGAAAAGGAACAGACTTGCGCAGTAAAGGTAAGCATCGCTAGGACCAGTCTTAGTGCTGATTACCACAACAACAACAACAAGATAATTAAATGAATTGAACACAAGCTGTATTGGTCAGTATATTTATTTCCATTTCTTAAAAAATTTGTGACGTTTGGTCCCCCCTTTTGTGTCTTCCTTAGGCAGATGTTTTTTATGTAATGTAGGACTATCAATTCTCGGTTTTCTCCCCCCCTCCCCCTCACTCTCTCTCTCTCTGTTCTCTCTTCTGTGTGTGTGCGCGCGTCACTCTATCTCTGTTTCTCTCTGTCCGTCTCTCTCTCTCTCTCTGTCTGTCTCTGTGTCTGTCTATCTCTGTGTTTCTCTCTCCGTCTCTCTCTCTGCCTCTCTCCGTTTATCTCTGTCTATCCCTGTGTCTCTCTCCGCCTCCCTCTGCCTCTCTATCTCTATCTCTGTCTCTCCCCGTCTCTCTCTGCCTCTCTCTGACTCTCTCCTTGTATCTCTCTGTGTCTATTCTGTTTCTCTCTCTGCCTCTCTCCGTCTCTCTCTCTATTTCTGTGTCTCTCTGTATCTCAAAATGCCTCTCTCCGTCTCTCTCTATTTCTGTGTCTATTCTGTTTCTCTCTCTGCCTCTCTCCGTCAATCTCTCTCTATTTCCTTGTCTCTCTGTATCTCAAAATGCCTCTCTCCGTCTCTCTCTCTATTTCCTTGTCTCCCTGTATCTCAAAATACCTCTCTCCGACTCTCTCTCTCTATCTCTGTGTCTCTCTGTATCTCAAAATGCCTCTCTCCGTCTCTCTCTCTATTTCCTTGTCTCTCTGTATGGCAAAATGCCTTTCTCCGTCGCTCTCTCTCTCTCTCTCTCTCTCTCTCTATCTATCTATCTATCTATCTATCTATCTATCTATCTATCCCTATCTATCTATCTCTGTGTCTCCCCGTCTCTCTCTGCCTCTCTCCGACTCTCTCCTTGTATCGTTCTGTGTCTATTCTGTGTGTCTCTCTCTCTGCCTCTCCGTCTCTCTCTCTATTTCTGTGTCTCTCTGTAGCTCAAAATGCTCTCTCCGTCTCTCTCTATTTCTGTGTCTATCTGTTCTCTCTCTGCCTCTCTCGTCAATCTCTCTCTATTCTTGTCTCGTATCTCAAATGCCTCTCTCCGTCTCTCTCTCTCTATTTCCTTGTCTCCCTGTATCTCAAAATACCTCTCTCCGTCCCTCTCTCTCTATCTCTGTGTCTCTCTGTATCTCAAAATGCCTCTCTCCGTCTCTCTCTCTATTTCCTTGTCTCTCTGTATGGCAAAATGCCTTTCTCCGTCGCTCTCTCTCTCTCTCTCTCTCTCTCTCTATCTATCTATCTATCTATCTATCTATCTATCTATCTATCTACCTATCTATCTATCTCTGTGTCTCCCCGTCTCTCTCTGCCTCTCTCCGACTCTCTCCTTGTATCTGTCTGTGTCTATTCTGTTTCTCTCTCAGCCTCTCTCCGTCTCTCTCTCTATTTCTGTGTCTCTCTGTATCTCAAAATGCCTCTCTCCGTCTCTCTCTATTTCTGTGTCTATTCTGTTTCTCTCTCTGCCTCTCTCCGTCAATCTCTCTCTATTTCCTTGTCTCTCTGTATCTCAAAATGCCTCTCTCCGTCTCTCTCTCTATCTCTGTGTCTCTCTGTATCTCAAAATGCCTCTCTCCGTCTCTCTCTCTATCTCTGTGTCTCTCTGTATCTCAAAATGCCTCTCTCCGTCTCTCTCTCTATTTCCTTGTCTCTCTGTATGTCAAAATGCCTTTCTCCGTCGCTCTCTCTCTCTCTCTCTCTCTCTCTCTCTCTCTATCTATCTATCTATCTATCTATCTATCTATCTATCTATCTATCTATCTATCTATCTATCTATCTATCTATCTATCTCTGTGTCTCCCCGTCTCTCTCTGCCTCTCTCCGACTCTCTCCTTGTATCGTTCTGTGTCTATTCTGTTTCTCTCTCTGCCTCTCTCCGTCTCTCTCTCTATTTCCTTGTCTCTCTGTATCTCAAAATGCCTCTCTCCGTCTCTCTCTCTCTCTCTCTATCTATCTATCTCTCTCTCTGTGTCTCCCCGTCTCTCTCTGCCTCTCTCCGACTCTCTCCCTGTATCTGTCTGTGTCTATTCTGTGTGTCTCTCTCTCTGCCTCTCTCTCTTGCTATCTCTGGGTCTCTCTGTATCTTTCTCTACCTCTCTCTGCCTATCACTGTCTATCTCTGCGTCTCTCCCCGTTTCTATCTGCATCTATCTCTCTGTCTCTTTTTTTTCTGTCTCTCGCTCTCTCGCCGCCCCCCCCCCCTTTCCCCTTCTTTCTCTCTCTCTCTCTCTCTGCCACTGACTATGCTCATTCAATTGAGAGATAAAGCAATGCTTAGTAAGATGACTATAATAGGAATGAAACCCTCGGGTATGATATCGAGTGATATGGCTGCAGAGATGCTCCTATCCTCTCCGTGCGCGTCGTTTCCGTGGGAAGAGAGGAACTGCACACACACACACACACACACATTGTATCGTCGTCACGTTGAGTCCACGTCACCCACTTTGGTCTTCGTTATCGTTGTTATTCCTGTTTGCAACGCCCATGCATTTTTTTTAAGGTTATCAACATTTGTTGCTATGCGGAAAAGCGGGGCTGGGAGGAAAGCAGGGAAAGCACGAGGCCCAACGCCGCAGGAATAACAAGTTCAACTTCCGGTGCGTCGAGGGGGAAACGTCAGAAAATAATAATAATAAACGGTAGCCAAATAATTGATTTCATGCGTGACATTTGACCGTCTAGATCAAATAATAATGACTCACTCTTGGTTATGTTTCTTTTTAACAGAGAGTTTTCTGATCAGAGGTAGACCTTGACATGGCGGCTCTGCACTTCCTCCTTTCTCATACCATTTTATACCATCTAACATCTTCTTTCTCCTCCTTCCTCTGTTCCACAGCAAGAGTCCTTCCTACCCAGATCCTCTTCCTTCGTTTCATCTCCTCTCACCAATCCTGCTCCTCAACCTTTCTATCATCCTCCTCATCCTCTCTTCTCAACGTCCGCGGCTCTCCTCCGTCCAGTGCCTCGATCCAGATAAAGCACTTGGCCAATCTCTCTCTTAGTCGTTTATCCAATGGATTTCTTATTATATTGAAAGATTCCTACCTGATGCAGGTTTTCTAGGGTTTTCCCTGCATCTCTTTAGGTGAAACACCCCTAGGGTAGGATCCTTAAACCATACCCCAGGGGCCCTAGTTAACCCTTGCTAGGCTACCTTGCTCTACCTTCCGCATCCCCCCTTTTCAATTCCCTTCCTATGCTATTAAAGGGGAGTTGCCTGTTTCAGGATCACCCTCATGTAGCCTGTTAACCCAAAAAAAAATTTAGCCTGCAAACTGTCAAACATTTACATGAGACTGGCGAAATATAAAGGTTGCATTTCCTCAATATTACAGAAAATAGTATTATATAGGAGGATGGAACATCAGATAGAATTCCAAATTAGGAGCAGATCAGTTTGGTTTTAGGAAGAATGTAAAGAACAAGACAAGCAATGTTGACTCTGCGTCCAATTTTAGAAGACAGGATAAGATAAAAAAAATAACGAGACCTACGTTCATGACATTTGTAGATCTGAGAAAAAGGCCTTTGATATAATTTTGACTGTAAAAAAACTGTTAAGGATGTTGAAGAGGACAGGAATAAAATATCCAATAAAAGAAGAAGGCTTATACATAACCTCAACAGAAGGCAGGCAACAGTAATTACAAAAGAAAGCAGAAATCAAGACAGGAGTAAGACAAGGATGTCCATGAAAGTTAAAAAAAAGTAATATCGAAAGGGAATAAAATGCAATGAGAATAAATAAAAATCCAAAAGTCTTCTCATGATATTGTAGTATTAGGGGGAGTCAGAAGAAGAAGACTTGGAAAGGCATAATACATGCCATGAACGTTGTCCTGGAGGAAGAGTTCAACCTGAGGATTAACTTCCTTCAAAATATCCTTTCCCAATCTAACAGCCTTTGTTCTTGCACTGTTTTCCTCTCACTACACTCCATCACATTGGGTTTTCCCCTCTATTAATCCTCATATTGAACTCTTCCTCTTCCAGGGCCATGTTCATGTCATTTATTATGCTTTTCCAAGTCTTCTCCTGACTCCTCTAACACTACAATATCATCAGCAAAAACCTCAGAGTTTTTATTTATTTTCCTTGCATATTTTATATACTGCTGGAATGAATCCGGTGGCATTATACAAAAGTATAAATGCTTTTAAAAGTAGTTTAATGTTAAAGTTTTAAAAGACTGATTTAAGTTAAACAGTGAATTTGGAATGTAGAATAAGGTTTTTATTAAGTGGGAAATAGAATTGAGGATAAGCTGTAAGCTAATTTTAATAAATAAATAAATAAAAGGGAGTTTAAAAAAAATTTCTAATGAGTCACTCTCACCTTTTACTTTGTAAATGAGCTTTCCCTGGTTAATTTTAGGTGCATGAACTATTGGTAACTCAATTATACTGTTACATAACCGTCCTCCAGCTTAAATTGAAGGGAAATTTAGATAAGATGAAGAGAAATATGTATAATAAATATTCCTTCTTACCCACACATGAGAGTATCTGAATTAGCAACCAACTGTATATTTGATAATTATGTTGACCCTATAATAAACTTAAGTGGTTTTTCCATAATAATTTCACCTGTAATACACCGTGTGTGGCCCCCCCTTCCCTTCAATTTAGGTCGAGAGATACGGTTCGCCTTTTAGAGGCTAAATTGCTGTTTTATCAGGGTCCGTTGTGTGTTACAATGGCTGCCAAACCAGATATATTCGCCTTTCCATTTTCTTTTGCAGTCCAACGTCTATCCTTTCCTTTTTTTAAAAAATTTCCCTCTCTGATGATAAAAACCCCAAGAAATTGAGACGAAACTTTGAACGTGTAAATGATTAGGATTTTTTAAAAAAATGTAATTTATTTAATGAAATTCCTTGCGCTTTTATTTATAAAAAACAATAATTTTTTAAGGGGGTTCTGCGCGATATTCAAAACAAATAAATTAATTCAAGGGGACGATTTTTTAAAAAAAATATATCAGGGTTAATTACTCATTACGTGCAGCAGAGGTTTCCGTTCACTTGACGAACCTGTTTCATCTTCATTCGTGTCTTGATGCCGGTTACTAAACGACCGGAACTTCCTTCTTCCTTCGGGTTGAACTGCAGAACGTGGGATGAACCTGGGTGATTGAGGAAAAAAACAAAACAGATTTTCCTCCTTCTCCTTCTCTCTGCCCTTCCTTGTTCTCAAATCCTCCTCACAAGTTCAAATATGAACTAAACTAACTGACTTCTTACTAAGGCCACTCCTTCTACTCTGTTGAAGAATTTATGAAGCTGAATGTATCATCATGATAGGGTAGATATTTATAATTATGAAAGATAATTATGTAAGAACATTATTAGAACACTAATTTTTTAGTATAGGATGTAAAAATATTTATCAATTTTATTTATTTAAGGTACAAATTGTATGTCTTCTGTATAGAACTTAAGAAAATCTTATTATAAGTTAAAAATTAATGAATAGTTACAGTATATTCTAATATTAATAAAGCAACCTAACTATGTATGTAAAATCTCTGACTCGTGTTCCACAACATCATCCTTGAAGCTTGTGCTTGCTTCTCTATAGGAGGATCTCTGGAATATGATTTTATACTTATACTCACTAAACCCTCAGATTTCTCCTCCCTTCAACGTCCTGATCAAATCAACCTCCTCGCCCTCTCAACGTATAGAGGGGTTGGGAGGGGGATGGCCAGGGCTGCCACCCTACTTAAACCCTCCCCTTTCCTCTCTCCCTACACTTTTTTTAAAAATATCGTACAAAGTTTCGTGGCGTTGCTTCATCAATGAACGTTATATTTTTATATTTATGACTTTAAATCGCTGCATGAAAAACTTTTTTTCCCACTCTTCTGCGTTGCGCTGTCCAAGAGTTAGCAGAGGTCCACTAATTAACTAATTTAGAAAAAAAACTTAAGACACGCAGACGATAGGTTTCGAAGGATTTGCAGTGAATTTTGCTAAATTTTCAGACCATTTAATGCAACAGTTTGAAATCTATGAGTTGTCAAAGTCGAGCTATATGAAAAAAATAAAAAAAAATCTCCTGGCATTATTCAGTTTTTTCGCCAAACCGCATTTCCTTGTTAAAAAAATTATTTGCATATGATAAAATTGCATTAAATTCTGCTAAAAGTGAGACCTTTGACAATAGCGTAGGTTATTCCGAATGGGAACAGCGAGGCTTCAAACTCAGGGCTCTGCTATTTTTGACAGTGACGACATAAAAGTAATGTGCTACGTCACCCACAAGGAACAATTTTTACGAAGATAATTCCCCTTGTGTATGATATTAATAACACTATCTACAAAGTTCATAATCTTCCAAATAAAATTTGAGCAAATTCATAAGGCAAAAGTAATTTTACCTCTTACATATTTAAAAATATGAATTTTAATTTTAGGAATGGCGATGTTGTATACAGGGTCGTGAGATTTTTTTTCTCAGAATTACGGGAAAGTCTTCGAAATGCCGCCCGTTAAACGTTTTTCTCATAACCCTTTGATTATTTCAAATAACCCACGAGTCCATAAACAGTAAATCGTCAAAAACCATTTAAAACTGTAGCTTACAACTGTTTCTGCACAGCACGGCTCATGTAGTTCTTTTCTTGGTAACGGGCAGGGGAATGAAAGGGAAATACTGCGCATGCGCATTTCTCATTCCAGACAGGATTCTCGTGCTCTTCAAGAATAAAGCCCAGACGTATGCGGAAGGGAGCGGGAAGATTAAAGTCTTCGAAATCGAAGCAGAAATTAATTCTCCTAAAATACCATTATTTTAAAGTTTCTTAAAATTACGAAACAAAATAATTCCTCCTAAATTTTATTCATGTGCTGTAGTAGCGCATGAGTACAAATGTTACATTAAAAAAAGCAGGGTGTAAAAAGGAAAGGGAAGGTAAAGAAGAATGATAAACCAGGTTCGTTCTCAATTGAGTAACGGAGATAGCAACGGACAAGATGAGGTTTTGAGACACGAGGTTCTTGTAAAATTAGCATTCGAGGGAAGTGTGTGGGGGTTAAGAACAGAAGAGTGTAGGTCGAGGATGGAATGTGCTAAGCAGGTTAGGGAGGCTGTTGCGGAAATGAAAAGGCTTGTGCAAGATAGTTTAGCACGGAGACCAGGCTAAGGACTGAATACCACAACAAAAACAACAAGAGAGACGACATGAGAATTCGTTATCTTTATTAAGCCACTCAGAAAAGCACCATTAAAGCGGCCCATAACCTATAATTACAAGCACTCCTCTTGTTAATATTTTTTTTAATGGCTCCACCTTCAAGTTATAACACTTTTTTTTTCTGGCGTAACCGGTCTGTTTGAAATATGAATGAATGGGAAATTACGACTAGATACTCTTAACAAGAAGGAGATAAGCCGCAACTTGACAGTTAAATAATATAAGTCCCCTCTTAAGTTGTACACTTTAACAGATTTTCCGAGAAAACTGACTGACAACCGTAGTTTCCACTCGGCCCCGACATTTCCATGACGTAGAGCTTGTCCCCTATAGCGTAACCTGGCGATTAAGTAATCTGTTACGTCAACGTTGGTTACGTCACTGTTACGTAGGCGCACTCCTAACCTACAAATGTTACAATTTTTCCCCCCCAGCAATTTGGAGCAATGTCACCCGAGTGAGAATCTTCTCTTGAAACTTTAATATTTATATGGACGTTGCAAAATGGACTTTACATTGGAAGTTTGAAATGAGTAGGTTACAGTAAAACAATCATTTGGCCTATTTTCAAGCTAATGAAAAATTGGTATCCAGATATTCTTGCACTCAATAAAAACAGTGAGTAAGTAGAAGGTTTTTTTTAAGTTAAATCGAAAATATTTATAGTTTATTTTAATAATTCCAGGCAGTTTATTACATAATACGACGAGTGGAATGGTAATTATTAGTTAAATATTTACAAATAATTCATGTAAAAATGAAACTATTACAGTTAAAACTTAACATTACAAAATACATTTTGATATACAGACACAGATGAAAGTTAAAAGATGTTGACTTTCTGGTATGGAAACAGCGTGTTATTTGCCTTAACTTCGTTACATAAAATCTAAATGTACCATTATATATCAGCTGGTGGTAGACCTATAACATTTCTTCAATATAATTTAGCCTATTTTGACATTTTTTAAATGCATCTGGTACTTTAAACGTGTATTCTCTGCAGAAATGTCACTGTCATGGTTGAACCTATCAAAGGTTTTGTTGGTAAATAATTTTAATATTAAATCAGCCTTAGAGGGGCACAGTCAACGAAGAAAACGTTATATACAAAGTAGGGGGTAAAAAGGAAGGGAAGGTAAAGAAGAATGATAAACCAGGTTCATTCTCAATTGAGTAAAGGAGATAGCAGCAACGGACAGAAATCTGAAAACATACAATTATGTTCCTTATGAACCGAATCATAGGCTTTTACAGTATTCCATAAAGATACTAACTGGAGAAATTATGTATTCAGTATTTAATTATATATATATATTTTTGGAAATAGAGGTTCCTCCTGCTCAAGTGAATTCAGAAAGATTTATTTTTCTTTGTACCTTGATAATAAAAATATAAATGCCTATGTTTGAAGCCAAAATTCAGACACTAAATTACGAATAAAATAAATACGGTGTCTGTTTATAATTTCCACTTTCCTAGTGAACACATACAATACTAACAACATCCATGAATTGTTTCTTAAATTAATTAATTGTTAATTTATATTTGTGGTACAAATTTCCTGTCAACTTGGTCCTAAACTTTTCCTCATTTAAAAACTTGCCCTGGATGTTTTTTCAGCGGTCCAAATGTTTCTGTTTCAAAAATTATTGTTATATAAAACTGAAGAGGTCTCTAAACGTTTGGTTTGAAAATATTTTGTAATAAATTTCTGACTTTATGCCAGTTTATTGTAATATCATGTGAGGTACATGCAGGGTACTTTCTCACTTCCTATTGGTTTTAATGTTCCTTTCTCATTCATTTTATATGCAACTATATATTCATCACATTGACTTTAAAATGTTGGTAATTTGACTCTTAATATAAAGTGGTCCTTATTATTTGTCATTGTATATTAAATTTCTTCTTAAAAAAACTTCTCGGTTTAACTTTATTGTTCTCACTTATTTGCCTGTTAATATTTATAGTTATGGAGATTAATTGGGGCAGATAAAATAAGCTTTTTTTTCGCAGCATTCTAAAGAGAACTGAACTGTTGTGATAGGAAGGAACATAATCAGCTAAATCAAAGAAAATCGAAACATCAATTTACCTCAAAAATGGCAAATTGGCTGTAAGATGATATTTCTGGTTAGAGTAGGTGGGAACGAGTAATGTAATATGTATTTAGGCATTCCAGTCCTCGATCAACTTTCGTAATCTTTATCTGAAATGAGTTTATTTATGCAGGACAAGTTTTTTCAAGATAGAGCGTCGAGGACTCAACTCTCGAACGTGTCCACCTGCGATATATCGAACTCCTGCTGTCGACCGAATTTGAAAACTTTAAATACACCGAATCGCCAAGTCTTGGGAAACACCCAATAACACACGACTTTGTTACACGCTCTAATTGTGAAAGTGCTGTAAAGCAGTAGCTAATTTTGTCATACGGCTATTTATTTACTAAGCCTTACTTCAAGGACATTTTTTTCTCTCTCTCTCGACATTAAGGACATCGTCAATGACAAGCACAAATTTTTAATACGTAACAGGCCCACGACGGTGAAACACAAGTTTCTCGTGAGGACGAAAATGTTACGTCCCAAGTTCTCTTTATTTACAACTGCCAAGCATCTTATTTACAATGACTGGAAGCCGACATCATTTTCGATATCGTGCGTACATGTAAGAATTACCGCAAAATTATCTGTTCTAGAGTTAATCAATTTAGATGAAGATTTTGTATTCTAAGTTTGAACCTTTATATTGTTTTTGGAAACCAACAGCCATTTCGTTTCAGAGCAAGGCTTCTCCTGCAATTTCACCTTCAAATCCGTCCCAGAATTTAACAGACACTTTTGGAAGGTACCACTCGTACCTTCGCATTTCCCTCACTGAAAGATGTAACTTAAGATGCAAGTATTCAACACTGTGCTAATTATTTAAATAATAGTTTAAAATTTCTCAGCCGCTGATTAAATTTTCTTTTATCTCATATTGTTGTCATTGGAACATAATAAATGTTTACGTGGAATAATTACACGCAAAAAGACATATGCACGTATATATGAATTGGCAATGAAGAGTTCCTTTTCTCACAGTTGCAGCCTAAGGGCCCACATATGAAAATTAATTTACTTATTCAGGGTTTGAAGTGTGTGGCCAGGACGATGATTCTGTTCTAAAATTGTATTCAATAGTTTTGAAAAGCTTAGGTAATTATTGATGAAATGAATGTAGTATTACAAAATCTTGAAGATTAAAATGAAAACATGAGGTAATTCGGATCACACACACCTACTTGTGAGCTGTACGTCATAACAGCCTTACCCCTAATACGTCCTGATCTTCTAGCGTGGCAGCAGGTTATTTTCAGCATGGGTTATTGTGAAATAACAAAATAGGTGGTTTCAAGAATAGCATGATATCCTAGGGAAAAAATCCTATATTAGTATTCCATAATTCTGGTTATATCATAGTTAATTTGAAAATCTGAAGGAGCGGGACTTGTTCGAGGAGTGGGGATTTTGTACAGCAGGTTATATCAAAGGCTACTTGTTCAAAAAATATCTTTATACCCATTTTAAACAAAAGCCTGTGTTGTGTATAAAGACATGAACTTTTTTTTTATAAAGAATTATATTAATCTAGTGTATTATTCCTTAAAATCTTTCATGAACATTTTTTTTGTATACAGTTCAGCGACTCCCAAATTATCAGTAGTTTAGGAGGCGAACTGTAATAGTTTACAGTATTTTTACACCCACCTAACTGACTGCTCTGTTCCATTGACATAATATGGTTGTGCCCATAGGTCAGTATTGTATGCCCGAAGAGGGCGTCACATTAACACCAAAGCAACATCTTCTGACAACCGATGAAATTCTGTACCTCGCTGACCTGTTTGTCCGTGAGGGCGTAAAGAAAATTCGACTTACCGGAGGAGAACCAACCGTCCGGAAGGATATCGTTGACATTGTGGGTAAGTCCTTCAAATGTTGTGATAAAGTCTTTTGTTTACTTATTGTATGGATGTCATTTTTTTTAAAAAAAAGGAAATACATAGACAAAACAAGCCAATATGACAGCTTTTTATCAATTACTATTTATTAACGATTTTTACCAGATTTTGTCCATTAAAAATCATAACTTGATAGTAGATCATTATTTTAAATTCCTAGTATGAATGCAACAATATTCCATTGTGTTCAGTAAAGATGTCTGTGATTGTAGTGTATTGGTTGATGATGATTATATATTATTTTATTGAATCTGTGTATCATTTTTTTTCCGTCTATGATAGTGTGTGATGACTACTTAAATATAATGACGTCATTTAATAACGTTTATTTTAATTAAAATTGTTTTTGTCACTGATGACAAAACCATTGGTAGAATTCTGCCTATTTTGATTTGAAGAACCCAACCATTACAGCTTTATCATAATGTAAATAAATAATGACTAAATTATACGTGGTTACTTTTTTTTTTTTTTTTGCGTAGGTGCACTGAAAAAGATCAACGGGTTAGATACTGTTGCCATGACGACAAACGGTCTGATTCTAACAAGGCTCCTCGTGCCCCTTCAGAGGGCAGGCCTGGACATCATCAACGTCAGCCTGGATACGTTGAGGGCCGACCGTTACGAAGTGGTGACTCGCAGGAGGGGATGGGAGAGGATTATGGCAGGAATTGATTTAGCAATACAACTGGAATATACCCCTATCAAGGTAACAAATAAAGGGTTCCACTATGTAGTCACATAGTAAAAAATGCAGTTCAAGTAAGATCAAGTTATTACTTTCCTTGGTGATCTATTATTTTCTTTATTGCCAAGTCTAATAACGTATTAGAAGAGATGGAGATTGTGACGAAAGCTAGACTACAACACCCAAGCTCGACCATTTTTATAATAGTTTTCCTTAGTCATAATTTTGATATGGATTGATTTTCTTACTGGAAAATCAAGATTCAGTTATTCTGTTTAATAGATTAATTAGTTTCGTGTATTACTTCTACCATTCATTTATTGCTATCCTGTCTTCTTGTAAAATAATTTGTTAATTTGGAGGTGCATTTCATTTTTATCATTAAATTTTTGGAGCTGAACAAAGTTTGTTGTGTTGAGACTTTTTCATGTAGCGAAGGAAAATTGTATGGGTAATGATAAATCTTTGAATAAATATATACTAATAATGAAAATATATATTTAGCGGAGAAAAAAAAATATTTTGAAGATTGCATCTAACATGAAGGTCCGCCCATGGCATATCACAACTCGTCTTTAGACAAATGTTACAATCCTTTTTAATCTCTTCAGGCTAAATGTTGTTATTCATTTGGGTCTTGCTGGTTGTGTAAATTGAAATTAATACTAAATATGTTTTATATATTTGAAATAAATTTGTCGGCTGCATTTTGCATCTCCTTGCAGATCAACTGCGTCGTCATGCGAGACTTCAACGACGACGAAATATGCGACTTTGTTGAATTTACCAAGGACAGAGACGTGGACATCCGATTTATCGAGTATATGCCCTTTTCTGGCAACAAGTGGAATGACAAGAAAATGGTATCCTACCAGGAAATGCTGGATAAAATTAGAAGCAGATGGCCCGATTTCAAGGCTTTGCCAAATGAGCCAAACGACACGTCAAAGGTAATGTTTGAAATAAAAATTTATTTACACAGTTTTCTCATTTGATCTTGTGCATAATTGATTTTTTATAATGTATATACATATATGTATCTATAGGACTATAAATTCTCCACCCTCTTAGTGTTTATCAATATTGCTCCTTTTTATTTTTTATATATCATAGTAATTTTTTGAAAATTTATAAGCTGACAACCACTTTAGTACTGTCTCTCTCTCTAGTGGTGCATGACATCACACAATTAATTGCTCCTAGAATTGATTTGATAAAGCTGATTCCACCCACAATTGCCCCATGAATTAGGCCGAAAAAGCTCATTCCACCTGCTCATGAATAAAGTTGAAAATATTATTTCGCGCACATTTTATTTAGCGATATTGCAAGTATTTGCTCGAGCCGAGCAGGGCAAGGAGACGAAATGGGAGGAGCGACGGAGGAGGTCGAGGCGACGGTACCAAACTAATCCAGTTCCAATTTATATTTACATTCTGTGGACTCGTTTCAAATCATACACAAAAGCACATCCTTCTTTAATTTAGATCATAATTATTTGTGTAAAATTAATGATTTTCCATTTAATTCATTGTATTTTTTCACCCCATGAGAACAATTTATCCAAATAACTTAATTTTTCTTTCTTTGAACCAAAACACATCAATTCTCATTTTTCTCCTAATAATAATAATAAAAAAACAACTTGATTGTAGACATATCTGTATATATTTTTATCAGGCTTACCACGTTCCTGGATTCAAGGGCAAGGTTGGATTCATCACTTCGATGAGTGAACATTTCTGCGGTTCCTGCAACCGTTTAAGATTAACAGCCGATGGTAATTTGAAAGTTTGCCTATTCGGAAATGCCGAAATATCCCTAAGGTAAGATGTTTTATCACTTTGACAGAGCAAGACAGTTTTAACTTTGTTGTTTGATAGGCTAGAGATTAAGGCTTTTACCGTCAATGTTATATTTCCGTTTTATCAGGGACGCAATTCGAAACAATTGCAGCGAATCTGATCTACTGGCCATGATCGGTGCTGCCGTCAAGAGGAAAAAGAAACAACACGCAGGTAATTGGCAGTTTTTTTTTTTGGATGCAAATTAGAAATGTATGTCAGCGTGAGAGGTTAAGGGGGCGGAGAGCATGTGTGCTATTTCAGTCAGCAGAGGGGAAGGTGAGGTGTTCAAAAAAATTATATTTGTTTGCGTTTCAGGCATGCAGAACCTTTATAAGATGGAAAATCGGCCAATGATACTTATCGGTGGATGACCGAGATGTACGTATTTTTGGAGTGTCACATTCACTTTAATTTGCACCATTTTCTTCAAACACCCCCTATTTTCAAGATCTATAAATTAGTTTTATTTGTCGATATTATTCCCAGTCTCTCAAAATCAGAAATCCATGTAATTAAGCAGCCACAAAGGAACTTATAGTTCACTATCTAACTGTTGCTAGCATTTGTGAAGTATTTTGTAGGCAAATTTAAATACCCCCCTGAGTTCTCAAATTACTAGTTGTAAGGCAGACTCAATCATATCTGAAAATGGACTGCGGAGATTGTTTAACATCTTTAGCTCTTTCTTGAACAGAAGTTTCTTTTGAACATTTTTTGGCGATATTACAAGTCTGTGCTCGAGTCTAGCGGGTAAGTGGGAGGAATCGACAAAGGGGGATGAGGCCACGGTACACAAAAATTTCAATTATTGTAAGTGGTAGTTTTAGATTCATTGTCGTTTCTTCTTATGTGATGGAAGCCTGAATGATTTGAATCTTGAAAAAAAAAAACATCTCTCTTCCTTGATCCTTAACATGATTTCTCCTGCTCAATAAGTATTCTTTCAAATAACGCTTTTGCTTTCTGGTTGTATATGATGAAGCATCTCTATTTTAAATATAATTCGAGGTATTTGTCCTCTCTACTGTTGCAGCTATACTTGCCAAAGATCAGGACGACGGAAGTGATTTCCTCGATAGGAGCGCAAAAAGACTCCTCTCTTTTGTTAACTTTGATCTGAGGGGAAAAAATTGTGCATCTTATTTTTACAATTGTGTCGTCCGTCCGAAAAAGGAACACGGTGATATTTCTAGCATAAACAAGTTTCTTACCAAAGGTTTCACACAAACAAACACATATGTGATGGTACGCCCTTACTCAACCAACGTTTTCAGTGCCAGTGCGAGTGGCCGTGTAGATCTGAGTTACAAAGTGTCCCGTCAGTGTCACAGTTCTCACTCGCCAGAGAAATCATTGACTCACGTGGACGAGGTGACGGGTAAAGCCCAAATGGTAGACGTCGGTTCGAAGCCCGTTTCGACCCGGACGGCAAAAGCTCGGGCCAGAGTAAAAATCGGGAAGGAGCTGACTGACCTGATTTTGCGAAACGGACTCAAGAAAGGTGACGTGCTGAGCGTCGCCCGGTTGGCGGGCGTCTTCGCAGCCAAGCAGACGTCGAGCCTCATCCCGCTGTGCCACAACATACCGTTATCCGTAGTCAAAGTGAACGCCGTCCTGTGTACGGAATCGGACAGCGTCGTGATCAACGCAACTGTTAGATGTGAAGGTAGGACAGGCGTCGAGATGGAGGCGCTGACTGCCGCCACCGTAGCGGCGCTCACAGTTTACGACATGTGTAAAGCCGTTTCGCACGACATTGTCATAACTGACATCATGCTGCTGGATAAAACGGGGGGCACAAGGGGCGAGTTTCACAGGGTATAATTTGTGTGTTGCGAAATGTTTCAGTACGCACGATTTTTAATTGCGCTTTACGCAGCTGTAAAAGTTACCATCTCCTTGCCAAGTATAGTTAATATTTCCTTATAAGACTGTAGTAATTCTTCATAGACAAGTTTGATTTAGAGAGAGTATATATGATTAATTCTGTTCTTTAACGATGGTCGAGGTTAATGAAGGATTCGAACTGTCGCAGCTCATACCTAAGAGATTTTCTGCTCGTGGAAATTTTTATTGTGGTGGTTGCGAGTCCTGTATTAGGGATATATTGCAATTACCTAATACGGTTTGTTCATGACCTACCATGTTGCGAGTGTCCGTCGCTCGTGAGCCACGAAGAGGTTGGTTGGTATACCTGTAACTTTCCATTAGTACTGATGTTTGCAAATATCTTATTCCAAAACATTACTGAATACAGATGATGACTTGGAGTAAGGCTAGTGGTTTTTTTATATACATATATTTTTAGGTAAACTTTATTTTACAAGAAGGCATCTTTAACGGCACTGCAGATCGTAGACAGGCCAATTTATTATGTCCGTTAAATATTGAGGTTTGTTACATTTTAGATTACTCGAATTTCTCTGTGATATTTACTATTTTTGTATATGCTTCTAAAAACTTGATGGCATCGTTAAGGTTTCTTAGTGGCGTTTTCCTTGTATATCTCGTACCTGTTCAAGAGTGTTCATAATGTTGTAGAGAAGCAAAGTTTTGCGGATATTTCACAATGCCCGGGACATCTTGATAATGTCTAGGAACGATTAACATATCACGCATCGAAGGTTTTCCCCGGTGTACACACTGGATAAACAGTTCTTGGGTTTCCACCCGGGTCAAACGAAGCTTAGGCCAAGGAGTTTCGATGGCGTTGTAATGTCGTGGCTTAAGCTCCAAGAATTGTTTATATGTTGATATCACACTTCAGATGATAAATAGTGTTTAAAAGTTATCAACACTTCCAATTACAAGAGTTATATATCCTTTAACGAAATGTATCTGTGCTGTGACCTTTTGTAGAGTTGAAAGAAATTGATATACGAGTATTACTGTCAACGTCGACCAAATATAATAATCGCAGGTGGCGTTGGGGGAAAAACAAACTTGTTGCGATTGCTCAAATTTTTTTATCCGTTATTTTGACGAAAACCCGGTTTCGTGATACGGGAAGGTGCTAAGGTTAATAATGCAAATTAATTTACCTGTATTGTTCGGTGCGTTGTAATTTAATACACTATTTTGTGCAATGAAGGTACAAACTTAAAACGTTTGTATAATTTATAATGTAGTTAGGCATTACCACTCCAGTTTAATCAATTGAGAGCAAATGTATTGATTATATATATCTGAAAATGTAAGCTTTCTCGGCATTGCAGCCGGACTCTGTAATCTAGGAGGAAAATCGGTCTGTTCTTGTTGTTGTGACGACGGCCGCTGAAATGACTGCAGCAGCCTTCCGTTTGCAATCCCGAGAAAGTTTAGTGCACGACAATAAATGATGGCTATTGGAGAAAATGGAATTTATATATTTAAAGGGTAAAATGTAATTTTTTTTTTAATTATTACAACTTTACAAGGGTAATAGTATTATAAAGCAAGTTTGGTTCCATTCTTTTTTTATAAACAAACACTTGAAAAGTAATTGATTTTTTTCCTTCACATTGTAAATCTAGAAGTGCTTTTTGTTATGTCCTGTTACAAGAATGTATACGAGTTATTAGGACGACTGTTCATAATGGAATTTATGAATGTGTTCTTCTGCAAATGTATTTTTTTTTACATGCAAAATGGTTAATAAAATTTATTCATTAAATGTTTTTTTGTTGTTGTTGCTTGTTAGTTAACCCTAGTTTCGGCATGCCTGGGTGTGGTGTAACTTGGTAGTTACATTGCCAGTCACTTTTTGAACTAGATACAATTTTATATATAATATAATTGGGGAGAAAGTTGGGAGAGGTGATTATACATATATATATATATATATATATAAATTATATATATATATATATATATATATAATATATATATAATTAATGGGGAAAGGACAGAGAGATAGAAAGAAGATGACAAACATGACAATGTCATTTCCTACCTCATAGGTAGCTCCTAACTCTTCAACCCCACTTACACCTGTCGTATCCCTACTACACTCGTTGTTTAATTGTACCTTCGTCTCCCGCATTTCCGCATTAATCCTTTTGTCTCCCACTTCACCAAAAACTTCTCTCTCTCTCTCCGTTTCGGAACTCTCAACTCCGGAACAACACCGAAAACCCACGGAGTCGTCGGCCAGCCGATCACTGGAAATGTCTTCCTAACCTTCTGATGAAGGGGGCGGTGCCTCCGAAAATTCAAGTTCTCCTAAACTCACAAGGTGTCTACCATCTATGAACCTCAGGTAAGTCATCTTCTTTCTATCTCTCTGTCCTTTCCCCATTAATTATATATATATTTATATATATATATATATATAGAAATGACACATTGGACACGTGACAAAGTCACACATGTGGGAGAAACGCATGAAATTTGCTTTTTGAATCATATGTTCACCATAGAATTACGCTCAAAGAAATACATATGTTAAGCGAGGTAAGGAATAGGAGACTGAAAATATTCAATGCAGCCAGGACTCGAACCTGGATACACGAAATCGGTCCGCGTAACTGCCACTAGAGCCGTGGCGTGCGCTAAATCAAGTACGGCTAACCAAACGTTTTCAGTCTTCATGTATTAGGTTTTTCAAGGTAGGATGGACAGAGAAGAGAGTTTGGGGCGTCCGTTAAGGATTGATGATTCTTTGGACACGACTGTAAAGAGAAACAGAAAATGGCAGGCACCGCATAGGGTTTCAGAATCTAGAATTTTCGGAGGCGCCGCCCCCTTCATCACGTCAGGAAAAAATTTCGAGTAACGGCCTGCCGCAGGGGACGGTGCCTCTGAAAATTCCAGAATCTGAAACCCTACGTGGTGCCTGGCCATATGCGAACTTCAGGTACGTCACCCAAATTTCTGTCTCCCTTCCCTGTCCTTATCGATTATACATTTACATACGTACTCGATGAAAGTTTGGTCTACTTAAAACTTGCCTCATATGGGTTTTCATTACATAAAGAAATACAGATGCCTTAAGAAAGGTTGAAGTAAAACCAGTAACCATTTCATTTAAAGGTAACAACGAGAGTTGAAGTTAAACCTGAAGGCGTCTTCGTCTCGTCATTCAAGTTGGAAACTGTGATTGGCCCATAAAGTACGGTCACACCTTTATTGCTCCCTACACTGTAATGTGAATCACAATCTTCAGAAGGCGTGACCTCATACCGTTTCAAACGCTGACAAAGTTAACTCTCGTCGACCAGAAATCCGTCCACGGGCAAATCTCCAATTTGGTTTCACCTCCAAACTAGAGCTCGGGAAAGATTTAGGCAAATATTTCAAAAAAAAATAAATGACAATGCAAGGATAATGAATAATGCTGTATTTACTGTTCAAACTTCATTTCAGAAACATGAAATACATTTATATATATATTTTTTTTACATTAGAAAAAAAATTAGAGGACCGAGGAAAATAATTTTTCTCTTTGAGAGTAAATTCTTTTTAAAATACCTTCAATGCTTATATTTAAAAACTTATTAAAATATAGGTCAATAAATTTTATGGCACAACTCCATTTGAATTCTGCAACTTAAACCAAATATATCTATAAAACATACTTCCTTTCATTTTTATTTACATTTTCAGCCTACACAATAAAAGATGCACATGAAATGGAAGGCATATTTGTGTGATTAAGTTGATTTGAAACAATCTTCTTCACAGCACAACAAGTGGTGTAACGCGTCGCACAAAATACCAGGAATTCTTTCGGCGTAAAAAACTATCCCATCTTTGAATTTACACACAGTTTCCTGTGGTGACACTATTTTTTTTATTATTATTTATATTCTAAAATAATGTAAATGTACAGAATAATCACAACTTTTTTTTTTGTAAAAATTATAGTTAAGTAAATTGAACCGTTCACACGGCAGAGGCGTCGCAGCCCTGATTCTTTATGTGCCTCGCCAGCTCTTGCTCCATCAAGAAGCTGTCGCCGCAGTCCGAACAACGGAATAGCTGATGGTCAGTTTCGTGTTTCTTCATGTGCAGGTTCAGTTTCCCTTTCAGGGTGAAGGACTTGTCGCAGATAGAGCAGACGTAGGGCCTGTCTGTCGTGTGGCGGCGGACGTGGCTGATGAACTCTGAGCGCCAGAAGAATTCTTTGTTGCAGTGAGGACAATTGTATCGTTTAACCTGAAAATTGATAATCGTCGTGGAAAATGTTCAATTAGGATTAATCATCGATAAAATTCCAAGTTATTTAGTACCCATGGTCTTATTTATTCACAAGCTTGAGAAACGCTACAAAAAAAATATTTTTCCAGCTTCCATTTAACATTTAATATGACAAATAAAAAGACGGCCAAAACGTCGGCGTATAAATTCATCACTATTTATTCAAAACTGACATTTCGTCACCATTTTGAGACTTCGTCAGGCATACTACAAACATAATATTACAATAAATCAAATATGGGTTCTACGTTAGAACTTTATGAATAAATGGTGATAAATTTATGCGCCGACCTTTAAGGCCGTCTTTTTATTTATTGAAAATTTAAAAGTCCGAAAACTATGTTGTGACGTTTAACATGTATTTACTCTTTGACAGCAGAGAAAGCTCACCTTGCTGTGCACTTTGCGATGTGCGTAGAGGGCGGTGGGGCCGGCGAAGCTCTTGTTGCAAGCCGTGCACTGATATGGCCTTTCGCCAGTGTGCCTCCTCACGTGGATCACCAACTGCTGGTTGGTGTAAAACGCCTTGTCACACAATTCGCAGCGGTACGGTTTCTCGCCCGTGTGCCACCTGACGTGGACCTTCATGTGTATGGCTTTCCTGAATTCTCTGCCGCAATATTCGCAAGTAAAGCACTTCTGAGGAGGTTTGGCGTTCTGCTTAGTTTCCAGCAACGGCCGGTAACGCACGGGAATGCGATTCTCGTCGTTTCCAAAATGTGCGCGTATGTGCGCTGGGATCTGGAACGACAAAAATTAAAATCAGAAAGGATAAGTACTCCAGTAATGATGTCTCAAAACATATGTGCAGATAAAAAGTGGACCCGGGAAACTTAATATTACGCCACTTCAGCATTCAATTAATACGTTCACGTACATTTGCTTTTCTTAAGACAGTTTTCCCACAAATGTCACACTTGTGTCCCCTTTTCAATGTAGGATTATGAAGCAGCAGGTGACGGTGTAAAATTGAAGGCTGAGAGAACAGCTTCTGACAGATAGGGCAGGTGAGATTGATTCGACGCTGAGGGCCAGACCTCGCTCTCCGTGCCGCGTGGCAGCTCATGTAATGCTTAAGTAAACTCTTCACGCTGAAGACTGATTGGCATATGTCACACACCTGGAAAACACGACAGAAATAAAGATAAACACATCAAGTAAAGCTCTTCACTACAAATCTCTATAATTCATCAAAAGTTGTGGTACACCCACGATTTCAAACGTAACATAGCAAGTGATAAAAACATACATAAAGAATATAAATGAAACAATTACCAATAAAAAAAGTTAAATAACTTGAAACACAAACACACAAAATAAATTCCATTGACCAAATAGAAGAATTTAGCATAGATTATTGTGCGCATGCTCTTTCACGACACCTACCAGGCTGGAGTCGTGTTGGTGAGTCTGCTTCAGATGGTCTTTGAGCTCCTTGGTGTCAATGAAAGACATTTTGCAGTTGAAACACCTGTAATCTTCCCTAGCAGGATGGAGGTACATGTGGAAACTGAGGATCGATTTACGGTTAAAGGACTTGGGGCACGAGGTGCAGCGAAACGGTTTCTCGCTGTTGTGAATGATCTTATGTCTTTGGTAACTAGCTCTATCTCTCAACACGCGACCGCACTGCGAACACATGAAGGACTTGACCACAGCGTCCGGGTGGCGACGCTTGTGCAGCGCCAAAGTCCGCGCGTCGCAAAATTTGCGGCCGCAAATGCTGCAGGTGTTAGAGCCGTCGTTGTGTTGGAGTTGAGCAGTGTGGGTGCGAAGCTGCTCGTCGTTAAGGAATTCTTTCTTGCAAATCTGGCACCTGTGACTGTCGGGAGGTGGCGGTCCGTACAGTCCCATGCTGGAGGGCAGATCCGATTCCTATAATGTTATAAAAGCGTTAACAAGTTTCCACAATCAAGCTCTCCCCCCAAAAAAAAATGTAGAACATGAAGCGGGTACTTCTGATGTAACACGAGGTTTTCGAAAGAGGGCAAGTAAAACAAATTTCCCTCTCGTGCGAACCTCGGAATTTCTGTTCACCATCACCAACAACTTGTTCTGTAAAATTAACTTAAAACTAGTTGTAAAATATTGATAAACTACAATTACTAAATTAGAAACTGGACCAGTTTGATGCAGTTGCTTTGTCCCTCCCACTTGCCGCACCTTTTATACGATTTATCTAACCTATCTGTGATTAAGCTCTGAATATCATTTCAAATCTGTATAAATTGAAGGGAAATTCACCACTAATGGTCTTTAAATTGGTTATTAAGCTGTATAGAATGAAGGAAAGTTTATTACTAAGTTACAATTTTTCACAGATTAAGGCCTGAAAAATCATTTCAAAGCTATAAAATGAAGGGATATGTGTTACTAAATTACAAACGTTTGACTGAGAAATCCTTGATGATAATATTCGTCACGAACAGTAGAGAGAGAAACGATACAGCGGGGCGGAGCTAAGTGGGAGAGGGGGGCAAGACAACATCAAAGTGGTTCTTGGCCCTAAATTAAATTAAAAAAATTACACAATTAAACACATTTCAGAGCATTTTACCTCCGAGTTGGCTCCATTAGGCCTCTGTTTACTGTGGCAGCGATAGTGCCGGTACAGCTGCACTATGGTTGTGAAACCGGCTTGGCACTCTTCACACCCGATGGGGAATCCGCTGACAGGATAGTTTACAGGCCCGAGACCCGGATGGTAACAGCGCTTGCGGCACGAGGTACAACTCAGCATCTTCCCGCGGTGGGACGCTTTGCGATGGGCGACCAGGTTGCCCCAAGAGACGTACGTGCTGGGACATAGCTGGCAGGAGAAGAAGCGACTTTCCCTGGGGAAAAGAGAGACGGGACAAAACTTATTTACAGTGAAGGCGACGGAAAGCGATATTGCGTAAGCTACAAACTTTCCCTTCCTATACCTGTGTGTCAGAATGTGCACATCAAATTCTTCAAAATCGGTAAAAGTTCTCTCACAAAAATCACATGGCATCGGAAAACTGATACTAATTTTGTGGAGCTGAAACAAGTTTTCCAAGTCGGCTTCTATTTTCTGCAGTTCGCTTTTATCTGCGTTCCTCGAGAGATCTTCGTTAGGTTTGAAATTGTTACTTTCTTGCTGGACACTGTAAACATTCAAAATATGCACTAAATGTAGGAATATAGGCATAAGAAATTTTCATATTTGAAATGTTAAAATTTTAAAATCCTAGAATAATAACAATAGAAATATGTGAAATTTAGCACAAGAAAATAGCTTTGATAATTATTAGGATAGACAAAACATGGAGAAAGTGAACAGTTGAGAGAAAACTAAAAGGATCTTGTATTAAAACACAAAGTATTTTAAGTAAAAAAAAAGGGAGAAAGAGGGCTAGATATATATTTTTTAAATGTTGCTTATTAACACTACTTGGTGGAAAGGAAAAAAATACAAACAATTTGCTTACTTGTTCCTCGCAGCACTAGCAACAATGAGGTCAATGTCGTCATTGTCCTCTCCGAAAATCTGAGCAACCGTTGGATCATGAGAGGTCTGATCCACCGCTCTGTCCTATGGTGAAAAAAAAATTAAAAACAAATGCAATACAAAGTTATCGATTAAAGTGGGGGATTTCAAACCAAAGAAAGAAAAAAAAAAGGGGGCATCTTGAATGCTACAAACTTACCACCAACAACTTATCTAGGTTCTGCATTAAGTTTGACAACTTGGAAAAACTCTGGACTAGACTCTGGACAGGGTGAATGGTCGCTGTAGGATCCTGTGAAATGAAAGCATGCTTACGTTAGACAATTTTTATCAAGCTTTTTTTGGGGAAAAATAGAAATATATCAACAACTTATGGAATAATATGTAGGTACATAGAGTTCGGATGTTGCACCTGTTCGTCTATATCTAAGAATTTTCCTTCATTTAAGCCACAGTTTTCAATTACGAGTCACTTAACGTATAATTTTCATTTAATTTAAGCAAACTATTGGAAATAAATGATTGGGAAAATGATTATGACATATTAGGGTTAAGACGGTTGTGACGTACAGCTGAAAAGTACGCGTGTGATTCGAATTCTGCCCATATATATAGATATGTATAAACAGAACTGGACTAGTTTGGTACCGACACCTCCTTCCACTTCCCCTGATCGAAACACAAAACTTGAGTACAGCAAATACGATCAATCTAACGTATCTGACATTATGGAAACACTGTAGTAACATCACAGGCTTGGTCAGCGTAGGTGTATGACGGTACCAAAGTGGTTGTTAGCCAAAAAAAACCTATATAATAATAGGAACTTGACGAGTTTGAGAAAGTGGTGAAGTTATATCCCCCAAATCTACGCCTTTAACTCATGATTGGTTCACAACTAAAGACATCACAGTCTGTTGATGTGTATACAATGAAGGGAAAATCCTGATATATATGTTTGCGGGATCGTATTCCCCTTTAGCCGAGTTTGGAAACAGCTCTCTTAAGTTTCCTGTATTGAGACTTTTTTTGTGTGCGTAATGGAGGGAAAATTCTAAGGAGAATGATAAATATTTAAATAAATTTTTGAAGACTGCTTCTCACACTAAGAGAGATTTGCATGGCTTTGTGGTGTATCTTAACTTCTCTCTAAGCCCAATGATGTAACAAAAGTCCTTTCTAAATAAAGAATTATATAAAAAAAATATATCCAAAAAGTAATATAGCTAGCTGATGCACTGAAATAAAGAGGGGGAAAAACCCTGTATAATACTACACAACAACCTTCTCTAAATAAAAACAAACTGTAAGAAAAAGAAATATTAAAAACTCTAAATTTGAATGATAATTTTTGATTCCTTTCATTAATATTTAACTGCCACACTTACTGTGAATATATAAATCCTTTCTACCCAAAGTCACTTCATTTTCAGACAATATTTTAATCACAGACGTGGTTTTATTTCTCAGCTGCCGTCATTCACCGGTCTGTTGTCTGCTCCAACGTTACAAAAGTTTAATTTGTTGTCAATCTCACTGAAAACCATTGAGCGGAAATGGTACAGTAAATGTTATAGTTCATGCCAGAAGTTCATGTGAAAGATTGCCAGAGAAACTTTTGCAAAATAGGAAGGAAAACATTTGGCATGATCACTCTAACCTAGTTCAATTACACAAGGCACAGTACATTTCAAGAAAAATTTAATAGTTTGTGCATGAGGAGAACAAAAACTTGTAAAATGCCCAGGTGAAATAGTGAGAATAGTTGTCATATGTGAAGCTGGGCCACTGCTGGTTGGGAGGTGGAATTATGTACTTGAAAATACCTCATGTTTTCAGGTTGGATGTGAAACAAAGTTTCAGTTTCGTGTTACACCTAAATATTTGCAACGCGGCGGTAAATATTGAGACAGTTTGCTTCGACATTTATTCGAAGCAAGGATTTCCGTCGTAACGGCGACGTGATATCGTTTATTAAAGACGAGAGCAAGGATAAACTACGTGCATTTCAAATTAAAATTCCCTCATTTTCTCCTATCCAATGAACTGACTCTTACGTATTTCGTGGGCCGAATAGTAACAAAAACTACATCTATTTTAGTAATCAGAAGTTTTAGGGAGCATTAATCGGCCGCCCTGCAGCTATTCCCTCCCGGATAAATATTCCATGGGTAGCATAAAATACCATTGCCTGACAAAACAACAACATGGAGGGAGAAATTTGGTCACCGTTAACAGATATTATTAGTCGTGCCAAAATATTTTTAAAAATATATTAATTATCGAGTTTTGAGTGACCTACCTCGGAATTAGTTAAGCATATTTCCATGGAAATTTAACGAAAATGTACAAGTTTTAAGAAAAATAAATTGTGAAACATTTCATTCTTCTTTCCAAAGTTAGGCATAGTGTGTGAGGCAAAGATAATCGTGGCGGAGTAGCGAACATCTTTGGTCGGTTTGATTCGGGACCAGCCGCCGGGTGTCCGAGGCGAGGCCAACCTCTGATGACGGTTTCTCATCCACTGAGGACGCCCCTGGTGATGTCACGACGCCGAGGAACATCGGACGTCGTCCTGCTGAACTGGAAGATCGCCTCGCATTTGGCCAAAGGGTATGGTGGGGGGAGGTTTTGCTCACAGCAACGAGGAAAAGAACATTGAAGGACTGAAATGTTGTTAACAAGAAGGCGCACATTGCAGCAAAGTTACAATAAGAGAGAGAGAGAGGGCGGACTTGAAGGAGGAGGATCATCTGAAAAGGGAAAGTTTGGCTTTGAACCGAGGCGAAGGAGCGGAAGGATCACAAGAAGCTGGATGTGGATGGTTCGAAGAACAAGGATCATTTACAGAATGTTTTTAAACGTGAACAATAGTTCCGCTGCGAAGAAAGCTGAGCCACAATTGTCTCTTTAGGAGTGAATGTCTTCCACCTTAAAGAAGAGGAAGGCCTTGTTTTCTGTCGAATCCTTGGTTTCCCGATTCTCCTCGCTTATATTTTTGTCTTTCCCGATTCTCCTCGCTTGTATTTTTGTCTTTCCCGATTCTCCTCGCTTGTATTTTTGTCTTTCCCGATTCTCCTCGCATATATTTTTGTCATTGATCTCGCCCTTCCTCCATATTCTCCCTCTTGAACCCGCTTTACGGGGCGAAGGGAAACTCCGAATAGTAATATCTACTAAACGTTTAACGTCGTTATAAAATCTAAGTATTATCCCCTTGCAACACCGTTGTTCCTTTCTTCTGACTTTTTTTTTCTCATTCACAGTTCTGTTTTATTCTTCTTCTTCATTGTTTATCCTTGTTAAAATGTCGCGTTCAAGCTTTCCGTGGCATATTTTAACCCTTTGCATATTTAACTCCGCTCCGTTGATTCGATTCTCTTTTCCCTCAAACCACATTGGATTTCTTCTTCTTCTTTTTTACATTATCTTAACGTGAAAAATGGTTCCGCTGCGAAGAAAGCTGAGCCAATTGTCTCTTTAGGAGTGAATGTCTTCCACCCTAAAGAAGAGGAAGGCCTTGTTTTCTGTCGAATCCTTGGTTTCCCGATTCTCCTCGCTTGTATTTTTGTCTTTCCCGATTCTCCTCGCTTATATTTTTGTCTTTGATCTCGCCCTTCCTCCATATTCTCCTTCGTCCAATCAGAATTTTTTTTATTCCGGACCCCGTTTTACGGGGCGAAGGGAAACACCGAACAGTAATATCTACTAAATGTTTAACGTCGTCGTCGTAAAATCTTAGTATTATCCCCTTACAACACCGTTGATCCTTTCTTCTGACTTTTTTTCTCTTTCACAATTCTGTTTTATTCTTCTTCTTCATTGTTTATCCTTGTTAAAAGGTCGCGATCAACCTTTCCGTGGTATATTTTAACCCTTTACATATTTAACTCCTCGCCGTTGATTCGATTCTCTTTTCCCTCAAACCAAATTGGATTTCTTCTTCTTCTTCTTTTACATTATCTTAACGTACGTTTCTCCCTTCGCCTCTTCTCAATTTCATCCTCTATACAGATTAGATAAGTTCCTCTTTTTTTTGTATTTTCTTGTGTTTAGTATCTATTTATGTACGTTTCCCCTCGCAACTTTCCCCTTTAGTCTCAACCAAATTTAGGTTTCTTCTTCTTTTACCTGTCCTTGTTAAAAATTTCTCAGTCCCTTAAAACTAATCATTCACAACACTTTTCTCTTCGGCGTTGTTCCCTTTCTCCTCTCGTTCAGTTCAAGCAGGATGAGTTTAATTCATCTCCTTTATTGTCTGCCCTTATTTTTTATTTATTTTTAAATCTTTGTGCTTTCTCTACTTTATTCTGACCTGAGCCAGTTGTCTCTTCTACTCTGAAGAAGGAAAGGGCTTGTTTACTGTCGAAACATTGCTTTCCCGATTCTCCTCGCTTGTATATATATTTTTTATCTTACACCCTTCCTCCATATTCTCCCTCATCCACTCTGAATTTTGGTTTATTGATAAACCTATCTGGCCAATGGAAAAAACGCTGAACAATAATATCTACTAAATGTTCAACGTCGTTGTCGTAAAATCTTATTTGCAAATTGTATTACCACGTTACAACACTTTGCTCCTCACCTTTTATCCTTTCTTCTCAATTTTTACTCACTCATAATTCTGTTTCTTCTTCTTCGTTGTTTATCCTTGTTAAAATGTTGCTTTTATACTTTCCGTGGTATATTGTAACCCTTTGACTCAATCCTCTTCTCTTTCCCTCAAACCAAATTGGATTTACTCTCCTATTATTATTATTTTTACATTCTCTGCTGTATCGTTATCTCTTTACCTACGCTTCTCCTCGCTGTTTATCCTTTAAATCTTTTACTCTGTCTTTCCCTCAACACAAATTAGATTTTTTTCTTTTCCTTTTTTACAAGCTTGGTTGTATAGTATATATTTACATCCTTTATTCTGATTTTTTCTTTTCCTTTTTTACATGCTCGGTCGTATAGTATATATTTACATCCTTGTTGTATAGTATATATTTACATCCTTTATTCTGTCTTTATTCTGATTTTTTCTTTTCCTTTTTTACATGCTCGGTTGTATAGTATATCTTTATATACGTTTCTCCTCACCCCTTCTCCTTTACATCCTTTATTCTGTCTTTCCCTCAGCAGAAATTACATTTGTTCCTCTTTTTTACATTCTCTTGTGTATAGTATCTCGACGTTTCACCTCGCCACTTTCCCTTTATTCTCTCTCTTTCGCTGAACCAAATCTAGGTTTCTTCTTCCTTATAGCCAGCCCTTATTTAAATTTTCTCACTCCATGACACAACACCTTTCTCTTCAGCGTTGTTCCCCTTTCTCCTCTCGTTCCGTTCAAGCAGAATGAGTTTAATTCATCTTCTCCTTTATTGTCTGTCCTTGTTAAAATGAAATTCTTTGTGCTTCCTCTAGTTTATTTTGACCCTTTACATAATCTTCTCCTCACTTTGGATCCCATTCTTCTTTCTTTTTCTCCACCCGAATTATGTTTATTCTGCTCTTTCTACTTTTGTCTGGTTTATTCTGCCCGTTTTACATGCGTTTTTCCTCTCTGCTGTTCTTTTTTGGCCCCTCTCTCTTTTTTCGTTCAAACCGAAAAGGGGGGGAAGAGAGACTTCACAGTTACAGAGTTGCTTCAAAAAAAAAGCATATTGCTGGTTTATACTGATGCATTACAGCAGTATTCTTCTCGAAAACTGGTTAATTCATCTCGTCTATCCTTGTTAAACGTTTGTCTTTCTACTTTCCCCGATTTATTCTCTTTACAACAGTTTTTTTTCCTACTCGCCGTTGATTATTTCTTCTCTCTTTCTAACCCCCCTGACATCAAATCCGGCTTCTTCTTCTTATTATTATTATTTATCCTTTCCATAGAGTTACTTTACAACTCTATTGAACATTTCTTCTCTCTTTTCTTCCAAATATCCTTGCGATTATTTTTCTTGTTTGTCTTCAGTCCTAGTTTATTTTTTCCTTTTCTTACAGACCTAGTGAGTCATCATTCACCGCTGTCCCCGTGCCCGTGGGAAGGGAAGGAGGTAAATGACGTCATGAATCGTTTTCATCTTTATTATGAAATGACGTCACACCTCGATAAAATGCAGATTCTGGCCGTAACCATCACAGTGGAACCTCCTATGAAGGATATGTGAGTGTGTGAGGTACTTGGATACATTCAAAGGAAGACATTTTTTTTGTGGTATCATTTTACCCTGAAGATGTTTAAAAGTTGTTGAAGAAACGTCGTATGTAATGCGTTGAATAATATGAAGGGGGAAAAAAATCAGACTTATCGGCTGTTCCATTAACACGGACTAGAATTTCCTTCCCTGAAGACGCTCACGTAGTAGTCATCATTCTCTCCTTTGCTGTTCGAAACGGCTCTTTCCTGATTCACCGCGTTTATTTTTTTTTCTCTTTGGACTATCTATTCGTTTCCCCCTTATTGTCCCTCGCTTCGCAAGTTCTTCAATCTCCTGACTGTAATATCTTACTGTTGTTGTTGTTGTTGTGGTCTTCAGTCCTAAGACTGGTCTGATGCAATCCTCCGTGCTAACCTATCTAGAGCAAACCTTTCCATTACCACATCCTCCATAATCTGCTTAGCGTATTCCATCCTTCGCCTCCCTCATCTGTTCTTCCTCCCACATATTTCCCTTATTTTACAAGACCCTCGTGTCTTAAAACGTGGCCTTTTTAATCTATTCCTTCTCTTAGTCAACGTCCTCCATATTGTTCGCTTTTCCCCTATTCCCTCGTTAGTGATTCTATCCACCCATCATCTCATTCTCCTAAAGCACCACATTTCAAAGGTTTCTATTCATCTCCTTTCTCCAACTCCTATCGTCCACGTTCCGTACCAACATTTTTAGCAACGATTTCCTAATATTCACACTAATATTAGTCCCATAAGTAAATTCCTCTTCCTTGCCTGTTGCTATCCTGCTCTAGTTATTATGGTATATGATATATCTTCTTTGTTGGCTCTGCAGCCCTTCAAGGGCCTTGGCCTACCAGGACGGCTGCGGACTGTCATGTTACGTGACACATTCCGAATATGGAGTGACACGTGGTCAGCGTATCCATCAGTCTTAGCCCCAGATATGGTATATATATATATATATATATATATATATATATATATATATGCTAAATAAAAGAAGAAGAATTTTAAGTCTCTCTGATTGCCCTCGTAACATTGACTAGAAAAGTTAATTAGACAAATGAATTTATTTTTCTATTTTTTTAGTCGCCCCGACAACGAGGTAATGAGTGACTTGCTCATTACTCGTGCAGTTTACCTGAAAACACTCACGGGAATCGGACCCGGCCGGGACGCCAGTCACTAGACCACAGAGGAATTAGGTTTACTCAAGGTGAAAGATGGTTTGTCGAGGGTGTACTGCATTACAATGCCATCTATTAGCATATTTAATAAACTTCCCCACCTCCATTAAACAATTAAAAATAAATCCAAACAAGTTCAAATATGAACTAACTAACTAAGTTCTTACTAAGGCCACTCCTTCTACTCTGTTGAAGAATTTATGAAGCTGAATGTATCATCATGGGGGTAGATATTTATAATTATGAAAGAACATTATTAGAACACTAATTTTTTAGTATAGGATGTAAAAATATTTATCAATTTCATATATACAAGGTACAAATTGTATGTCTTCTGTATAGAACTTAAGAAAATCTTATTATAAGTTAAAAATTAATGAATAGTTACAGTATATTCTAATATTAATAAAGCAGCAACCTAACTATGTATGTAAAATCTCTGACTCGTGTTCCACAACATCATCCTTGAAGCTTGTGCTTGCTTCTCTATAGGAGGATCTCTGGAATATGATTTTATACTTATACTTCTCTACGCCCAGGGCGATTAAAACGCGACGTCGTCGTCTTCCAGTTGGCGTGTGTTTAGGTAAGCAGCTACTGGAGAGATTGATGTTGTTAGAAGTGGAAGGGATTATGTTCCCTCTGAGCTGGTCCGAGTCCGAGTCGACCTCCCGAGGACCGATTCAGCATCCCTGTCCTCTGGCTTGTGCGAGTAGAGAGTTTCGAATCCCGCGCGTCCTCCTCGCTACTGGTTTCGCAAGAGGCTCGTCGCAGCACCGGTTTCTTCCTCCCTGCTTGCTCCTTTTTTGCCTTCCCGGATGGATGTCAGTCGAGCGAGCGGCTAACGGAGCAGAGCTCGTGCGACCATGGACCGGAGAGGAGCCTCGTGCAGCGTCCTCGTCCTCACGGTCCTCACCGTCGCCGTCACCGTCGCGGCGCCGCCCACATGGAGGAACCGCACGGACAGAGGTGGGTGTGTGGGGTAGCTAGCATCTCTGGTTCCCTCCAGACTGTGTGTGTGTAGCTAGCATCTCTGATCCCTCAGAATGTGTGTGACTATCATCTCTGTACCCTCAGACTGTGTGTAGCTAGCATCTCTGATCCCTCCAGACTATATGTGTGTAGCTAGCATCTCTGATCCCTCCAGACTGTGTGTGTAGCTAGCATCTCTGTTCCCTCCAGACTGTGTGTGTAGCTAGCATCTCTGATCCCTCCAGACTATATGTGTGTAGCTAGCATCTCTGTTCCCTCCGGAGTGTGTCTGTAACTAGCATCTCTGATCCCTCAGAATGTGTGTGACTATCATCTCTGTTCCCTCCAGACTGTGTGTGTAGCTAGCATCTCTGATCCCTTAGACTGTGTGTGTAGCTAGCATTTCAGTTCCCTCCAGACTATATGTGTGTAGCTAGCATCTCTGATCCCTCCAGACTGTGTATGTAGCTAGCATCTCTGATCCCTCAGACCGTGTGTGTAGCTAGCATCTCAGTTCCCTCCGGAGTGTGTGTGTAGCTAGCATCTCTGTTCCCTCCAGACTATATGTGTGTAGCTAGCATCTCTGATCCCTTAGACTGTGTGTGTAGCTAGCATCTCTGTTCCCTCCAGACTGTGTGTGTAGCTAGCATCTCTGTTCCCTCCGGAAATTGTGTGTAGCTAGCATCTCTGGTCCGTCCAGACTGTGTGTGTAGCTAGCATCTCTGATCCCTCCAGACTGTGTGTGTAGCTAGCATCTCTGATCCCTCCAGACTATATGTGTGTAGCTAGCATCTCTGATCCCTCCAGACTGTGTGTGTGTAGCTAGCATCTCTGTTCCCACCACAGAGAGAGAGAGAGAGAGAGAGAGAGAGAGAGAGAGAGAGAGAGAGAGAGTGTGGAATCTCGCCGAGTCTTCGTAAGTCATGGAGCTCCACGGATCTTCTTCCCTCTGCTCCAGTATTCGAAAAACCTTGGCTCCACTCGGATTTCTCACCTCAGCTCACTTAATCTCTCCGTCTGTTTACTCGAGTCTTCAAAATCGAGACGTTCCAAGCAGTGTTCACAGTTTTCTAGAAATTTTCCAGCGTGACAGTGTCGACTCCTGCAATACCAATATTAATATTTACATTTAGACTTTCGCCATAAACAACCTGCGCTTCAAAGATGTAGAACGACTCCTTATTGTAAATATACATTATATATATATTGTTTTCACACTAGCTGGATACCCGACGATAGGAATTAGTGGAATAATAAAGGCTGTCAGATTGGGAAGGGATATTTAGAAGGAAGCTAAGGAATTCCGCTACTTGGGAAGCAGCGTAATAAACTAGAGTAGAGGATAGCAACAGGCAAGGAAGAGGAATTTAGTGAATATTACGAAATGTTCGTATGGAGCATGGCGTTATATGGTTGCGAAACGTGGACGATAGGAGGATTGCAGACAGGAAAAGAATAGAAACGTGGTTCTATAGGAGAATGAGATGATGAGGTGGATACAATCACTAAACCAGGAAGTTCTAAGCAGAATAGGGGGAAGAGAGACAACGATATGAAGAACTTTGAAGGGAATAGATTAACAGGCTCACGTTTTTTGAGACACGAGGTTTCTTTACATTAGAAGAAAGCGAACAGAAGAGGGAGGCTAAGGGTGGAAATACGTAAAAAGGAGATTAGGGTTGGGATATGCGATGTGATACCAATGTAGAAATGAAAAGGATTGCACCAGACAAGTAAGTTAGCATGCCAGTCTAATCAGCAGCAACACACATTAAAATATGTAATTGTGTACATTTTAAAAAAATAACTGGAATAAATTAACGACATAACTGAATTTGGTCCGAGGATGTTGTTGTGGGGATTTAGGGTATGGTGGGTGGCAAGGAGGAGAAAACACTGAATATTCTCCTCCAAAAAAAAATTTTCTGACTCGTCTCTGAGAAGTATGTTGATTAAAAACTTGGTCACTTTTGTTAACCTTCCGTGTAAATAATTCATATTTGTAAGTTCTTGGTTATTGTGTAACCTGACAATACAAATAAACACACAATCATAGGAAAAAAATATGGAGGCCTTTGAAGGAATAGGCCACGATTTAAGACATGAGGGTCTTAAAATTAGAGGGAAGAGTGTGGGGTAAGGGAGGCAAAGGATGGAATACGGTAGGTAAGTCGATTAGGGAGGTTTGTGAATGTGGTAGATATGAAAAGGCTTGCGCATGAGAGTTGCATCAGAGCAGTATGAGGCCTGAATACCAGCAAGTTTTGGTGAGAAGGTCCCATTATCTAAATTAAGGTTATGTTCTCTTCCAGATAACTTACCTGGTAATTGTCTTCCTTTACTTTTTGCAGTTCTGAACTTCTTCCCGGTTCCTGTGATGGACGAGTGCCTCTCAAACGACGGGCGGCGGACAGGTAAGCTGTGAGAAAGAACCCTGCCCTGTACGGCCATCCTGCCTTCTTCACCTCCTCCTCACGTTGTAACCCTGCCCGAGCGTGTTTTACCCGTCACAAGGGAAATTACTGCTCTAACCTGAAATTAAATAAATAAACATAAGATTTGTGGTAATCTCTCTGAGTTCGTCCAAGTCAGAGATAGTTGTTTTTTTTTCTTCCCCCTATCTCTGGAATTTAACGTCACAGGAATTAATCAAACACCATATTTGTGGTAATCTCTCTGAGTTTGTCCAAGTCAGAGATAGTTGTTTTTTTTTCTTCCCCCTATCTCTGGAATTTAACGTCACAGGAATTAATCAAACACCATATTTGTGGTAATCTCTCTGAGTTCGTCCAAGTCAGAGATAGTTGTTTTTTTTCTCCCCTCCCACTATCTCTGGAATTTAACGTCACAGCAATTAATCAACGTCAACATTATCCTGAACAAGCCATGATGTTGCTTCTTCTCCGCTTTTTGGTTTTGCTCAAGGTGATTGATTGATTGATTGATAGGAGGTTAAAGGAAAATTACTGAAGAAGCCGCGTCCCAGTGAGTGTTTCATTATTCGTAGTTGTTCACTTGGCTGTTGATGATGATGATGATGATGTCCTCACATTGTGGGACGAAACGTTGTGGTGGTGTTGTATTAGTAATCTTTTCGTTTGTCGCGAGAATATATTTTTTTTCCTTACTGAGTAAATAATTCATAACGTTGTGTATATTTATAAACAACGTTATGAATTATTTAGTCAGTAAGAACAAAATATTTATTTTATATATATATATATATAAAATTCATAACGTTGTTTATTTATAAACAACGTTATCAATTATTTACTCACTAAGAAAAAATATTTATTTTATAACTTGTATATATATATATATATATATATCATAACGTTGTATATATATAATTCATAACGTTGTATATATATAATTCATAACGTAGTATATTTATATATAAAACGTTATGAATTATATATATATATATATATAATTCATAAGTTGTATATATATAAATATATCATTCATAACGTTGTATATTTATAAACAACGTTCTGAATTATTTACTCAGTAAGAAAAAATATTTATTTTATAACGTTGTATATATATATATATATATATAAGTTATATATATATATATATATATAACGTTATATTATATATATAAAACGTTATGAATTATATATACAACGTTATGAAATATATATATACAACGTTATGAATTATATATATATATATATATATATATATATATATACAACGTTATGAATTATTTACTCAGAAAAAAAGTACTTGTGCAATTTGTTGACAAACGAAAAGATTACTAATACAACACCACAACGTTTCGGTCCACAATGTGAGGACATCATCATCATCATCATCAGCCAAGTGAACGACTACGAATAATGAAAAACTCACTGGGACGTGGCTTCTCAGTAATTTCTTTTAACCTCCTCCTATCACCCTTGGTTTCCCCCTTTATTAATCCTCTTCCCATGACCACGTTCATGACTTTTTTCTCCCCCCCACTTAATATATTTCAAAATCCAAGCTACATTTCCTAAAGACCGACCTTGACATCACCCTGTCTCGTCTCCTGCGTCAAATTTCGTTGATTTTTTTTTCTCTTTCGGGGTTACGCCGCGTAACAAGTGCCTTGCCTCTTGCAGAGTCTTTCTGTGTGTGTGGTTTTTCCAAATCGCTACAGGTCACCCACCGGATCCCGGGGATTTCCCTCCTTCCCTCCTTCACTCCCCACTCCGCCAGGTTCATTGTCCACTCAAACCACCGCTACTCACGACATCCTCACTCGTTATCCTCCTAATTGTCTGTAATTTCCTTCTCCCCACCCACAACCCGCCTGCTGGGCGTTTTGCGACCCCCCCTAATTAACATAATTAGGCCCCTCTTAGCACCTTGTTTAATTAGTCTCCTTCAACAGTCCTTGGTCAGCGCACAGAGTGCATAAATTTAATACGAGTGCGATTTTTTATCCCCGTTGCGATTTTTATCATTCTCAATTATTTAATCGGTTCATTAGTAAATATTAATTAATGACTTACTGGGTGCCCGGCGTTGCCCGGGTGTTTGTTTATATTAGCCCGTAAAATTAATTAATTATACAGTAATCTCTCTGGGTAGGACGCGAAAAACATTAATGGGGATTGCGCAGGATACATTTAAACATATATATATATATATATATATATATATATATATATATACCAATAAAAAAACATTTTTCTGAAATTAAGTATTATAATAAAAAAATTAGAATACGGCCAAATAAGAAGTGACCAAAAATAAATTTAATTAATAAGACAAGGATGCAGCAGTCTTTAACTTATATATATATATAGAACAGGCGATGGAGAAAGTTGAATAGCGAATGTGGAAAGGCAATAATAGTGTAAGGAGAATAAATAATAATAAATAAAAAAAACCAAAAGTTTTCCGATGATATTGTAGTATTAGGGTTAGTCAGAAGGAGACTTGGAAATGGCATGCACGTGGTCCTGAGGCGGCGAGGAATGTTACAACATGAGGATTGATTAATAGAGGTAAAACCAAGGTAAATGCAGTTCACTATGGGAAACAGTGGAATAACAAAGGCTGTCAGATTTTGGGAAGGAGGGATATTTTTTTTGAAGGAACTGAAGTAATAACTAGAGTAGAGGATAGCAACAGGCAAGGAAGAGGGAAATTAACTTACGGTTAATACAAGTCTGAATATTAGGAAATGTTGGTAATGGAGAGAAATTAAAGTGATTATTTAGTCCACACTATATCAAATATGTTAGGGTACAAATAAGAATTCATACGGAAGATTAAAGAAGTTATAAGCAGAATAGGAAAAGAGAGCGTGGCGTTACGTGGACGGTAGGAGAGTTGCAGAAAGGTAAAAGAATAGAAATGAGGTGCTATATAGGAGAATCGGATGGGTGGATAGAATCACTAACCAGGAAGAATAGCGGAAGAGAGAACAATATGGAGGAATTTGAAAGGGACAGATTAACGGCCCACTTTCTGAGACACGAGGGCCTTTTAATTAGAAGAAAGAGTGAAGAGAAGAGGGAGGCGACGGGTGTCAACCCTGAGCAGTTAGGGAAGGGATGTTGGGAACATGGCAGCTATGTAGTAATGAAAAGGCTTTCGCAGGATAAGGTTTGCAAGGTAGCGTCGCACGAGCCTGTCTTAGGACTGATGACATCATCAACAACAAAGTGTTTAATTAAGATAAATACAACGTTTCGTGGAAATTTGTGGACTTTTTTTTAGGTAACTATACTATACCACCCCCCAAAAAAACACCGTTCGGCTAAAGTAGGTTAATCAAACGGATGTTAATTACATACCATATCTTATTTTCATGATTTTTTATATTTCCTATATACTGTATCTATTTTGGCCTATCTGAAAATCTGTAAGATAATATTTTTTTATATCTGAATAAAAATAAATAAATAATAATAAAAAAGGATAAATAATCAATATTTGTTTTGAATAGATAAAAATTTTTGTTAAAATATGAAGTCAAATAGAAAAACAGAGTTATATTTTGAATACTAAATACGTCATCATGAAATTGATGTCTGCCTGGGATTGACCCGGGTGCGTTGCCAACTTAACAGCCGCTTCTTTTGGCAAAAGTGGGGCGTGAAGAAGGACTCCATGTAGCGTGTGCTGAAAGGCCATATCCTCTCGTCTCGTGTACCTTTGTGACCGTTAGTTGTTACACAGAGTCTCCCTGTTTAATCTCCAGTAAGCTGGCTCTCCTCTCTCTCTCTCTCTCTCTCTCTCCCTCGGGAGACCGGTTGCGGTCACTTGTTTACGGTAATCCGCACCAACATCTGCATTTGCTCCGGTTACATTTTATGATGTCCGAACGAACCTGCTCTGGTTCCTTCTCCAGGTCTGCCTCTCTCTATCTCTTTCTCTCTATCTCTTGTCTCTCTTCCTCTCTCTCTCTCTCTCTCTCTCTCTCCCCTTCTTCTTCTCTCTATCGCTATCTATCTAACTCTCTCTTCTATTCCTATCTCTATCTCACATCTGTATTCAGGAACCACTGATATATATAGCACTCACCGCCTTCCGGGTAAACGTTTACGATCTGATACAATCGACAGGACGATGACGTCAGTCAGTCCGTAGCTGCCAAAGAGTATCTTGATAAAAGCTAGACTGTGTCTGTCATATACATACATACATACATACATACATACATATATATATATATATATATACCGATTCAAAAAATATTTTTCTGAAATTAAGTACTATGATAAATAAATAAATAAGAATACGGACAAATAAGAAGTGACCAAATAAATTTAATTAATAAGACAAGGATGCAGCAGCCTCTCGCTCATTCTATTGTAACATGAATAGTTACACTTAACAATGCAGCGGGCCAGCTTGCGAGTGAGTTGCAATTGTTGAGGAACTTGGGCCAACAATGTGGTCTGGCGAGTGAGTCGTCATGGGGTAGTGGAAGGAGCAGGAGGTTGTGTCGGCGGGACGACGAGAGAGAGAGAGAGAGAGAATGACCACGGCCATCCATGCAGATATAATTATTTCTCATGCTCTGATTGGAATTAAAACTACTAAAATCCATTTTTGGTGTTTTTTTTATGAAAAATACCTGGCGCCCTAAAGGAATTTAGAAATCCTCGAATACGGAGGAACGCGGAATCCGCTACAATATATATAGAACAGGCGGTGGAGAAAGTTGAAAGCGAATATGGAAAGGGAATCATAGTGTAAGGAGAAGAAATAAAAAAAAACGTAAAGTTTTCCGATGATATTGTAGTATTAGGGAAGTCTGAAGGACACTTGGAAACAATAATAAGTAGCATGAACGTGGGTGGTCCTGAGGGGAGGAATGTTACAACACGAGGATTGATTAATAGAGGTAAAACCAGGGAAATACAGTTCAGTATGGGAAACATATTTTTAACTTCTCTCTTTCTCAAATATGATAGATTTAATGGGAGTGTAATAGGAGCTAGTTGATCCCAGAGGAGTGGGGATGATGACAGTCACAGGGATCAGAGTCTGCAGAGTCTGTAACTCCCACCGTTTCTCTCCTGTTGCAGGATTGTGCCTCAACACGTACGAGTGTCGGATGCAGGGCGGCCAATCTCACGGACCTTGCGCTCTGGGCTTCGGGGTCTGCTGCGTCTGTAAGTACACCATACCTCAAGGATATTCCTCCCACACACTCGTGAGGACTTCGACGACTCCTCCCTTCTTTTAAATTTTCTCCTCTGAAAGCACTTCTCCTAATTATTAATATTCTTGATGACGTCATCTGTCCAGGAGTTCGGGTTTCAATCTGTCGTTGAATCTAAGAGATTTACTTCTCTTTTCTGTCATTCGTGGTAATCTTTCGAGGTGACTTGCCATAGACATAAATTTTAATAAACTCGCCTGCATATTATTCCCAAGGACACATTCTCCATGCTTGAGCACACACACACACACACGACTCACAATTGATTGTTCGATTCCGGTTCCGGCAACCGTAAGAGTCCGTAACCGGCGTCGAGGCTTACGGGAAATCCTCAAGGAATCCCTCCACGTGTAGCTTCCTTCCACTTTCCACTCTCCGTCGTGTCTTCTCCAGCTGTCGTCCCTTAGAAGATGTAAGTAATTCGGTGGAATGCTGAGGACGTGTGAACTGGCGCAGAGATGACGTCACCGCCAATACCGCTAGACTAATCTAATTTTTATTACCTTTCATGGCCGAGGCCGTACACCGTTACCTCTTACAGTTCCTTCTTTATTTTTAGAAAGAAAAAAAAAGGTTTAAGTTACGCCTGTCATGGTGGCTGATGACCGCGCGTCCATTAGCGGAGCTCTGGAGGAAAGGGAAACTGCTTCTCTCTCTCTCTCTCCCGCTCATTACCTTGAGATTGCTTTCCCGAGTGAAAGATTCTGTGGTCCTCAGCCATCGACTCAGAGACTGGTAAAGGAACCATAAAGAACATCTTCCGTCTTCTTCTTCTCCTTTGGCTCTACAGACCGCACAACTACTGCCACAACAACCCACCTCCTTAGCAGTATTCCATCCTCGGCCTCCCTCTTCAGCTCACTTCCCCTCTAATGCTAATTATACAAGACCCTCACGTCGTAAAACATGGCCTATTAATCTATTAATCCCTTCTCTTGGTAAACGTCTTCTTTATATTGTTCGCTCTTCCTCCCTCTATTCTGATTTAGAACTTCCTCGTTTGTGATTCTATCCACCTCATTCATCTCATTCTCCTACAGCACCACATTTCAAAAGCTTCTATTCTTTTCCCCGTCTCCAACTCTCCCCTGCCGTCCACGTTTCGCACCCTTGTATAACGCCACGCTGCATAACAACATCTGCTAATATTTTCACATATATTAGCCGTTAGCAAATTCCTCTTCCTCGCCTGTTGTTATCCTACTCTAGTTATTACGCTGCCCAAGTAACAGAATTCCTTAACTTCCTTCAAAATATCCCTTCCCCCAATCAAACAACCTTTGTTATTCCACCGTTCCCTATACTACACTCGATCGCCTTGGTTTTCCCCTCTATTGATCCTCATATTGTACTCTTCCTTTCGACATTTTGTCACCACTTTCAGCGTTTTCCCATTTCCAGTCTCCAATTGTCCCGCAATTTATCAGCCTCAGTCTTCTTAGATATGTGTGTATATATATAATTACATTTGCACCCAAACGGTTAACATAATTGAACCGCCGCGCATCGCCGGGCACCCAGCTAGTACCGTATAAATAGTTGTAGATGACGACTATAGCCCGGTTGGCCCCGTGTCAACCCTTGCTAGGCTACCTTGCTCTACCTTTCGCATCCCCCCTTTTCAATTCCCTTCCTATGCTATTAAAGGGGAGTTGTCTGCTTCAGGATCACCCTCGTGTAGCCTGTTACCCGCCTGAAAAAATGCGAGCGTAGAAAGAGAGAGAGAGATAGATAGAGGAAGAGAAAGAAGAGAAAGAGAAGAGAAAGAGAGAGAGGAGATAGAGAGAAGAGAGAGGAGATAGAGAAAAGAGAGGACATAGAGAAAAGAGAGGAGAGAGAGAAGAGACAGAGAGAGAAGAGACAGAGAGAAGAGACAGAAAAGAGAGAGAGGAGAGAGAAAAGAGAAAAGAGAGAAGAGGGAGAAGAGAGAGGGGAGATAGAGAGAAGAGAGAGGAGAGAGCGGAGAGAGAAGAGACAGAGAGAGAAGAGACAGAGAGAAGAGACAGAAAAGAGAGAGAGGAGAGAGAAAAGAGAATAGAGAGAGGAGAGAGAAAAGAGAGAAGAGAGAGGAGAGAGAAGAGAGAGAGAGGAGAGGATGGACATGGCCCCGTGCGTGGTCGAGGTCGACGGTGTTGCGTCACGTCACGCACGGTCAAGGGCAGCCAGCAGCTGATATATGACTATATATGACCCCTTGCAGTTCCTTTCTTTCCAACGGATTCCGTTAACGTTTCGCAATAATCCCTCCGCCGCCGCAGTGACGCAACTACACCAGGTGCTGCGCGACAACAACCTCTGTCCCTTTTACATCAGAAACACCGTGAGGTATTTATTTCATCCTCTATTTTTACCTGCACGAAGCTGTAAGCGAGGTGAGGTGAGGTGAGGGCGCGTGGCGCTGCTCCAAAGTTATTCTCCCAATCTCATTTCAAGATGATAATAATAATCATTATAATAACAATCTAAAAGAAAAGAAGGAAAAAACTCTTGCCAGGACGCGCCACAAGGTTCTGTTTTGGGAACCATTATTACTAGTCACTTGGGGACCTTAATAACCAGGGATGGTAGAAGTACAGTAGAAATAAAGAGTGGGATATCACAAGCAAGGGAAGGTTGTCGCAAAATAGAGCAATTTACTTACGGGTGATATAAGTGTGAATATTTAGAAAACGTTGTCAAAAAAATGTTGGTATGCAGTGTGGCGTAATATGGGGTGCGAATCGTGGACGATAGGAGGATTAATAGAGGTAAAACCAAAGGAAATACAGTTCAGTATGGGAAACATTGGAGTAACAAAGGCTGTTAGATTGGTAAGGGATATTATGAAGGAAGTTATGGAATTCTGCTACTTGGGAAGCGTAACAACTAGAGTAGAATAGCACAGGTAAAGAAGACGAATTTACTTACGGCTAATTTAAGTGTGAATATTAGGAAATATTTGCTAAAAATGTTGGTATGGAATAATAAAAGGCAAGCTGCAGAGAATAGTAATAAATTAACTGCAAGTGGGAAAGCGAAACACAAAGTAAAGCTGTGGACTGTAAAGCTGCATTAATCAGCTATGGAACATCAACAGAAGTTCACGTGTCACCTTCTCCCCCATTACAATACTTAATGAGCAGTGCCTATTCCATCCTTGGCATCCCTCTTCTCTTCACTTCCCTCCAATGCTAATTTTACAAGACCCTACAGTCTTAAAACACGTGGCCTATTAATCTCTATCCCTTCAAAGTCCTCCATGTTGTTTGTTCTCTCTTCCCCTACTCCGCCTATAACTCCCTGGTTAGTCACCCTATCCACCCATCTCATTCTCCTGTAGCAGCAACACAATTTCTTCCGCAGCTCTCCTACCCTCCTCCATGTTTCGCACCCATATATAACGCCACAATCCACACCAACATTTCCTAATATTCACACTTACATTAGCCGCAAGTAAACTCCTCTTCCTTGCCTGTTGCTATCCTACTCTAAGTTATTACTTCAGTTCCTTCAAAACATCCCCCATTTCCCAATCTGACAGCCTTTGTTATTCCAATGTTTCCCATACTGAACTGTATTTCCTTGGCTTTTACCTCTATTTATCCCTCATGTTGTACTATTCCTCCCTCAGGACCACCCACGTTCATGCTACTTATTATTGTTTCCAGGTCTCCTTCTGACTTCCCTAATACTACAATATCATCAGGAAACTTTAAGGGGTTTTATTTCTTCTCCTCACACTATGATTCCCTTCCCATATTCGCTTTCAAGTTTCTCCGTCGCCTGTTCTATATGTACGGTAAAGAGAATGGGCGACAGACTCTATCCACCACCCATTCATCTCATTCTCCTATAGAACCACATTTCTAAAGCTCCTATTCATTTTCCTTCCTGCAACTCTCCTATCGTCCACGTTTCACACCCTTATAACGCCACACTCCATACCAACATTTCCTAATATTCACACTTACATTAGCCGTAAGTAAATTCCTCTTCCTTGCCTGTTGCTATTCTACTCTAGTTTATTACGCTGCCAAAGTAAAATATCCCTTCCCAATCTAACAGCCTCTGTTATTCCGTTATTCTTCATCGCCTCGGTTTTCCCTCTATTAATCCTCATATTGAACTAATCCTCCTGGATCACGTTCATGCCATTTATTATTATGGCTTTCCAATTCTTCTTCTGACTCCCCTAATATCATCAGCAATCCGCAGGGTTCTTCTTGCAGTACGATTCATTTTCCATATTCCGTTTTATAATGGTAAATCAGATCAATTTAATTACTTTATTTATAATCATTCTTGATAAATGATATAAGGAAGTTTTTTCCAGTAAATCATTTTCGGTCTTCAAACCTCGTATTCTGATGCTCTTTCTTCTTCTTCTTCATTGGCCAGGCAGATTGGCGTTGGAAACGTTTCCTCCTCCTTTCCTAAGTCGGCCGATGTCGTTTATTGCGTCGTTCGCTGGATGTCTCTGGAATTTCCGGCCCGAGTCGTAACAATCTACAAGGCGGTGGTGACCTGATAATAAAAGCTGGCGCAGAGCCCACGTAACTGAATTCTTGCCCTACATCTCTCTATCTATCTGCACGTCATATCAGGAACGGACGCTTATGGGGGAAACTGAGGAATAAAAAACGCAAAGATCAGGAAGAAAGCCGAGGAAAGAACAATTTTACACGCTCTTAACAGAAAGGAGTTCCGGATTAAGTCTGAAACGGGGGGAAAACTATACAGAGGAGGATTTACGAGTAAACGAGCTGCGAATAATGAAATGACGAGGAGCGAAAAATATCACAAAGAACGAATCGCTAACGCGGCGAGGGAATTACGCCCTGGAATAAGAGAACCGAAAACTAGCCGGGGCGAACTTTTCGTCAATTTAAAGCAGTAGGTAATTGCGGGTGAAAACGAAGAAGTAAGGAATGAGGCTACGTAGACAAATGGTGAGGTTCGTGACGACACTACGACCTCCCAGGGGTTAACGCGTCGACAAAATGGCGTCAGAAAGGAGGACGATTACAACATGTCAGGTTATCTATCAACCCTTGTTAATATTTACAACAAAACGGGAAATGAATCGTCACAGATCTTAAATAATGAAACCATGGCGGAAAGGAGGATGCAGGTGCACGTGAACAGTGACGTATTTTTCTTATTCTTATTATCTATACTATGCCAAGGGAACTTTAACACACACACACACACAGAATGCAAATGTCGGGCAGGGTTTAGTAAAATCACGGACCATTTCAAGAGACGTCCGCGGGACTTTTCTCTCGGAGATATTTGTCCCCAGATTTACTGCGGGGCTCACCCGACAGCGTTGGGAATGCCTCGTACTCTTTCTCTTCTTTTTTTTCTTCTTCAAGATTCTCACATACCGAGGCACCTTCATCTTCTGTAGAAGGTTTTATGTACCGGGGTCGGAGACCTTGGGGGAATACGGTTAAGAGTTGTCCGCTGGATCAGTCGGCCAGCTGCCTCCTAAACCTGTTGGAGACACGGTAAAGGGGATTCTGCGATCCTACTGTACCTAATAGCCCGACCGACCTGATTCAGGGCTTCTAGGGGGTTTCTCCCCCCTTCCCCTACATCTCGTTTATGTGAAACACAAGCGAGGGTAGGATCCTTAAACTACAACCCCGGGGGACCCTACTCTCCCCTTGGCTCCACCGTCCACATCTCTCCTTTTCAATTCCCTCCCTATGCTATTAAAGCGGAGTTGCCTTTTTCAGCATCACCTTCGTGTAGCCTGTTACCAAAAAATAAAGTTGTGTTGTTGAGATACAGCCAATCAAACCGTGTAAGCGATTTATTTCAGAGTGACAGGCTACACGTTGCAATCCGCTCCTTTTAAAAATTATAGGCAGGAATTTGTGAGGGGAGAGGGAGGCAGCCAAGGGTCGCCCTCCCGAATGACGGGAGAGGAGTTCGCCGTGTGTCTGGGCTGCGTACCTCGGAGCATACACCTCCCAAACCCTGACCGAGGTTCCTCGGCTCGTGGTGGGAAACTTAGCTTCAAACCCCCCACAGAGAGAAGATGGCCGACTTGTATGCGAGTTGTAAGATGGCCGTCGAGATCACAAGATGGCGCCCCGCGTCGATACTGCGCTCGTGCTCCAGATACTTCTTCTTCCTTCCACGTAAGAAGCAGGTTGTGTCTATTTCCCAGAAAGGAGAAATGGACCACATCCTGCCACACGGCGGTCAAGTGTCCTCTTAATTACCCCCTGCGAAGACGTTCCCCATGTAGTCTTGATGAACCTGCCGCCGTGTCCAGGGACATGAATAAATAAGTGTTTCTCGTTAAATGTCAAGAGGTTTCACGCCAACTAATCCTTCTGGGGGGACATCAGCATTGCTGCTGCTGCTCCACAATATAATTGATATATGTGATTTATTTATATTACCCTGGCAGAGGGTGTGCATTGAATTGCGGCAAAAAAAACTAAATTTATTTATTTATTCCAACTGCTCTTCACCACTATTGCTTTCCCCTGGTTTTACCTTTCTGCAACCCCTGTTCCAATCTCCTTCTTTGCTATTAAAGGGGGGAAGAAGCCACCACCCCGTGGATCACCCTCGCATATCGTCTGTAACTGAAACAATTAATTTCTATAAATGAAACAATTAATTTCTATAAATGAAACAATTAATTTCTATAAATGAAACAATTAATTTCTATAAATGAAACAATTAATTTCTATAAATGAAACAATTAATTTCTATAAATGAAACAATTAATTTCTATAAATGAAACAGTTAATTTCTATAAATGAAACAATTAATTTCTATAAATGAAACGATTAATTTCTATAAATGAAACGATTAATTTCTATAAATGAAACAGTTAATTTCTATAAATGAAACAATTAATTTCTATATATGAAACAATTAATTTCTATAAATGAAACGATTAATTTCTATAAATGAAACAGTTAATTTCTATAAATGAAACAATTAATTTCTATAAATGAAACAATTAATTTCTATAAATGAAACAATTAATTTCTATAAATGAAACAATTAATTTCTGTAAATGAAACAATTAATTTCTGTAAATGAAACAATTAATTTCTGTAAATGAAACAATTAATTTCTGTAAATGAAACAATTAATTTCTATAAATGAAACAATTAATTTCTATAAATGAAACAATTAATTTCTATAAATGAAAGTTTTAATCTCTATAAATTCTATTATATAACAATAATTAATTAATTAATGCATCGATTCAATTTTTCACCTAGAGTCCTCTTATTTTTCACCGTTTCTACATCTTGTAATGGCTATTGCATGAACCATCTATCCTGTTTAATAAAACTTCCTCATGAATAGCTGAAAAAGTGATAATACAAACAATAATTTTCAGTCACGGCGACATGTGGCCAGGAGATCTTCAACAACGTGACTTACTTCATGAACCCCGACTTCCCCAGCTTGTCGCGTCTTTCCAGCACCTGCACCATCAACATCAAGAAGGTCGCCCCGGGGGTCAGCCAGCTTCGCCTCGACTTCGAGCACTTTGTCTTGGTTCGTAAGATTATCATGTCGTCTTCCTCTCTTATAAGAGTGAGAACATTCCCTCTGTCACACGCACACATAACCGAGTGTGTTCTCAGTCAGTGAACGTTTGTGCTCGCACTTCACGGTAAACAGGTTATGTGGTTCACCATAAATCTTGTTTGGTCATTCCAGGGACAACCCAACAGAAGGACCGGGCACTGTGAAACTGACATGTTCCACCTGACTGCGGGTCCATCTCGAGAACTCAAGCTGTGTGGACAAAACAGCGGCCAGCACGGTACGTGCCCGACACTTCAAAGTCAATTCCTATGTTTCCAAGTCTCACCTAAAGTGTTATTCTTTAAAAGTGACCTCTTACTAACCATCGACAACCCCTCACCGTTGAGTAACTTATTTTACTTATCTTTCAGTGTACTTTGATGTGGACAGCGTAAAAGATCCTATAAGTTTAACCATGAACCTGAGCAGGGATAACATGAACAGGATGTGGGAAATTAAGGTAACCACCTACACACACATGCAATCAGTGTAACTACTTCAAAAACAATCTAAATGTTTCTGTACTTTCTTTCACTTTACACTCCATCAGTTTCTAAATGCCAATTCGTGTTGCTCCAAAGTTCACTGCTGTTGTAGTTTCATTGGTTTTAAATTTTACTCCCAATTTTTCTCGTTCTGTTAGACTTAATACTGTAAATCCTTTTTAAATGTAATATTTTGGTGAATGTTTCTCAAATACTTCATCACTGGTTTACACTCATAGGTGACACTGTAATATAGTTTCCAAAATCATGTTAAAATGACCTTCATTTTTCGCTGCAGGTCTCGCAGATGGGTTTCCACCAGAGAGCCCCGACGGGATGTTTGCAGTTTCATCACGGAACCACAGGTTTGTTCTCTACACAACGTCCCAGTTCTCAAATCTCTTGTTTTTTCTGAAACACCTATTCCATTCCAAATAGTTTCTTCGTTTTAAAATTACTACAGTGGCAATTACTGCACGTGCCATTGGCTAGATTACCTCAGCTGTTTGTTAATTTCTCATTCACGTCCACAGCCTGGCTGCATTAACATGTCTCCATAAAGTTAAGGTTCATCAATCGTCATAGTAACTAAAAACAATTTTTTCATTCTTTTCTTTCAGGGATAATTCAAACCATGAATTTTGCAGACAATGGCCGGCATCTTGCGAACCAAGACTATTTGATTTGCATGAGGCAAGAAACAGGTTTGACAATGAGAAATAAGGTTTTTTTTTCTTTCTCTCCTGTATCTCACAAATTTGTCGTATAAACTTAAATAATTATTTTCACAATCAACAGTTGAAGTCATTCCCATGGCATGAGTTACAGATAATTTTTTTTATGTTTTGAAATAACTAGCTTTATACTCTAGCCAACCCTTGGGCATTTCTTACTAAGTCTTTCAGATAACTCAGAGCAAATTAATTGTCACAAAACTGTTTAAGTTTTTCTTTAATGCTTCATTATGCAGTGTTATTTGCTGAGAAAAGTTTAACCAACAATTTCGCCGTGGCTTGTTTCAGGTATGTGCTCGATAGCCTACGAGCCGTGTGACGAGAATTCCTTCAAAATCGGACCAGCTTCTGCCGGATTTGCAGGTGTGTATTAATGTGCGATTGATGAGCACGTTTCTTTGAGATGTATTAACACGACACACTCTGCTCACTTCCAGATGAAGGATCTGGAGGCGGAGGGGCTCTGATGGAAAATACACGGGACTGCAATGACCGCATCGTGATGCCGTGCGACAATGAAGATTTCATAATGGTTAGTTAGCAGTTGGGTTCTTTTACCCAAGTTGTGATGTTAACTTTGACCAATTTTGCCTCATAAATTCTCAGCAAAACAATTATTACTCGACCGAGTGCCATACCTTAGTGTGGTAATCCATTTCTACTATACAGACAGATTATACATTCTGCTTCTAATAACTCTTTAATGTAAATTTTGGATTAACTAACAAAAAAATTGGCAGAAGTCGTGACATTATACACAAAGAAATTTGAGGAAGTGTTTACGTTTCAGTAAATTGAATGCTGAAGACTTTTTTTTTTCACAGCCAAAGCAAAGTGGTGGGCCATCCATGTGTGACCTCCTGCACTGTGGAACCTCATTCTGCAGCCCTGGCGAGCCTGTGTGCAGGATAGAAAGTGAGTTAAATTAATATTAAATCTAAAATTGTTCAAGTAATAGGGTACCCAAACAATTAATCATTATCTCACATACAGTCTTCACACAATTATTTGAAAATTACCAATATAATATTAAATATGTTATCAAAAACAATTAACGTGCCCTGGATTTCTCTTGGACTACACAGTAGAAAGTAATTGGTGTATAAAGTTGTAAATAAACAACAACAAAAAAAATATTAAATCTTTATAGCTGAAGAGAAATAGCTAGTCGTGTCAAAATATGATGCACAAGTGTCCATTGTAGTGAGTGTAGACCAGAGCTCACTCCAACATTTATTTTCGTTCCGGCAACTTGCATTGACCACGCAAGGAAATGTATTGTATTCAGTTCAGGATATTTTGTGGTGTCATAAGGTAAAATTTAAGTACAAGGACTTGTTTGTATATCATTTTCATAAGAATATAATTTTTACAAATTGTAGTAGCTTTGCTCCAACTGCTTTTCCCTCCTTGACAATAGTACTCCCCTACACCTTCTGTGTTTCTTCTACCCCACTCGTCACACACCATGCTATTGCCTACTCTCATCTCTATCTGCAGAATAATTATTTTCTCATTCTTTTGCAGGTAGCGTAACTCCATTTCACGTCAGAGTTCAATTTGGTGCAGCCACACAAGACGAATCGCCCGAAGATAACCTCGGCATGTGCCTGCGTTACGAGCAACTCCCTTGTGCCGTGTGACTGAAGCTGTTTTTGTGTGTGTGTGTGTGTGTCGTGAATCGTTCAAGTACAAAGCAGCCAGCGTGAGGTCATAATGTACTTCGGAGAGTGCGCACACGTGTAGCGTCAAAGCCGCGACTTAGGAGCTCATCCCCGGATAGATGTGTGTCATTTGTTCAAATGTAAGACAATTCTGGAAATCCTTAATTTTTCAATGGGTTTATCTAGAAATTTTCATGTATGGACAACTGTAAATTATTCAGTTTTTGAGAAAGTGCACAAATTTACTCCCATACATAATTCGCATTACACTCTCTGTGTTTTAAAAATATCAGAACTTTAATGTTGCAGCACTTGCAATGGCAAATAACATGTTCACAATTTAATCTGCCGAACTTGCCGATTTCTTGACTTGTCTTATTTTAATAAGTGGAAACTTCTGGAAAGTCGTGATCCTGTGTACATTATTTATTTATTTATTTGTAAATAGTTTAGATATATCTTTTTATTAATAAATTACTGTTTTTGCTTACCATATTGATGCCTGATTAAACGGGATGTTATACCCTGACCTATCATTATTTTTCAAAAGTGACTTTAATCTATGTGATGACCTCAGAAATAAATATGATTATTTCAAGTTTAATTCTGGCTGAGATGGGTGACCTATGTGGACAGGATTTGGAGAAGGTATGTCAATTGGGTGAGATGTTCAACAAGAATCCTGGTTTGCACCAGCAGGTCAGAGAAGAATATATTCCATGTATTCTAGTCAAGATAACGAACGTATTCGATTAGGAAAAAAGTTCGGATGGGCTGGCAGATATTAAAAACAATCACAATGTTAAAAGAATATTTAAAATGAAAGGTGATTGAAAATGATTGAAAAATTGTTTACATGTTGTGCTCATCAGTCCACTTTTTCCAGGTCATCCCTTATGGTTTCTTCGTCACTTTCGTGTGGTGTATCATGTTTGACCCTGCTTTTAAAGCTCCTCCCATGTGCTGGGTTGGGTGGGCCAATGCCCTCTGGCAGGAGATCAAATATTCCGATGCAGGACCGCACGGGAGTTCCCGGCAGTGAGACTTCATCTTTATGATCAATTTCTTCAGTTCTTTTCCTGCAACAATTATGACGTCATCATTGCTTCATTGTAAGCACAGGATATTGAGCTTATATTTTCAAACATATACTGAAAGTTTAGACGTTTGTTTATTTCCAGGCAGTAAAATTACAAGAAAGATTTCGAAGATACCTTTGAAATAAATGAGCACACCAGCCAAATTAGATATAAATAAATTTTAGTAAGAAAATTTGGAACATGTTAATGCCCATAGCATGATATACCATTCATGTCTTTGGAACTTCTTCAGGTGTAAACATTTATTACTATGAATCTAAAACTACAAAAAAGAATCATATTTTACAAACACTATTTATAATACAATTGTATGAAAATTCATCAAAAATTACAGTTCATTTCACAACACACAACAAAAAATTTTGAAGTGCGTTCATTGTGGTGAAGTGTATTATTGTCGTTTAAGAACTAACAATAGAATTCTTTTATTTTAAATGATGAAAATGATCAAATAAAACAACAAAATTTTCAACTATTTTATTAAAATTTTTAATGTCTTCCTTCACATTAATAACTGAATTACATGCCATTGTAATAACTATGTTTTGAAATTTTCTTATTAAAATTTATGTGGCAGTTAGTACTCGTTTAATACCTGGAAAAAGCTTTATTCTTTCATTTTTGAAGAATCAATATATTTAATAATACTGGACGTAGACTAATCAGTTAGTGATAGGTGAAAGTTAAAATATAGGGAGGAAATAAACCAACAACTCACCAGTAAAGTAGCTTTCGTATTATCAGTGTGAGGGCGAAAATACCACAGAAAACTGAAACAATAAACTTATAGTGAGTGGTTAGGTACATAATAAACAATTTCTGCAGGTACATTTTTCAAATTGCAATTAATCTGGTATGTGTGAAATATTCAATATGAAATAGGATGCATTATTACATACATAAGAAGCAAATTCAAGGTTCAAATGTCTGGAAGGGTAATTAACCACTATACATACATAATATAGAATAATAATAAGAACTTGGACTGTCTCTGAAATTGTATTTATTGTATTATACAATAGCATAGACTTTTATACAAACATGTGTGTGTGTGAATGATATTTTCAGCAAATAAGATGAATATGACACAAGATCATTGGATAGGCTGTGACGTCTCTAGTTGTGCACCAAACACAAGGTAGGGGGAATAACTCCACCGGTTCTCAATATCGAAAGCTTCTTAAGATGTTTTTTGCAATTCTGTCCTGGTTGTTCTTCTTATTCTACAGCAATGTACAGTCTACTTTATCCACATGCATTTAGCATAATTAGTAACAGATAAAGATCCACATATTAAAATCTCAATACTATTAAATATTAACAAGTACTGTATTACTCACTTACACCCGTTAACGTCGTGTTTGAAATTACAGTTGATGATTTAGGTCTATGATGATAAAATATCGTGTATTTTAATTTATTTTGTAAGCAAAACAGTGATCCTAAACATGGCTGCTTGCCAGTGTGACTTGAAAAGCCCGCGCATAATCTGAGATGGCGACACTGTAGCTCCGAGATTAATTTTAGATTAAATCAGAAGTGGACTTTCAATCTGTCATGGTAATTTAATATGGTAAAATTTTCGACTTGTCTATTGTATAATTTAATCGTTTCAACTATATTCAAGTCGGACTAATACAACAATCCTCGGTTCAGATATTTGCAATTTGTGATGTTTCCAGTCCATTTAAAAATAAATCTGCTGACACTGTTAATTCGATTCATGTAAAAGAAAAGTGAGATAATAACTTACGTAAAGGGAATAAGTTCCAAATTTCATTTCCGACTTGCGAAATAATAGACATTTTTTAATAAACTTAACCGTTTTAATCAAAAACCAAAATTTGAGGATTGCATATTTCACAGAGAATTTTGCACTTCAACATTCAAAAATAAAGATGTTATAACTGTTTATTAGGAAAGCATATTTTTAAGTACAGTTCAACGATAATAAGAGAAATATATATCTAAAATCTTTGAAAGCGTAAAACTGACTTTGGTTGCCATTTTATAACAGTTTCTCACATTTAGAGACTCCTGTGTTCTCAATTTGAAGGAGAAAAATGATATCTGTGTTTATTTCGTAACATGTTTATTTAAAAAAATAGTTTGTGAAAAAAAAGGATGTTTCTCAAGACAACAAAAGGCTGAATCAAAGGTAATAATGTTTTCAAAGTGAACATTGGTATGGTCGATACGGGTCGATTTTAAAATAAAAGTCTGATAGTGGAAACTTGCGCAAGCACAGGCGATTATTTTCAGTATAAAATTATCAGGAATTTTAATGATAGAAAATTGTAGTACATTTGGTATAACTAAGTTGATTACATGACTAGTGGACGCTGCTATAATTCTGATTCCGATGTAAATAAATAAGTCACAGTTACCAATGACATAGTTTTATTCATATTTGAATTATTGTGAATTTAAAAAGGTTACATTTCAATAATTCAATAAGTTAGTTTCAGTTTTATAATTCCATTCGATATAAGCACACAAAAATATCTGTCCTAGTTCTTCTTCTTCTTCTTATTCTACATCACCGTACAGTTATTCCGAATTTAGATCTTTGGAAAAACAATTTATATTCTTCTCCAATATATGCCAATAGAAAATTATACATTTTTAACATTTATTAGAGAAGTATGTTGATATAACTTCGCATCCAACGGGCAATATTGATGTCAAAACATGGTCACTTTTATTAATCTTCCGTATAAATTTATATTTGTACCTTACATATTTTAAAATACTAAGACATGGTGTAAAAAAATAGTCCACTTTGTCCTTTTTCTGCTTTAAGGTAGAATTTAGCGGACTCAAATAGCAGGATAATTTTTACATGGACTACTCTTAAGGAGCTAGGAGTTGATCCTAGAGGAGTGGGGATGACAGTCACGTTGCTATTGACACTCTAGCTATATTATGTTACTCTTCGGGAATTCCTTGCCTATTTTTCATCTCTTTTCCGGCCTCAAAAATTTTCTTGATTTCTTTACTCGTTTACAACACGACTTCAGAAGGTTGTGTACTTCCTGTTTAAACCCTCTAATTTTATAAGGAAAACTGGATTTGATAGATTGTCCTCTTATTCTCCTATTTCAAATAAAGTTTCTCAAATTTAGTTTGTAAACCAGAATACCCAATGAGAAATTTTTTGATATATTTTTCTAGATGTATTTTTTTTTGTTTAAAATAAAAGTGTAAATTTCAAAAGAATGAGTTTCAGTTTATTATTTAGCAAATTGAGGCCATTTTCCCCCCTAGAATAGTAATATCAAGGGTAATAGGGACGGACATAGAAAAGTTGGGGACAAAGGAATCTCAAAACTACAGTCAAAAGAAAATAGCAGGAATTTTCTTTTACAAGTAAGATAACATGATATCATAATTTTTTTTCTTTTATCAAATTGATTAAAATTCAATTTTCCAGTATAAAGTCAATATAATTATTAATGTTAATGCATGACTGATGCTAACTGTCTGCACCAAAAAGCCAAGATTCCAAGTTTATTAAGATTTACTGTTGTCTTTCGAAAACTTATTTACAAAACAGTGGGGAATGGATGAAGCACGCTTTTAAATATATATTTTAAACTGTTTAATGTTAACAGGAATTTTGTTTTAAAAAAAACACTGCATTCTCACGTCCCATATTGCATTAAATGAATATATCATAATAACTAATTAATAATACAATCAAGGATTGTAGATTATACACTATTTTCGGTCTTGTTTACTTTCTTTCTTCGTTTTCATGATTTATTGTATGTAGCTGTTTGAATAAAAGCCACAATGTTGGTAGGAGCCTGGCTCCCATTATCTAATCTTATTCTCCTGCTGTCTGCTTCTAAATTATATATTAAACATTAATAATGTGAAATTAAAATATATACCTAACGAGTTTCACCTGGAAAAAATATTGGTCTGCTTTAGTTTTCAAGAGCAGAAAAAAAATATTTACCTTTCACCTAAATTTTCCCTCCTTCCTCGAGGGACGTTCAATTGTCTGTTGTTGTCTTCTTCTTCTGCTTCGCGCGCCAAGTCCATGAAAAGGGGGAAAACAAGCCACGGGACATCTCCTCTTTGTTTCATTTTTAACAGCGAATAAAAGCCGACATGAACGGTGAGACGCAAATTTAAGCATTTTATGATGTGTTTGCTGATTATTTCTTGCTCAGTTTAACCGTACTTACCATTAATATATGTGAGTTACAAGTTATCTTATGCGATATCAAAATATTTCACTAATAAATAAAGAAAATTGTGTTTGACGAATTAGATTAATGTACATTTGTATTTATTGTAACTGATTTATTTTTGTGACTTTTCGTTATAATCTACTTTCTTTGATATCTCTGAAAAATAGAAGGAACGTTAAAAATGTGCAATTATTTGTGTGCCTTATTTCTGCTAAATAAAATTTATTATCATTATCTCAAAACTTTCATTTATTCTTCCTAAAGATAAAGATGTGGATTACAAGTTATTAACTTAAAAGAGAAGTTACCGTATTTAGGTGTGAAAATGCCGCACTTCTTTTCACCAGATATCTTAAGCCTTGGGTTTGCAGCCCTTACATGGAATTAAATATAATTAACAATCTTCAGTTTAGAACACTTTACCATTATAAATGTACCTTGCAACGTATTGCAATCGAATATTGCTAAGGTCGTTCATCGCTGCCTGACATTTATCGCTCTCATTGCCGCTGTCAGATGATTCACAGAAGTACAGAAATGTCAACAAATGCTCCAGAATTTTCCTAAACCTTGTCAACTCTGGTGTAAACACTACTTTATGAAACTATAACACTTTTAAGTTAAAAAAAAAATCCCCACCACAAATTGATGTCTCAAAATTCATGTACAACTTATGTGGCCTAATTATGGTACTGTTTAATCATATGTAATAATTTTGTAATGGAATTGGCAAGAATATATCCACAAAGCCTCATGAATGCTCTATGTGGCTTTAAATTTTTTTTAGATTTATTATTATTCAATCCATTAGTCCTCGGTTGAGGAAATAGGATACGTCAAACATAATATTACAAGAAATATACAAGATTTTACAATTAAGAATTGAAGGACAAAAAGAGGAAAGATAAAATTCAATTTTCATTCAACGGAGGAGGCAGCAGAAGATCGTGCGTAGGTTCCCGTCGAACATGAAAAAGAAAATAAGTCGGCAGTTAAATTCTAGTGGAGTATAGTTGTAAAAAAAATAGAACAATGTTCATATGGATTGTGGCGTTATATATGGGTGCGAAACGTGGACAATAGGAGTTGCAGACAGGATAAAAATAGAAGTTTTCGAAATGTGGTGCTATAGGAGAATGCTAAAAATCAGTTGGGCGCGTAGAATCATTAATGAGGAAGTTCTAAACAGAATAGGGGAAGAGACTTTGAAGTGGTGGATTAATAAGCCACGTTTTAAGACATGAAGATCTTGTAAAATTAGCATTAGAGGGAAGTGTGCAGGGGTAAGAATAGAAGAGGGAGGCCAATGATGGAATAAACTAAGCAGATAAGGGAGTATGTGGAAATGAAAAGCCTTGTGCAAGATAGGTTAGCATGGACCACCACAACAACTACAGCTATCATCAAAATAAATATTTATTTTCATCTACATTGAATATATCCCTTCATTATTCATATGTAGTTATTCCAATGTTTATCATTCACCATAGGATTAACCTTAATTACATGAGAAAGTCTCAATACAAGAAATATAAAGAGGTTATGACATTAGTGCTGTATCTTAAATAGTTTCAGTAAAACTTTGTTTACGAAAGTCTTTATTTACTCTTGAAAACTTGCAGACAATAGAGCCAGAAGAATATGGTTGTAGTTCCTGAACTTTCTTATTAATTAGATATTTTTTCATCCAACTGCCAAACCTTATTTATCTGAATTAAATTGACGGATAAATACAGACTGTATAATTATGTGATAATTAAAGTAATACATTGAAAAAAATTCTCTGCATTTTCTCCAACATTTTGTTGGCCAAATCAGGTGAAGACTTGACATTTCTAATGTATTAATTTTCAAATAATTATACTGTCAATATTTGACCATCAACAAAGAAAAGCTAACTATATAAACTATAGTTATATCTTGTATTTAGTTATAATGGGTTGGTTGTAAGTGGAACCTCATTTATTGGATGTACATGAATCTGGAACTTGTTTGTCTTCTGGAGTATCTTCTGAAAGTAAAGCTTCATCTTGCTTAAAACTTTATTTCTTCTTTCTCTATTATTTTTGCCCACTTGTAGTATCTTGTTTTAAAGTTTTCTGATATTCCTTCTGCACATCATTTCTGTATCATTTTATAGCCACATCCCAAATAATTTCTTTCTTTTACGAGCTGACTACATGATGTAATGATGCCTCTGATACTCTCCATCTAAACCAATTTGACACATTTTAACATTTTCAAAGCTTTTACCGTTTACAGATGCAGGTGACGGTGAAAGCGCAATAGACTTCCTCGCTGATGTATTAGATGATCCGGATGACCCAACACCCGTAAACTGTCCCCCGAGGAAAGAAGATGACGATCTTAAATCGTACAATGAAACGGTTGCATTTCTGGAAGAGGTTTCTGGCAGGAGAAATGAAGAGGAGGAGGAAGAGGAGGAAAACTGTAGAGTCACCCATGATCCATACAGATCGGACGAAAAGTTTCCAAACAAGTATCATCAACCAACTTGGAAGACGAACGTCAATAAAACGTTGGCCCCCAAAGCTTCCAATGTCCCGTCTGAAAAGCACGTGAAAGTGGACAGTATTCTTGGACTTCGTGTTATGTGAGTGTTTACAGTAATATTAATTTTCTTTGCTTTGTTCTGGTGAACGTTGTTTGGTATGACACTGTAAAGAATATTGTGTTTCTTTTATTTATATATATATTTACAAATTTACATTACATTTTCGCCAGTTATTTGATCGTCATGTTTCTTCTGTATTGTAATCTTGAAGATTTTTTAAAAAATATAATTTTATGCCTTTTGTTACACTTACTGACATTTTTACAAGCACTTTTTTCAAAGTCGCAACATTGCTGTTTCCAGAAATCCTAAAGTATCATCTCAAATGATTCAACAACTTATGGTTGGAAGAAAATTGTTTTCAATCAGCCAAGCGAGACTCTTCGGTCCGAAAACGGAGCCGACCGTTGACTGGGTCCTCGTGGGAGCAGTTGTTAACAAATCCCAACCCAGAACTTCCAAAACGGTAATAAAAGTTGTATTGTACAAGAAAACTTTGATTGCGGTTATAAAATTATTGTACTTAACCTAAGTGTAAATCTTTTTTTTTTGTTATCTAAAGGGAAAATCATACTCAGTTTGGAGGATATCGGATTTGAAACCTTCTCTCCTCACCATTTCCGTGTTCTTATTCAGCACAGCCCATACGTCTCACTGGAAGCTTAGTTTGGGCACCGTAATTGGAATACTGAACCCCAAAGTCATGGACAACAGGTTTGTTTTCTCGCTAGCTTTTTTAATATGTATAAAATACTGCTGAATTGCATTTTAACAACAATGTGCGCTCATTAGGGATGGCTTCGCTTCCGAAACTTCCCTGTCTGTGAATTTGGCTGACAAAATCATGGTCGTGGGTACATCGAAGGATTATGGGTTGTGCCAATCAAGGTGAGAAATAAGCAAGCACGTTCTCATTTATCTTACAACAAAATATTGTGACAACCACATCTTGTAATAATAACAATTTTCACTCTTCCAATAAAATGACAAATGTGTTTCTATTCTTGTAAACAGAAAGAAGGACGGCGATGCTTGTACTGCATTTGTCAATCTAAGCGAAAGCAGAGTTTGCGTTCACCATCTAGCAAAGGAGTATAGGAAATCTTCAAAGAATTTCTCCACACCAAATTCTTCACGTCTGGCTTTACAGAACAAATTATTGGGAAATAATGAGGTGAATAATTTCATTAGCACAACTTGATAGCTTCTTCCCGTAAAAAATAATTATTTGTAGGGAAAAATGCTGCCTAGTTATTCATGAATTAAAATTCGAATATATATTTTATTTTTGACCTTGTAAGGAGAACTTTTATAAATTTTGTATCATGTTGATTAAATTTTAAGAAAACTACTAACAAACAAGCAAACAGAAAACAATAAGCCAGAAATTTTTATATTATTCAACTTGTAGCACAACAGAAGTTAAATTTTGACAGGAATGCAACTGCATATGAATAAAACCCTTAGAAGTTCAAAACTATACAAATTTGCTTCCTGAACGGTGTCCGGCGATGGTTGTGTTCAAATTTTTATCATTTTGACCTCTTGTGTTTTATTTAATCCATGTGTTTTTGTATCAATTCAAAATTTAACTTAAGAAGATATTTGATTGTTTGTCTGTTTACCTGAAGAGGTCCCAAAATGGTGGGCAAAATGTTCTATATAATGTGTTGAATACAATTAAAAATTCTATATATTGCCTTCTTGATGTTTATTTTATAGCTTTCAAATTAATTTAAATATTGTAAACTGCTAATATGTTTTTAAATATTTTCAGTCATAATATTATTGATCACAGGTATTCTATGGGGGAAAGAGTTTTGTGAAAACGAAACCTGCGGCCAAAGCCTGTCCGAAACAAAATGCAAAGGACAGCGCAGTTCTCTCGCGCCTTTTCAGCTCTGAATACACTCCAAAACTAGCCCCTCTACCCGCAGGAAAGGTGCAAAGCGGCGTGGCCGGGGCAAGTCAACCTGCAACGGACAATTACTTTGGGGAGAAGAATATCCGCTTAATTTCTGGGTAAGATATTCTTGCAGACCAGCGAAGGGCAAATATGGCTCCCATTAAAATTTTAGTTTTATTTTATTCTGTGAAACATACCTGAATTAAAATATCCAAACTTCAGCTTGTTGTCTATTTTTGATTCTTATTCTGTGAATCTTTGTAAGTCACAATTAAGTTGACTAATCAACATCTTGCAGAATTTCTGTAGACAGCTTTAACTAACTTTACATAAAATTTTAAAGATTTGATCTAAGATTGTTGTTTATTATATTTTAATTTTATTACTCACATTTTTTAAATACTTATTTTATTTTCAATAATATGTTTCTGTGTTCTTATATATGACTTGTGAAAATATTCAATTACATTAAATAAAAAAATTGAATTAGTTGTATTTACGTGTGGCTCTATATAAAATAAAAATAATAAAAACAGATTGCAGCATTCTTTAGCCCAATGTGTGTCCACCCGTATTATAATAAACTATAGATTTACAGAATTTGAAACCACTTTTTACTCACCCAAGGAGATATTAAATTTATTAACAGTTAAATTATGGTTTTATATTTAATTATAGTTTTGCAGAGAAATGATTGGTATATACTTGTGAATTTTATTATGTTTTGTTTGTAACAGAATAAAAGATTTAGTCGGCACTTCAAAGAAAATGGCGCAACGACAAAAGGATAGCAACACGTTAGCTGCATTAAGATCAGGTGACGAAGTTAGCCAAAGAAAATCGGTTGCCGAGTAAGTACCTAAAGCGGCGAGTTTGTATTTTTACAAAGTTACCGAGTTTACGCGGTAGAACGATACATTAATAATTGTTTTCAGGAAATCCTCGGGAAGTGAGGGAAATGGCTTAAAGAAGGCATTTTCTTTGATATCAAAGTACAACTACAGTTCACCTTTACCAGAACCGAACCAACGTAAACCCGTTGACAAGAACAATTATGAGCTGGAAATTGAAGGAGGTGATAATTTCCTAAATCCTGCTAAGGTTTGTAACAAGAATTTTTCTCTAATGAAAATATAATGTAGTTCCTTGTAAATTTCTTTTGAGGATTACAAAGAATGTAAATTCGTAATGAATGTGTAAGGTAAAAACTGCCTGAATCTGAAATTGAACCAATGAGTAAATTGAAGGAAATAATGTCTTTGCTTGGGCTATGCGTTATAAATCCCGAGCGTTTAAAATATGTATCATTATTTATGATTCAAATCCTTGTTATACTGAGTAATTTTTTCAGTCATGAATTTTATTGACCCCTATTTGTAATTTAGTGTTCCAATGTATGTGAAATACATACTCTAGTTATAGTTGACTTTATTTTATATTTAAAAGATTTAAGTGTTTTACACCTTCATTTTGGAAACCTAACAGTTTGCTAAATATTTTTCATTTGTGAAGTACTGGTTTATTTTTATTTTTTTTACAGGCAAGCTCTGGCAATCAACCTAGTAAACTTGTGTTCTCTGCTGAAAAAGGAGGAATGAGAAAGCTGAAAGGTGCACAGGCAAAAGTAATTACATGCAATACTCAAACTTCAAATAATGGCTGTCTATTATTTTTTAACCTTTGTTTCGATTTATGTAATATTGCACTTAGTTTTTACTTCAGTTGGCATTAAGTTTATTGAACTAAATTAAAACCAGTAAAATTTATTTAATTTTTGCAAAAGAAAGAACTGAAATTTTTATCAAAAGTTTGTGGATAAAACTTAAGATTTTCCTTCTACTTCTGATTCAAGGTTAATCAACTCCTTTACTGTCTTTTTAGGCCAAAGCTATAGCACTTGTGAAGAAGATGGGGCCAGTGGCCAAAGAAAATCCTAATAAAGTACCAGCATTGAAGAGACTAAGGGATGACAGCTCTGAGGGTAAATAAATACTTTTTTTCAACACATCATACTTAAATTTATATTATTTCATAATTTAATGGTGTCTAAAAAGTTTTTAAAAATAATTTCTGAACCATTTTCACATCAAAGAAGAAATTTATTCTTAAAATTAACAATTTAAAATCCATTTTTATTCATACAAAGATGTGCCAAAATAAGGGATGAAAATTCTTGTTTCTTTTTAAGCGACACTACTACAGCCTAATATTTTAAATTATTATTTGCGATGTTTCTGTATGGGTTAAAACACACAAAAGTTGGTATAGAATGAGTATAAATGTACTATTTATTTATTTTCTATTATTTCAGATGCAAAATCCAATTCGGAAAACAGTCCAAAAAGAATTCCCAAAATAGATAAATTCAAAGAGCTGCTGGATGTTGGTTCAAGACACAATGTCCTGATTGAAGCAAACGATTTGCAAGCACAAGAAGAGTATTTTTCAAACCTTGAAAGAAAAGAACAGATTGAAGAGAAAATGTTGTCTACTTACAAAATTCCCTGTAAAGGAGTTCAGTGTCTGAAGGTGCGTTTTTATTTTCATTTTGTAAGCCTGTTTTCAGGTTTATTTCCTTTCGGTGACCGTATTCACTCTTGTCATAAACTAGTAAAATTGTTTGTAAATTATTGATGGTGAATTCTTGTTTGAATCCAAAACTGAACCCTCTGTTGGATTTATTTCTGTGAGAGTGTTTAGAAATTTTACAAAGTCCTTGAAACAAAGCCAATTCATTTCTTTTAACGTCAATGTGACACTAAATCATTCATTCTTAACATAAGATAATTTTTAATGCCCTAATTTGCAACTTGTCAAGTCTTTCCATTCATTTATTAGATATCCCATACAACACAGTACAACAATAATTAAAAAGTGGAAGTATAATACAATTAGTTAAAAATTTTCCTACTCTATTTTAAGTCCCTAACTTTCTTTCTACTTTCTACCTACAAAATCTATATGACAATCCATTTTCAAATTTTGATCCAATACGGCTCCTAAGAATTTAAAATTTGCAAGTCCTATCAATCTTCTTATTGCATATAACTACTTCATTTTATCTATCATCTAATACTTTAAATTCTTGTAGTAACGCTACTGTCTTGTGGTATGTGTATCAGGACTCGCTCACGCTGATGGATCTATTTCATAATATCCACAAACTCGTCATAAAAGCAAGGAAATTACTCTGAATATGACAATAAATAAGAAGACAGCCAATAAGTCAGCTTATAAATTTATCTCTCTATTTATTCAAAAGCGACGTTTCGTCTCCTTTTTGAGACTTTCTCGGGCAGTACTACAAACATAATATTACAAGAAATTGATATTAATTATGAATTGCTAAATTTGTAAGTTTTTAACTATATATATATAAATTTAAAAATTCTAACATAGAACCAATATTTAATTTCTTGTTATATTACGTTTGTAGTATGCCTGAGGAAGTCTAAAAAAGGAGATGAAACTTCACTTTTCAATAAATATTTATAAATTTATATGCTGATTTATTGGCAGTCTTTTTATTTATTGTAACTTTTAAAGTCAGAAAACTGTCATACTCTGAATATTTACAAAAATTAAACAATTGGATAAAGACGGCTCTTTAATTCTACAACCAGGGTACAAATGGGTGGTTAAAAAAAATATTAATATATTTTTTTTTCACTATTGTGGACAATGAGTTATTTATATTATTTTTGCCTTTACAGTGCGATTACTTGGCTCTGAAAGCGTCAGACTGGTGTAAAACCCAGGGCCACACCATAAAAGTGGTGTCAACTTTCAAGAGGTTCTTCCGCTGCGGCGACTGCGGCAACCGGACGATAAGCCTGAGGCTGCTGCCCATTCACACCTGCAACAGGTGCAACAGTTCTCGCTGGGAGAGGACTGCCATGTTACAGGTAACCGGTTACAGCACCTATTAGGTCGAGGCCACTTTAAAGGTTCTGCTATTGTTTAAAACGTCTGCCTAACCGATCGTAGTTCACAGTTGCCAAACCAGTTTCATGTTGTTGTATCTATTTTTAATGGAGGTCTAGTTTTATATAAAATGCATTATTAGTGATTATTGAATCCTAGGAAAATTTCTAGTATTGCGTTGAACAAGTTGCTGTAACTTTTAATTTAATTCTTGTCGTTGTATATAAGCTAATAGTTATTTTTAAATTAACAACTGTCACACTAGTGCCAACATGAAATAGATCCTTTAGTGTACAAAACATCTTATGTTACCTGTACAGATTACAAGAAAACACCGTGGCTTTAGTAAAACTTCTCGCACATATTGGAAGATTAGCAAATATTCTATATTGACTTATATTTTAGAGTGGTTTTTATTATCGGTATTGATGATAATTTAATATTACCGTTGGCGTCTTTAAGCATTTCAAGCCATATTCCCTCATCTCGACAGCCTGAGGTTTAAGGGAGCCTGCTTGGTCCTGGGTCTGCGTTTCTTAGATTTCTTCTCCCTAAAGTGACACGAGAATTTTTAGACGATATTGTGAGTCGGTATCAGCCAACGATATAACATTAATTTCATGGGTTACGTTACATGGTATTTAAATTTTTCTTTTTTTATTTGTAACTTTATTGTGCATATTGGGTACATTACAGATGTGCGAATAATGTGAAGTATACAGTAATAAAAAAGAAAAGAAAAAGAAACTTGAAACATGTGTAGCCCGCGGTAGGCCGCAAGAAAATGTACATTAATGGGTGAACAATATTATCAAACAATGATTTTTTTTATTACATATCGTGTGCTGAATGATAAAATTTAAATATTTGATTTAAAGAAAAAGTCAATTTTGCACTATTATTAATAGATATAGAACATGTTCAAGCACTTTGCCCGTAAATTAAGCAAAAATGTAATCCCATCTTTAGCTTTCTCTTTAAAATATACAATATTTTCTTAGTTATATGGGAAAATAGCCTAGTTAATCGGTCATAAAATTTTTTATTTTCTCATTAATTTTAATTTTATTTCTGACTAATTTGGCCATTAATTCATTTATTTTCAATGACGTCATTTAATATAACTATTTTTCTTCTCAACTTCAAATCATCTGTTGGCCAAATTTCATTTCCGTTCTCATACCGTACTTCATAAATAAGTTAGTAATCCGTCGTACAAATCAAAAGCATACACTGTAATTTCAATATAATTGTCTGTTGCGTAGGTTATTCCAATTTGTATTAAAAAATATCTGTTATTTATATTTTTCAACCAGGTTTACCGAGATCTTAATTGTGTGTGTGCCAATTGCTAATAATATCACCCTGATTACAGGAGAGACGAGGTCCAAAGCTCAACAGTGACTTGAGCATCCGGGGAGGTGAAGAAACTTTTATTGGAACCCAGACGGAAGGCAATCTGAATCTTTTAGTTCCAGAATAGACAATATATATTTTTTTTATATACAGCGATATGTTTTAATGAAGAAATTTTAGGATTAAGTACACTTTTAAGATGAGAATATATTTAGAAATTACTTATTTGAAAGGTGCCGAGTAAACCATTCACAATGAATTTTGCACATTGTTTATGTGAAATTGAGGTTTTATATATCTTGTTAGATATGACGTAACTTTAGATACTGTGTATCTGCATTTAATTTTATAACAGTATGCTATGAAATGTATAAATTTTTCTCGGGCTTCCAACCGGACCAGGTTGAATTGATAATCGGGTGATGTTTCAGTGGCTGGCGCCACTATCGTCTTCAGACTGAAGAAGGTGGGCGGTGCCAGCCACTGAAGCGTCATTGATTATCACTTCAACCTGGCCCGGTTGGAAGCCCGAGAGCAATTTATACATTGCCGTTCACCTGGAAAGACATCATACTTTAATTACAACGTACTTTTCCGACTTTAACATTTACAATAAATAAAAAGTCGGCATATAAATTTATCACTATTTATTCAAAAGCGACGTTTCGTCTCCATTTCGAGACTTCCTCAGGCATAGAATTTAGCAATACATCTGTTTACTCCTTGACTCCGTCAGCCGAAAAGATGATTGAATCTACCTGTGAAGAATTTGGTGTCGCGCATGGTCCATCTCCAGCAACGGTTACGGCCGAAATAACTTTTAATGTTATGAAATGTTCTCATACACATTTTAATGTTAAATAATTATAGTAGTTATGTATATATATTTTTTGGGGCACTTTTACAATTCTAGCATTTGTTGTAAGCCATTTTACATGCATCTGTATGTGTTGTAAATAAAGTTTTATTAAAATCTTGCTTTTATTGTATTGTTTAAAATGGAATTTTATTGAGTAAAGTGTAACGTTTAACCTTTCCATCCACTTGTACAGCGATAAAACGGTAAAAGAATCTTTTATTTTTGTTTAAAGTCGCATCAACGGCAAGCTCATCAGCGACTGTACGCGATTAGGGTATGGGTATCGTAGTATGGTTTCACAAACATCCAAGCCCGTGCCATGATTTGAACCTGGGACCTGTGTGGTGTGAGGCAGCCTCGCTAGCCACTGGACCGCAGGAGGATCTTGTTTATTAACAAAAATTGAAAACTTTAAATGACCTAGTTTTTATTCCACAAGGTGACATATACTTACAACCCCCATTCCTTTAGGGGGTGGGAGGGGATGTCATTAGGTATTGTTATATTAAGACAAATACAATGACGAAACATCAGATCAATGGTCATACATTTATTGAATTCAATTATCGTGAGAAACCTGTTAATTGCTTTACTATTTATAATTGTTGACAAATGTTAAGTATTATTATTAGGATATATTCTTCAAGTCCCTGTTGAGGAACTGGGCTGCGAGGTTGTGGAATGAATCGTGATGCGTAACAAAATTTTTTATAATTATTACCGACTGTCGGCACTTCCTAAAAATAAAATAATTTTTATTCTGTCCAAAAATTGGATAGAGAAATTAATTGGGAATGGTTTGATGTTGTTATTTAACCATTTAATGTTATCCAAGAGATTATTAAATATGGTAATAGATTTCTGATAGAAATGGTTTAAGTACTGCGAACCAAATTTTTGTTACTAAATCTTTTCAAAGGCTACAAAAGTAAATTAACTCTATTTTAAAAGTATTTCACAGGCTTCCATTTTAAAAGCTTTTTTTTACCTCTGTGGTAGAAGTGAGGGAAGAATTACAGTGCACACAAAAGTAATGATATAAAGCCTGGAATTAAGAATTAAGACAAAACATTTTCCTTGCAAAGTTCAGGGTTCTATTCAGTTGTGTTTAAAAATTAAAGAAAAATGAATAAAAATTAATGTTCAAACAAATGGGTAAATTTAATACAAGATGGCTGCTTTCGAAGTTAACCAAATGTTGATACGAATTATAAACCTTTTGATAGAAAAAAAAATTGTCATCTTCTGGGGCCGAAAAGAGATAAAACAATGATATTATAAACCGAGTTCTTAACATAGATTTTGGTAACTGACGTTTTCAAATGCAAGAATTAAACAAGTGAGATGAAGCTCCCATTTTTATTTATAGTTGCAACAATTTTCTAATATATAATTCCTGTATTAATGCATTATCTTTTAAATTAATAACATCATATATATAATAATAGTCAGCTTTATTTATAATGGCTGTGGGGGGGTAAACATACTTACTCTTTGCTCCGCAGCATCTCTGGTATATCTGTTTACTCCGTGGAACGAGAAATGTTCCAATTGTTGCAGCAGTGTCGCCGAGGCTTGGGTGCGAGAGGTAATGTTGTCGTTCTGCTCCTCCGTTCTTCTTTTAATAATAATATTTATAGAAATAAATAGACTTTATCTTGCTCTCATTTTATTTTGAGATTAAATTATCAACGTTAATCTATTTGTGAAGTTACTAAAATTTTACTGTGGGCGTGAAAATAATTGGTAAAATTGCTCATGTTTTTGTTTTGTTTTAATTGAATCGTGATGTTTTTTTTATCGGAACAAGTATCGAGTTGGGATTTAATAGCAGAAATAATGTAGATATAATTAGTCAGTATTTCACACATTTCTTATCTCTGAAAGAACGGGGTAATAAGTGGCAAGAGAGACACCGGGGAGGTATCATGACACCTGTTTTCTATTCTATTTTATCTCTCTCACTCCGGAGAACTTCCGGTCTGAGTCAGCGGACGCGTTTAACGCAAAATTATGCAAGAAATTGTCGCGTGTAACTATAGCCAACTGCTGTGGAGAGCTAAAAGGGCAAATGGCGTCTCTACGCCTCTTTCCTTTTTTTAATCCTGCCCGTCATTATCCAAATTAAAAAAAAATGGCGTGAGTGAGTTTATTTGTCTTATTCCAAGTAGTCAGTCACCATTTTGTACATTTAAACATTATATGGAACCGCAGAATTGATAAATTTTAGTGAATAAATAAGTCAAACAGCCTTATTACTATGAAATACAATCAATATGAAATAATTTTGTATCGCAGTAGGACGCCTTCCTATTTTTTTTTCTTCACGTGATTAGATTTTAAACGATCGAAATTCAGTAAGAATATTCAGAGACAGGATGGCAAGAGACGGAAATTCCAGGCGCCGGGTGTAAAATTTGTCTGCCTGCAGGTATAAGAGATTCGGGTTGTTTTGATGAAGGGACGTTCACCCTGCAGAATTTCCAAGGACACCATTCCCTTCGTCAGCGCTAAAATTCCCGCGCTGGACGAAGGACTCATAAAGATTGGCGAGGACACGTCACGTGAGATGGCGGGAAAGAAGAGTTGATCAATAAGTTGAAAGGGCGAGGAAGCAGTCCGTGTTGCTCCGGAAGTTGAAGGGAGCAGGAACTAGGAGAGAAGAAGAAATGAACAATTAATAAGCCAGTGTAGACCGAGAGTTGAAAGGGAGGCGAGCATTGTTGCTCTTGAGTTAGAAGAAAGAGCGGGCAAGGAAGGCCAGAACTTCGGACTGGCTTGTAAGTTGAAAGGAAGTAGAAGTTACTGTGTGTTGGAGTTTGGAGTGAGGAAGGAGGATAACTGGGTTTTCCTCAATCACCGGGCAGTACCAAAGTCCTTTCCCACCAAACAGAGGACAAATCAACAAACCGACCTGGGAAAAAAGTCGAATGAGGTGCGAGACTGGAAGAAGGGAAATCTACTAGGCAGAAGTTCCGGAAATGCTGAGAAGATGAAACAGGTTCGTCACGAACGTAAAATGTCTGCTGCACGTCGTTACCCCTGTAATTAACCCTGAGAACGCCCTTGGTATTGAAATAGTAATTCTCTTTAATGTGTATAATTGTAATAGCGCGCAGGACACACTAAAGAATTTTTTATATAAATAAAAGTATTTGTTTTAAAAAAAGCACAAATAATTTGATAAATAATTTTAAATTATTAACTCTTTTCCCAATTTTATCATTTACAATTTAGTACAAAGTAGTAGTTCGACGCTTCTTTCTACCCCTTGGAACCCCTTCAGCTTTTTTTTATTCAGCATCTTTTTTTTGATTTGATTTTATCTCTTGATTTTGTTTTTAAGTTAATATGCCCTTAATAGGACCACAACGACGAGCTGCTATCGTTTCTATTAAATTTATTTATTATTGCTAATAGTCATATTAATGTAACTATTACGTTAGTGAAGTAGCCAAAGAACAGACAAAATTAGGGGATAAAATAGGTTTGTCTGTACGGCGCCTCTACTAATATCAACACCTGTTGGTTGAGTGGCACTTATCCTTCTCATTTATTTTGCCTGTTTATATAGGCCACACCATTAAATACGTTATTATATATTTTTATTTTTAGTGGCAACCCTGTAACTTTTAAAGATTCCTGTCCGTCCTCCTCGTTTCAGTCGCCCTATTTAGTGTCACTGAGTGCTATAAATTAGTAACAGCGGTGTTAATTAATGCGTTACCCGGGATGATAAAACTGTGTTACGTTATCTTGGAGTCCCGCAATTAATAGATAGGAAATCTGTTTGGGACGATAATCCTTTATCAGTTCGTTATCTCTACAAACTATAGCAAACAACGACGACCTAGTACAATCGATCCCTAATGTAATAATTCCTCGGGTTGATCTCTTCACTCCCCCCACTCACCTTCCAACAGAGACTCCTCAGTATCTTTCCATTTACAAACAGTTATAATAATCAAGAGTTTATAAGAGTTTGGAATAGATAGTAAATATGCAAACAAAATTCATTCAGAAGCAATTCATCATAAATATTTCATATTAAAACAACTGCAAACAGTCCAACTTCACAATAAGAGCTTAAAATTAAATAATATTTATTATCTATTTTTTTTACAAATTAGTAATTTTAATTTGAAATAAAAATTTTGGTTCATAATTATTAATATGATAGGTAACATTTATAACTAAATTGGAAGAATGTTTAAAATTTATAATTCGATTTTAATGTTATATTATTTTACACTTTATTGTTCCTGTTGTTTTTTCAATGAGATAATTTTTTTTTAAAAAAGGCAGCTTGTTATCTAAATTTGTGTTTAGCAAATAATATATTTTTTGCTTTTTCCACCACAAAAAACAGTGTTTTCCTTTGAATTAATTTTATTTCTAATATGAACTTGTAATTGGAAATGTTACATGTTTTTTAGGTACCTGAGTTATGTTATTATTATTATTTATTAAGTCAAATTAAATAAGTGGTTCATGTTCTGGAAGAGAAATCTATACCAATAAATAAAATTGAAGTGTCTATCTATCTGTCCGTAAGTTTGTTTCGAATAGGCTCCGAAACGGCTCAACGAATATCAATGAAAATTTGAGGGTTTTTTAAAAAAGGGAGATTTAATTTAAATATTCGTGCATACTTAATTTCGATATATCTCAGAACATATTAATATAATATGGATATAAATAAAAATATTAATTATACGAGATTTATTGTAATTGCCGCGGCGTGAAAACCAACTGCGAGTTGTAAGTCCTGTATCATTCATCCCACTTGCCTTCTATTGTTGCAGCGGGCTAAGAAAAAAAATGAACTACTACTTTGGATCGTCGACTCGACGTGCACATAAATTGATAAATTGGTTTTATTTCTCGCGTGAGGTAAATTTTAAAATTTAGTAATTGTTGATATGTAAATAAAAAGGAAACTATAGAGTTTGGTGTAATGCGAGTCGCTCTTTTACATCACCATTTTTAATATGTGAATTTTTATTCTGCTAAAGTATTTGTTGTACCGGGAGGTATTTTGGACTCTCTCGAGATACTGGGAGTATATTTCCGCAGTCCAAAGGAGAAAGGCAGTAAATATAAAAAAAATACTCTTGAGAAATCAAGGAATAAAGTTTTTTTGAACTTAGAGATTTACATAAAAAACCCCTTGTCCCTTTGAAAATGGTTTTATCTCTAACCAAGAAATGTGAATTTGTCTTTATAAATTAATTATTATACATTTATTCATGGAATATTTTCAAAAGTCAAAACTTTTTACTTACTGTCTTTATACTTTGGACGGCAGATTTGAGATTCATATTGTGACGTTTTCGATGTCGGTTTAGTTATGTGTTGACCAAAAATTAAATAATGTTCCGGGATAATATAAATAAATACCCGGGCAACGCCGGATTCCCAGGTATCATGTAATGTATTTTCTTTTATTCTATTTTAGTAATTACTGTGAAGTGCGAGGGATAAGTAGGACACCTTTACTAGCTTTAAAAATAATATAATTTAATTGGGGTAATGGAGCGGAATTTCTCTTGTTTATTTTCTATCTTATTTCATTTCCCCTTTTCCCTGTATATTCTTACGTAACTTTTATGCTTTATTTTTTTAAATTTATTATTTAGGATCGCATCGACTGCCTGGTCTTCAGTGACAACTATTTACATATTATTATACAATTATATACAGATTATTTATTATTATGAATTTACATAATGAAATACTGGTAACGTCCTTTTTTCTGCTCGTTCCCGCTAACTAATTATTTATCTTCTTCACATTCGATTATAAGATTTTAAACAAAAGAGAACACAGAATACAATACATTTTAAATTAAATCGAAAATATTACTGCCCTTACAAAATTTAATAATCTCTTTATTTTTTGGTATTAATGGGAGTCCAAAATAGATTTGTAAGTTTTTGCCCTGTAGGTATATATTTTTTTTGTCTGTGTTGGTGGTATTTGGGGCATTGATTGATTGTTATTAATTTTATGTATCTGAAGCGTTGCCAACCTGGGCTATGTCAATTGCGATGAAAATAAAGCAGTCAATCAATCAATCAATCGCATAAAAATGTCAAAAAAATAAAATACAAAAAATTGCCAAAAAGTCAGAAATAGGAGAATTTGAATTAAAAATTAAATAACGTTTCGTTCCCAAATTTGAAGGACCTCTTCAGTTATTTAATTGACGCCTTTACAGAAATATTGTGTCACTTCCACAACGTTTCTGTTAGATTTTTCATATTAATATTTAATAAAAAATGATTTTGTTCCCCTCTTCTCAATTTTATTAACAGCAACTCTCTTATATTTTTTTTAGTAAATCCCTATTCCTATCGCTCGTCAACCTTGTTATGCTCCTTGCTCTCGCTATCCTCTCCACTTGTGCTTCATGTATGACTGCAGGGGCGACGCCTTGTGTGGTGGAGGGAGACACAGGTCGTTGTTTTCCCTCCGCAGTCAGTTGCCATGGATCGATTCAGGGAAGACGTCTGTCAGTTTCGCCGAGTGTTTTGATGTCGTTTTATCTGCCTTGGTCGCAGAGCGAGCTGTTAGGATAGATTAGGGAGCCCGAGCACGTGACACTTGCGCAAGGTTCCCTAGTTATCTGCCTGACGCAATCCTAACAGCTGGTCCTTTATTCTCTCCTCTCCTACATTCCATCTCCGGACTTTGCGGTTTCGTCCTCCGCACATGGGACCTTTGCACAGGGGCTGAAGGTTCCTGTTTGTTGTGTGCGTGCTGACTAACAATGGTGTGGAGGATAATGTGCAGAAGAAGATGTTGATAATTCCGACAGTAAATAAAAATCTTCGGTCCCTTTGTTTTAGTGGGTCAGCTCCTTCGGACCATGAAAAAGACGGGTAGAGTGGCGCGAAGGGACAATGGCACAGCTATGTTTACAAGCCGTGATGCTGTAACGTTCACATAAGATGTTTTTAATTTTTTCCTCGAAAAAAAAACAACTTACTTCCGCACAGTATGAAAACTAAACAAAATTAATGGAATAGTAAGGGAACCAAAGACAACGCCTGAAATAATGGGCGGACCGAGCAGCGTTGCCCCGGAAACGTGTACCGAGAGTGACCTTGACCTTGGTAGCAGTAAGACATTGTTTCCTACGTGGCAACCGAGCCTCCCTCCCTCCCTCCTTCGCATTAGTAATTTGAAACGGACTATATAGTAAAGATGACTCATGATAGGATCAGTTTGGACGAACTTAGACAAGTAGTAAGAATCAGGTACGTTTTCCAAATTTCTTCACCATCCACAGATTTTTAAAATTCAATTTCTAATTTTTTAAAATGAGCGTTTTTTTGTCCATTTCGCTCTAGACGAAAATTTTAACATCTCTCACTCTCTCTCCCACCCTCCCCATTCTCTCTATCTCTCCCCTTCTTTCTCCCTCCTCTTATACCTCATTCCCTGTCCCTCCCCTTCTCTCAATCTCTCTCTACTTTTTTCTCTCTTCCCTCCCCTTCCTTCTCCCCTATCTGTCTATTGTCTCCCCCTTCTCTCTCTCCCACTTCTCCCTCCCTCCCCTTTCTCTCTTTCTCCCCCTTTATTTTTCTCTCTCTTCCCTTCTCTCTCTCTCACACACACAGAATTAAATGAGTGATTCTGATAGTATTATTTCTCCCAAGGACGATCCAACAATAATTCCGCCAGTATCAAAAAAGTTACATATTGTCAAAGACATAAAGATTAGTGCAGTAAAATGTCCTGCAACTTCCTGCACTCACATCTTTCATCAGGAGATTTCAGCTTTGGGAAAGAGATAAATTACGTGCTGGAACATCAAGAGGGATGTTCCAGAGGTGAAATATAGAAGAAAACCCGTCATTTTTTTTACTTTTTTTTGGGGAGTCAGAATGTTTGAATATTCTACATAAAGTATTGAGAAATCAGTGGAAGTAGAAATGCTTCAGTTGAAGCTCAAGTAGGAACGGAAAACGGGAGGTCTGGGGTTCGAGTCCCTCCCTGATCCATTATGGCGGTGTTTCATCAAAAGAGATGCAGGGGAAAAACCCCTAGAAAACCTGCATTAGGTAGGTCGGGGCATTGGCTACTATTCTCACGCCCTTCCCTATGAATGACGGGAGACGAGTTTGCTGTGGGGGGTCGCAGCATTCCCTTCTCCGGGGATCCTAGTCAACCCTTCCATTTTCCATTCTCGTCTTTTTCCCATAGTATTAAGATATTTTTGATAATTTAAATGGGTCCCTCTCGGAAAACCTTGCGTCGTGGGGAAAAACCCCCTTTCATATTTGAATCAAGGAGCGACCTTACTATGAGAACGACATATTTAATTCTATATGAACTCAATAACTTCACCTTAAACGATAGTTTCGTAATGGTTTCCTTGTCGGCTGAGGTTGGTTAATCGCAGATCCGGTGTTTCACCAGACGCCAGCGGCCGATGTGATAACCAAACCTGGAATTATCTCACGTACGCAGGTCACTTGTTGCCCCCGAGAAAGGATCTCCATATATGCTGGTTCCGTAATATCGCCCTCAATACGGTCTTTTTTCTTTTCTTTCTTTTTTCAACTTAATAGCTCCCTATATTTGGCCAGATGGGAGCCACTTCTGTCAGCATTTGGGAACAATACGTTCAATCATCTCTAATTTGGCTGTGGCCCGCTTCTAGTGATCTAGGAAGGAGAGAGGAATTCTCTTTGGAGAGCTTTGGCGCAACCACGACGTCTTTGGAAGAGGAGAAGAGAGCGAGAGCTTCGGGAGGAAGAAACGTTTCGGGCTGACAACAAGAAATAACAGAAACACCAATAGAAAACCCATGACAGGTTTTTCAATTCGATATATACATATATATTTGTTTCAAACAAATGGCGAGTTTCATGAATACGCGCGTTACCACAAATCGTTCAGCTCTAAGGTCGGACAAGCATCGCCCTTCTTCTCTCTCTCTACACCAGAAAAGTATTCACAATACCCCCGGGGATAATTTTATACAACAGCCTTCCTTCCTTCCTTCCTTCCTCCAGAGGTTAAAAATAGTAACTACAAAAGCTCCGCGAAGCAGAGTAAAATTATTCTTTTAAATGGCGGCGCTGCTGCTGCTGTTTTACTCTGTGGTACAGGATTTTCTATTAATCGTCCTTTCCTAGTATTTAAATCAAGGTTCCTGCTGCTGCTGCTGCAAGTGTTGAATGAGCTGCTGCCAACCTTATAAAATAGCACACACCACATATCTTTAAAATTTCTATTCAGTTTTTTCTGCTCTTTTGTTTGTTTGTTTCATGTATATAGCTGCTGCTGCTGCTGGAGCAAGGACAGTTTCCTGGTCTACATAGTTTATAATTTTTTTAGAGGGAGGGGGCGGGGGTTAACAGGCTACATGAGGGTGATCCTGAAACAGGCAACTCCCCTTTAATAGCATAGGAAGGGAATTGAAAAGGGGGGGATGCTAAAGGTAGAGCAAGGTAGCCAAGGGTTGACTATGGGCCCCCCGGGCTATAGTTTAAGGATCCTACCCTGGCTGGCGGTGTTTGGCTTTGCTTACACTAACAAAAATATTATTATAACAAGGAATCGTTAAATAATAATAAATAAAAAAGTATATTTAATTTGAAAAATATATTCCATTTAATCATGATATTACATTATCAAATTTCCAAAAAAAAATATAACTCAAATTAAGTTTTAGTGAGTAAAATATAAATTTACGAATATCAAATTGGCTCAGTCGGTCGGTAAAGCAAGAAAAAAGATAGAATCTATGCAGCTTCTAAATGGCTGTTGATCCCCCGGGGGGAACAACGCCGCGGGTGACGAACAACGATATATAATTGTATTAAAAATATCGCGAATCAACGACGAGAATGGTTTAAGGGGGAAACCCGGGTTAAAATGGCGCCGTTACCAGATGTTAACAATGGCCTGGTGGTGACGTCGTCGTTCCTGGTTTGCCGTGCCGCAGGATGTTCCTTCGCTGAAACACGACGTCTAGATCCTCTAGCGCCTCTTCTTCTTCAGCTTAAATCTCCATCAAAATGTCCTCTTTTTGTTTTCCGTACTACAAAACAAAATCTTCTTTCTCGAACAATGGCGAAATTAACTTTTCTGCATATTGTTTCCTCCACTGTTCTCTCTCTCTCTCTCGCCCCGACCTTCTCAGGAGAGCTCCCAGAACCAACAATCCACTCCAGGCAATCAACAATGTTGTAGACGGTGACGTTTCCCGCCTACTCGGCCTCACTCACCAAACAAACCATTCTCGTTTTCCGTCCTGCTGCTGTACGCAAATAACAAAAACTAAATTATTTTGCTTTACCCGATGAATGTAAGGGTCATGAATCACCACACCTGGCTGGCGGTGTTTCACCTTTAAGAGAGATTGCAGGGGGGAGAAACAACCCTAGAAAACCTGCATCGGGTAGGTCACGCCCTTCCCTACGAATGACGGGAGACGAGTTTGCTATACGTAAGGCCAATGTAAAACATTGATGTAAATTTAAGATGAATACAGCTGTTAATTAAAACCGTTACGCTTGAAGGTGTCACGAGATGAGGACGAAACGGCGTTGTAAATTTTGTTACTGTTTTTTTTTGTTTTGTTTTTGGTAGTAAAATGTTAGTAGAACCAATAAACATAAGATGATGGTGATAATTTATTGTGGTCGCAAGGCATTTGTGAAGAGAGAGAGAGGTTATGTTTAGACGTGTGAGATTAGAGTCACCGTCGTTTGGACGAGTCTCGTGAGAGCGTGTGTCGTATATTTAAATTACGGGGGCTATCAAGATCTGTCTATGTCTCTCTCTCTCTCTCTCTCTCTCTCTCCGTCTGTCTCTCTCGCGAGAGAGTGTGGAGTCATTTGCTATCGTTAAAATACAAACCGGTGACATAAATTCTTGCTTGCGACACGAACGGAGAGAGACTGAGACAGAGAGATAGAGACGAAGAGAGAGAGACGTTGGGAGTTTTAGGCAATAAGACGTCTGCGGCTATGGAAGGAGAGAGAGAGAGAGATAGACAGATAGATAGAGAGGAAGAGAGAGAGAGAGAGAGAGACGTTGGGAGTTTTAGGCAATAAGACGTCTGCGGCTATGGAAGGAGAGAGAGAGAGATAGACAGCGATAGAGAGGAAGAGAGAGAGAGAGACGTAGGGAGTTTTAGGCAATAAGACGTCTGCGGCTATGGAAGGAGAGAGAGAGAGAGATAGACAGATAGATAGAGAGAGAGAGAGGTAGAGAGAGAGAGAGAGAGAGAGAGAAACAGACAGATAGATAGATAGAGAATTGCGCCATATCCGCGGGCCACCTGTTGGCCACAAATAGACGACAAACAGTTACGCTATTAATAGCTCCATAGTTTTGCTATCAAGTTAGTTTTACAAGCCTCTTACTCGCCATATTACGCAGTCGTAAATTAAAGTTTCAGTCCCCCGTTTTTTATGATCCCTTTGTGAGCGACGTTTCGGCGGTCGGACGACGCGAAGGGGGAATCGTACCACCGACAAAAAAAAAAGAAAACAAAAAATAGTGGCAAGTAAACGTCACCGACCGTTTTGGAAAGTCTTCACGAGGGACGCAAGTCAAGTGACATTTCACTCTCTCTCTCTCTCCTCTACACTCTATAGTGTGGTGTTCGTTGGTTACACCATCAAAAATATATTGCTGATACAATCAAACAAACAGATTTTTTAGAATCTGCAGATAATTTAACAGTTTGATGTTTTCGTTGGCGTATTAACGTGTGTGCTTTATTTATGACTGTATAGCCATATTTAGGTCGAAGAAGTTATTCTTCATCATCAAGAGTTATCTGATTGATTGACTGATTAATAAATTTTTCTATTACGCAGTATCGTAGAACACTTTCCACCTTGTCAGAACCGAAAAAAAATAAATTTAAATTTCCGTTTAAAATGAAAACCGCGGACCTTGCTGTGGCGTAGTGGTCAGCGTCTCCGCCTCGCTCCTCATAAGGTTCTAGGTTCGAATCCCGGCACGGGGGTTCAGACGTTTGTTTTTGTGTTTTGAGTAACCATACCGCGAGGCGCTTACATAGATATAAGTTTCCCCTTTAATGGTATACGTTTTCTAATGGTCTTAGCAGTTTATAAATATATTTTTTTAATTAAGGAAAGAAAGTAAATATACTGTAAGAGAACGTTCAGCGGTTAGATTCGCAAACGTTCCACGTTCCCAAGGACAATTTTTCATTGCAGGAGTTCTATTTTGACGTCTAGTAAATTCCACAGTTGCAATCAAGTAACTTTTTATCGCGCTCTTAATCGCAACTCTTTACGTCTCTTCAAGAACGCGGACTTGTTTTCCTTCTTTCTCTCTCTCTCTCTCTCTTTTTCTGATGCACAACAACGCTAGGGTATTTTACATTTTAGAACAAGTTAATTATTAAAACCTTGCGACGATATCGAAAATGTAAATAAAGTCAGTGTTATTTGTTGAGTTTGATTCCAGTAGTAATCACGTTTTCCCGAGAACTGCATTTTGACGGCCGTCGTTGTTTACGTCTCGTTGGAATTTTATCACCAGCAAGTTTTAACGCCGCGGTTTTTACGAGGCCGATTTGTCCTTTCACCGTTTATTGTTCCCGTCTGTCCCCCTTCCCTATACAACATCTTCTCCCACAACGTCCTAGCATAATCTTTTTCGCAGACGACAGAGCCATCTCCTATGAAACCTTCTCTCTGTCCCCTCTTCCCCTCTCTATCACCTCCCCCTTCTCCCTCCCTCTCCCCCTCCTCTCCCCCTCCCTCTCTCTCCTCCCCTTCCCCCTCCTCCCTCCCCCTCCCCCTCCCTCTCCCTCCCTCTCTTCCTCCCCCACCCCCTCCACCTCGCTCCCTCCCTCCCTTCCCTCCCCCTCTCTCACTCCCCCTGTCTCCCTCTTGCTCACCTCCCCTCCCCCCTCCCTCCCCCTCCCTCCCCCTCCCTCTCTCCCCCTCTCTCCCTCCCTCTCCCCCTCTCCGTCTCTCCCTCCCTCTCTCATCTCCCCTCTCTCCGTCTCTCTCTCTCCTCTCTCCCCCCTCTCTCCTCCTCCTCCTCCTCCGATTTCCAACCACTCCAATCAGCGCTCAACAACCTAGAATAACGGTCCAAACAATAATGGCGAATCAGTATCAACCCCAGCCAAGTCAATAACCGTCCCATTCACACTAACAAAAAAACTCCCTCCTCCCCAAATTCATCTAAACAACTCGATAATCCTTACAAAAAAAACGAAAACCACAATACCTCGGAATCATGTTTCACTCGAAACTATCCTGGAAACCTCATATTAATTTTCTCCTCTCCAAAAAAAAAATACCCCAAAAATTCAGAACTGTATATCCCCTGCTAAACAGGATAATCCATCCCCTGTCTCCACCAGCAGCAGCACAAAACGCCTCATATACCTCTCCATAATAATACAACCCACCAGGTCCTATGCCTCCTCCATATGGGGGAACAACAGCCAAAATTCAAACCACTACGCACCATTACAAACTCTCCCTGGTCGGTACCTAAGAAATTCCGTCGTCCCACCATAACACCCAAAATTCCCAATGTAATCTCCAAATCCATAACAAACCTAATCAAAAGCGCGCACTCAACCACCACCCAAACCCCACGATCCATGACAATCCTCGTCCACACTTCCCTAGCCTCACAAGAAAACTCCCAGTTGATCCTCATCCTTCCTCCCCCCTGATCATCCTAACCCACTCCACCATCACGTCACATCCTCATTAATCCTCCAAAAAAAATCAGATCACTGCTTGTCAATCCTCACACAACCACGTCAGATACTCACAATTAAACCTAACCCGTTCGGCTAAAGTAGGTTGTTAATCAAAAACGGATTAACCTACCCTCACGCAACCATCTTAATTATATACCATATCTTATTTTCATGATTTTTTTATATTGTATTCATACATATTTATATCTATGTAAAAAAAATGTACCAACAAAAGAAAAATATTGTTAAACAGACCTGTTATTGAATCTAGAAAACAGGTCAAGTAAATTATTATCAATAAATAAAATAAAATTTGTATATACTGTTTCGATTTTGGCCTAACTGATAATCGGTATGTAATATATTTTATATATATATATATACATAAAATAAAATTAAAAAATTGTTCTCGTCGTGTTTATTTATTTTTTTCCGGGGGTCAAAATACAGTTCGCGGGAAAACGTGATTACTACTGGAATCAAACTTAACAAAAAAAAAACCCTGACTTTATTTACATTTTCGATATCGTCGCAAGGTTTTAATAATTAATTTGGACATGTGGAGGCAGAGCGACCTCTAAAATGCAAAATATCCTAGCTTTGTTGTGCATCAGAAAGAGAGAGAGAGAAAAAAAAGAAACAAGTCCGCGTTCTTGAAGAGACGTAAAGAGTTGCGATTAAGAGCGCGATAAAAAGTTACTTGATTGCAACTTTGGAATTCCTATTTGCTACGTGACGGTGACTTATTATTATTATTATTTTTTTTAAAAAAAAGAGTTTAATATTTAGTGGTGGGAAGTGCGGCGTGTCGCGAGTGTATTGTCACCGAAGATATTACAAATCGGCTGTGACGTCACAGGGCAACATGGCGCCGCGTTCGAATATCAGTCGCGTACGTGATTCCGCGTCCCGCGAACAAATTTTGCTGCTTTTTTTTTTAAAAAAAATATTTTTACTCTACGGCGGTGGTTTAAAGTCGTGGACGCTGTGCTGATGCTGGAGAGACGTGGAAGACTAACCACAGCGTCAAAGGTAGGTGAAGACACATTTCCTCTCGCTTTCATGTTCCGTAGTTTACTAAAATAGCGCAACAGGATGTTTGCATGTAATATTTATTTAAGTCCAATATCGACGATTAGTAGTGGCAAGTGATTCGATTTAAACGCAGGTTCAATATCATCTTAGGTGTATATAAATATAAAATGGACGATAAATAAAGTCAGCAATTAATTTTTATTACTATTTGATTAACACATATACTATGTTTCATCAAGTCGACCGTAACCATTAATAATTAACCGTAATAATAACCGTAATAATTATTTGAATTGTTAAATGTATTTAATATTATAATTTATATATATACATATTTAAATAAACACAATAAATAATAAATCTCATGCTTAAAATAAATATATTCTTAATTATTTGGTTTGTTAAATATATTTTATATTATAATTTATATATATATACATATTTAATAACACAATAATAAATCTCATACTTAAAATAAATATATTTTTAATTATTTGAATTGGTAAATATATTCTACAACATAATGTATATATATATTTTCTTAATATACACAATAAGAAATCTCTTGCTTAAAATAAATATATTTTTAATTATTTGAAGTTTAATAAATTTTATATTTTAATTTCTATATACACATATTTTAATAAACACAATAATAAATCTCTTGCTTAAAATAAATATATTTTTAATTATTTGAATTGTTAAATATATTCTACAGTATAATGTACATATATATTTTAATAAACACAATAATAAATCTCATGCTTAAAATAAATATATTTTTAATTATTTGAATTGTTGAATATATTTTATATTATAATTTATATATATACATATTTAATAAACACAATAATAAATCTCATGTTTAAAATGAATATATTTTTAATGATTTGGATTGTTAAATATATTTTATATTATAATTTAAATAAACACAATAATAAATCTTATACTTAAAATAAATATATTTTTAATTATTTGGATTGTTAAATATATTTTATATTATAATTTAAATAAACACAATAATAAATCTTATACTTAATATAAATATATTTTTAATTATTTGAATTGGTAAATATATTTTATATTATAATTTAAATAAACACAATAATAAATCTTATACTTAAAATAAATATATTTTTAATTATTTGAATTGTTAAATATATTTTATATTATAATTTAAATAAACACAATAATAAATCTTATACTTAAAATAAATATATTTTTAATTATTTGAATTGTTAAATATATTTTATATTATAATTTAAATAAACACACATAATAAATCTTATACTTAATATAAATATGTTTTTAATTATTTGAATTGTTAAACATATTTTATATTATAATTTAAATAAACACAATAATAAATCTCATGTTTAAAATGAATATATTTTTAATTAATTGAATTGTTAAATATATTTTATATTATAATTTAAATAAACACACATAATAAATCTTATACTTAATATAAATATGTTTTTAATTATTTGAATTGTTAAACATATTTTATATTATAATTTAAATAAACACAATAATAAATCTCATGTTTAAAATGAATATATTTTTAATTAATTGAATTGTTAAATATATTTTATATTATAATTTAAATAAACACAATAATAAATCTCATGCTTAAAATAAATATATTTTTAATTATTTGAATTGTTAAATGTATCTTATATTATAATTTATATATATGTATTTAAATGTATTATATGTATTTAAATACACACAATAAATAATAAATCTCATGCTTAAAATAAATATATTTTTAATTATTTGGATTGTTAAATATATTTTATATTATAAACAGAATATATATTTGTCGTGTCGTGCTTAGTGCGCAGCTGATTCGCCGTTGCCGCTAGAGCGCGCCGCGAGAGTGCGCCGCGGTCGAGTTTATGAGCAGGACTGTGCAGGGACGAGGCGGCGGCAGTGCGGATCCGAGAGGGCCGCAGTCGCTATGCGTGCGTGATGCGTGTGTGTCTGCAGAGCCTGTGCTTCTCAGTGCCGCGCGCGGAGCAGAACGCGTCCGACGCTGACGGCATCGGCATGGACGTGCGCCTGCAGCTCGCCGCCAAGGAGGAGCGCATCCGCGTCCTCGAGGAGACTCTGCGGCAGCGCGACCAGGAGATCCTCAACCTGCGCTCGCACCTCGACAAGTTCCAGAGCGTGTTCAGCCTCCAGCAGCCCCTGCGACCTCGCAAGCAGCGCGCCCAGGGCATCTCCGCGGAGCCGCAGTCGCCCTCCTCCATTCAGGACTTTCCCATCTTCCCCAAGGATGACAGGTACTCACAGGTGTCACTTTCACCCGCTCGGGTTGCACGTTGCGTTGTATAAATAGACTACTGCCTGCCTGCCTGCTTGCTTGTCCGGCCCAGCGTCGGCCGCCGCTCAAGGACGACACCAAACGCCATGCCGCCTCACATAACCATATCATACGTGACACACTTCTCCATCAAAACGCGACGTTACGCGCTCTGCTCTGCTCTGACGTCATCTCTAAGCTAATTACTTTGTCAAACTTGGTTTTGCATTTGTGTTGTTGTTGTGGTATTCGGACCTAAATAGGGCTGTACGTTCATCCGTAACCCGCCAACGAAAACGTCAAACTGTTAAATTATCTGCAGATTCTCAAATTAGGTCAATATTGTCTCATATGTAAAAATCACTTCAGACTCGAGGGTCTTGGAAAATTGGCATCAGAGGGAAAGTGTGTCGGGTAAGGACGGAGGAGGGAGGATGTGACAGCTCTGTAGAATTGATAAGGGCTGCGCAAGCCTATTCATTTTCTTAGAACTAGCGTAACTTTCGTCCTCCCTAATCTACTTAGCGCGTTCCATCCTTGGCCTCCCTCTTCTCCTAACTTTACAAGACCTTCGTGTCTTAAAACGTGGCCTATTAATCTATTCCTTCCTTCTCTTGGTCACCGTCCTGCATATTGTTCGCTTTTCCCCCCTATTCTGTTTAGAACTTTCTGGTTGGTTACCCTTTCCACCCATCTCTATTTATTCTTTTCCTTTCCGCAACTCCTACCGTCCACCCATATAACGTCACGCTCCATACGAAAATTTTTAGCAACGATTTTCCTAATATTCAGACTTATATTCGCCGTAAATAAATTCCTCTTCCTTGCCTGTGGCTATCCTACTCTAGTTATTATGCTTCCCAAGTAGCAGAATTCCTTAATTTCCATCACAATATCCCTTCCCAATCTAACAGCCTCTGTTATTCCACTGTTTCTCATACTACACTCCATTATCTTGGTTTTCCCTCTATTAATCTTCATATTAAACACTTTATCCAGGAACTCGTTCATGCCATTTATTATGGTCTCAAAGTATTCTTGTGGGTCCCCTAATACTACAATATTGTCGGCAAAGCGTAAGGTTTTTATTTCTCTCCTTGCAGTATGATTCCTTTCCCATATTCCGTTTTAACTTGCTTCGTCGCCTGTTCTGTATATATGTTAAATAGCGTGGGCAACAGATTGCACCCTTGTCTTGCTCCTTTCTAGATTACGGCTTTCTTTTCTTGATCTTCTATTCTAATGACTGTTGCCTGTCTTCTGTACAGGAAATGTATAAACTTCCTTTCTCGATATTTTGATTCCGGTGTATTTATATATAGATCGATATAAGTAAAGAATAATAATAATAAGACGACACGTTTCATCCGCTCGGCATCTTCAAGTTGCATTTGGACGTAGTAGAGGCGCTAACATTCAGCGGCGTTAAAGAGTCACAATTACCAGCGTGTTCAAAGTTATTAATAGACTTCTTGTCCGACTCAACGTCGGCGGCAGTCAAGGACAACGGTAGTCTCCGGCGAAGGCGGCGCCTTTACGTTCAATTAACCAGACACTCGCAACGAGAAAAAGAAACGTCCATGTTGTCTGCTGTCAACGACGTCCCTCTGACCGTCAAAACCCTCGTGCAAACTCACTTCTAGCCAGAGACGCGAGATAAACTTCATTTCCATGTAATTGCATTCATACAAACGTCACGGTTAATATAAAACTACTAAAAGAAGAAAAACATTTAAATTATCAGTATAAAGATTTACTGTTATAGTACGGCCACTTGTGCAGCTTATTTAATAAACACACTTGTGCAGTGCAGTTCGTTTAGTGGTAGTTTATTATAAAATGTCATCCTTTTCAGAAATGGCCAATGCTCAGATCTTTTTTTGTGTTGGTTAGTTCTCTAAAATAGTCCGAAATTTCCCTACTGTTGTAAGGATGAGCTCTGCTTTGACTCTACTGTTGTTGTTGTGAGGATGAGCTCTGCTTTGACTCTACTGTTGTTGTTGTTGTGAGGATGATCTCTGCTTTGACTCTACTGTTGTTGTTGTTGTGAGGATGATCTCTGCTTTGACTCTACTGTTGTTGTTGTTGTGAGGATGATCTCTGCTTTGACTCTACTGTTGTTGTTGTTGTGAGGATGATCTCTGCTTTGACTCTACTGTTGTTGTTGTTGTGAGGATGAGCTCTGCTTTGACTCTACTGTTGTTGTTGTTGTGAGGATGAGCTCTGCTTTGACTCTACTGTTGTTGTTGTTGTTGTGAGGATGAGCTCTGCTTTGACTCTACTGTTGTTGTTGTTGTTGTGAGGATGATCTCTGCTTTGACTCTACTGTTGTTGTTGTTGTTGTGAGGATGATCTCTGCTTTGACTCTACTGTTGTTGTTGTTGTGAGGATGAGCTCTGCTTTGACTCTACTGTAGTTGCGACGATTGGCTCTACTTTGATCAGGAAATTTTTTTAACGTATTTACTATCAAAGTAGTTCTAAAAATATATAGATGATAAACACCTACTATTTTTTTTGCTTTTTCTTTGAAGAAAAATTAGTTTAAATGAATACTTCTTTTCTCTTCATGTCAGATATAAATCTAATAACTTTATTAGGGAGATTAAAAAGCCTGTCAATAAACTTAGTAGCAGCTCGTCCCCCATAATTCCACTCCATAACTGATGTATTGCACTTATTGTTGGTCTACAATTGGGCGCAAGCTCGGCGGCAGATTCATTATGAAATTACTAGCACATAAATAGTCCTATTGTATAAACGTAGTCCTTTAAAATGTCTGTTTCCCTGAAAGGGAGAAAAGAGAAACACTACAAGAATTATATTAACGCAACACTTCACTTTGGCTTTAACATTTAAATTTGACTATAAATTTATATTATTGAAAACAGCCACTGCATTTCACACGTATTCTAAAATTTGTCCTTAATTTATTTTCCTGGAGAGGATTTCCTTCCCCACTAAAAACTCCCGCCACAGGTAAATTATTCCAGTCGTTGATGGTCCTATTTAGGAATGAGAATTTGCCAACTTCTTTCTTTTTTTTGGTTCCTACATTTCACTTTGAATTGATGATCCCATCTACACTGTATAACTGGTGCTAATTCCAATCCACGGTTTGTGCTCCGTGTAAGCTTTTACTTTCTTCTTCTTCCTCCTCCGTGACTATCTCCCAACTTACTTGTTCTACGTTTTCGCCCTTTCCTGAATTTCTCTATTGATTCTATCTGATTGTTTTTTTTAAAGTGATCCCAATAAGCAGCCCCAAAATTGGTCTAACTAAGGATAAATATGCCACTTCCTTTTGATTTTGAATTTTCCCTTTTTTTTTTTAAGTTCCTCATTATGAAATCTCAAGTCTGTTGTTGAAATATATCCCCCAGATATTTGCAGCTCGTTACCCTTGGAGTTAGTTCTATTTTACCCAAGGTGCGTTTTTGTAAACTCGATCGAGCTGCTTTCCTTTCCATCAATTTTCATTTTATTTTCCCTGAGCCTATCTTGTTGAGATCTTCTCGTAATAGTGTCGCGTCTTGCTCGTTCCTTATCTCCCCGTAGACGATAATATTGGGAGGAGTAGACCCGGGGGGGATGTTGTTGGTGTTATTTACAGTTCACACATGCTAATGTGCCAGCTTGCTTGCTTGCGATGTCCGTCAACACCATGCTGACGTATTTTGCTCGACTCGCGTACAGTTGATTGGAACCGTGCTGCCTGTTATTTGGGTGGCAGGACGAACATTAATAAGAAAGAGAGAGACAGTGAGTGGCCTTGGATTTGTGGCTCCCTAAAAACAGGCTCCATATCATCATCAGTCAGGGTCAACGAAAAGCCTCTGACGAAACAAGGGGACGTTTCGGAAAACACTGTGGTGAGAGGCGTGACACGGATTAACACATGAGGAAGCTCACTAGCTCCACCTACTACTCTAGTGCTTCAATTAATCCATCACCTCACAATGCTGCCGAATTGTTGTTGTTGTGGTATTCAGTCCTAAGACTGGTCTGACGCAACCCTCCAACATAAAATATTTTGCGCAAGCCTCTTCACAACCCGGTTAAAAGGCGATATCATACTAGTAATCCTTAAATAGGAGCAACTCCCCTTCAATAGCAGAGGAAGGGAATTGAAAAAAGGTGAAGGGGAGGAAAAAATACAAAAAAATTTTGACACACACAATCTCTCAAAAAAAACCTACCCGAGAGGATAAAAACCGACCGGGGATATTTAAATGCGTTGAACAGATTACGAGAATTTTTTTGGGGGGGAGGGTGGATGTATGGGGGAGGTTTAACTAGGATACATCATGAGGGTGATCCTGAAACAGAGGCAACTCCCCTTCAATAGCAGAGGAAGGGAATTGAAAAAAGGTGAAGGGGAGTAAAAAATACAAAAAATTTTTGATACACACAATCTCTCAAATCTCCCTAATCTCCTTAGCGTATTCCATCCCTCTTCTGTTCTTACCCCTCTAATGACATTTTTACGTAGCCTATTAATCTATCCCTTCTCTTAGTCAACGTCCTTCGTATTGTTCGACCTTCCCCCAATTCTTCTACTCTTTCCCCTTTCCGCAACTCCTACCGTCGACGTTTTGCACCCATGCAACGCCACGCTCCATACGAACAATTTTAGCAACGTTTTTTTCTAATATTCACACTTATATTAGCAGTAGATAAATTCCTCTCCCTTGCCCTGTTGCTATCCTACTCCTAGTTGTTATTATTACGCTGCCCAAGTAGCAGAATTCCTTAAACCTGCTGCTTCAAAATATCCCTTCAGAATCTAACAGCCTTTGTTATTCTACTGTTTCCCCCATACTACACTCCATGACCTTTGGTTTTTCCCTCTATTAATCCTCATGTTGTACTCTTCGTCCAGGACCACGTTCATGCCGTTTGTTGTGGTTTTTTTTCAAAGTCTTCTTCTGACTTCCCTAAAATAACAACATCATCGGCAAAGCGTAGGGTTTTTATTTCTTTTCCGTGAAGTATGATTCCTTTTTCTAACTTATTTATTAAACTTCTCTACGACGATTCGTCCCAATTATTATTTTTTGGATTTTCCTCGGCTACACACACTAATTACAAGTTAACGACAATTATAAATTTGAACAGGCAACATTCCTTCGAATAAAAAAATCTACAGTATTATTAATTTAAAATACAGTTTTCTTCAGCCACAAAACTTTTATTATTATTAATATTTTTTGGCTGACAGGTTACATGAGGATGATCATGAAACGGGCGACTCGACTTTAATATCATAGGAAGAGGAATTGAAAAAGGGGGGGGATGCGGAAGGTAGAGCAACGTAGCCAAGGGACAATTTAAGGATCCAACCCTACCCTCGCGGTGTTTCACCTGCGTCAGGTAGGTCGGGCTGTTGGCCGCTATTCTGACGCCTTTCCCTATGAACGACGGGAGGAGACGACTCTGCTGTGGGGTCGCAGCATTCCCTTATCCGTGTCTCCGCAAGTTTTAGGAGTCAGTTGGCCGACTGATTCAACCGGTTGGAACTTCCTATAGTTGTTTTCCACGTGTGGTGAAAAATTGGGATAAAACCTGAAGAAGATGGAAATCAGTACCAAAACGTTATATTTTCTTGTTTTATTAAAGAGGGAGTCTGAAGTTGTAGCTCGTTCTCTAGTTTGATGACTGCCACTTATTGTAACTGTTAGAGCCGCTGGTCAGTTCGGGACGTGAGGGCCTCTTGTAGCGCGCACTTGTCACGGACATATGCAAATGCGCTGCGCTCTTCGTCACCTCTATTTATATCCTTTTCTTTGCGACGAGTATTTACTTTTAAATGTACTAAAAGAAAGGAAGTGCGAACGCGTTCCTCAGGTGAATTCCCCCTCGCTTCAGTGACAACGTTTCCGCTCCTTCTCTAACCCCCCCTTCTCTAACCCCCCCTTCTCTTACCCCCCTCCTTCTCTCACCCCCTCCTTCTCTCACCCCCTCCTTCTCTCACCCCATCCTCTCTCACCCCCTCCTCTCTCACCCCCTCCTCTCTCACCCCCTCCTCTCTCACCCCCTCCTCTCTCACCCCATCCTCTCTCACCCCCTCCTTCTCTCACCCCCTCCTCTCTCACCCCCTCCTCTCTCACCCCCTCCTCTCTCACCCCCTCCTCTCCCACTCCCGCTCTCTCCCTCCCTCTCCCCTCCCTCTTTGCCTCGCTCCCTCTCCTTCCCTCGCTCCCTCTCCTTCCCTCCCTCTCCCTCCCTCCCCTCCCCTCCCCCTCTCTCCCTCCCTCCCCTTCCCTCTCTCCCTCCCTCTCCTTCCCTCCCTCCCTCCCTCTCCTTCCCTCTCCCTCCCCCCTCTCTCTCTATACAGTACGAACAAACATTTTTAAGCGAAGCGAACATGTATATCCTTTTCCGGTTTCGGGTTCTCTTAAAATATATTGAACGTCCGTGTCTCTCCTGGTCAATAGGAAGCACGTATTTTGTATGAAGACTCTCTCAACGCCGGTAACATCGTCCCACTTGCTCACTTGAGCATAATACCTAGAGTGTATTAACGGGCTTATTACACTAGTGTTATTTTTGGGTATTTTTGGCACAGAGTGATAGTAGCCTTGGAATTCCGTCCGCTCCAGCGAGCTAGCGAGCTTACTCTACTACACTGGCCTGGGCGACGTCATCATCACTCAAGGACAACTCGACGAAATACGGTGGAAGTCGAAGCCGGAAAGGGACGAAAAAAATAATCCGTAGGATGTGAGTGATGTGGTTCCTGTCAAAATTATCCAATTACATGAATGGGTTTTATTACAGTGAACAAGTATAACGTCGAAGGCTTTCCCGGTGTTAAGTAATTTACAAGGTTTTCTCACCGCGTGAAAACACGGTAATTCCACGATGTTTCGGCAGCTGCCATTTTGCTAGCATCTTCACCGGAAGAAAGTGTAACGTTGGTGGACTAAGATAATTCTTATAAATTCACGCTGATCAACGTGTAACTTAGCTGACGTGTTACTTTTAAATTCAGTAAATTATATATTAATTGGTGTCATTTTTCTTCTGTTGCGGGTAGAGTTCATCAGCATCATCATCATCGTCACTAGAAGTATTGGGCGGGTTTTGTTTGTCACGGTGACCATCTTTTACGTGTCCTTCTTCGTACGTTTCATTTGTTGTATTTTTTTTAAATCCATTTTGTCTATTCCCTTGCATGTGCTCTCAGCTGTTTTATCATTCATGTTCCGAGGCTACTTTGCAACTAAAAACGTGTATCTCCTTCTAATCGAAAGCTCCATCAATCACTCCAATGACACCTTAGCAATCCTCTTCACCTCCTCCTGCACACAACATTAGACTCAAAAAGAAAACTACTGTAGAAGATCCGGCGTTCCTCCGTATTCGAGGATTTAAAATGCTTTTTGAGCGCCAGGTATTTTTTTTAATAAAAATACCAAAAAGTGGATTTTAATAGCTTTAATCCATTTCAGAACATGAGAAAAATTATCACTACAGGGGCGTGGTCTTTCTGCCGACACATCCTTCTCCTTTCACTACCCCATGACGACTGGCTCAAGTCTCGCCAGACTCCATTGTTGGCCCCGAGTTGCGACAATTACAACTCGCAAGCTGCTGACCTGCATTGTTGCGTGTAACTTTTCATGTTACACTACCTATAGACTACATCCTCCCACTCTCCCTCAGTTACCTGATGATATCTCTTTTCCCCGTTCTTAAACCAACTATTCCTTTACTTATCTTCATCTCATCCCCCCCTTCCTACCCTAAACTCTATTAATATTCACCTTAAAACACTAGCCAATCAAATATTATAAACTGCAATTACATTGTTACGTCCACAGCAGCTCTTCGTTTCTCTTGCTTTTAAGATGATAGTCTATGGATTTTCAATTTATAAAAGCATTCATGTTTGTGAATAAATATCTATATAACATGTCAGATAAAGTGTAATATCTTCGGATAAACGTTTGCAGTAATATAAAACAAGGGCCGATGTGTCCCGGTTGTTCTAAGTGTCCTTAGATTCGTCTTTCGCCGATTATTTTCGGGTTACACAGACAGACAGACAGACAGACACGTGTGTGCTTTAAGCGTCTATTAGAGGCCTTGGATCTATCTCCATCGGCTTGTGCTCCTCGTCTTCAAGGTCATACGGCTCCCAGGAGTCGCATAACTCGGGGATATTTATTTATTTATTTATCATTGTACACATAATTTTTTTCTTTACTCATATCTTCTTGTTGTATCATCCATATTTTGTTTTCTTATATTCGTATTCTTAGTAAGTGTGATATGTGTAACATATTCTTCTTTGACTTGTCCTATTTCCTCAATAGAGGACTAATGGATCCAATAAATCTTATCTTATCTTATTTAAAACATGAAATGTCAAACACAGGGTAAATCGGATTCCTGCTCTAGAGGCAGCCGCTGCTACCTGCTATTTTACCGAATTTTTTTGACCTCGTGTTCTGCCCACACACACACACACACAACCGTTGTGTATTAATTTTTTTTGACTCTTTATAAATGATGCGAATATGTTGGGATTTTTTTTCTTTTTCTTCTACCGTGATGACTTCGTGAAGCACGTGACAGATTGATTATGCATACCAGGTAACGTTTCCCTCCGTCACCCGTCTGCCAGGAATGTCGCTGGTTTCTCTCAGACGCCCACAAATCAAGGAGATCTCTTCCAGATGCAGAGGGATGAGGAGTGACCTGGTTCCAGCTGGCATGAGCGCCGCGCCGAGGATGCTGGAGGGCGTGACCTTGCGTCTGACGCCCGGCGCCTCTGGACCGGTTCAATGGCCTTCACAGCGGCATTCCCCAGGACCAGGCCTCGCTGGCTCCATACTCTCCTCCAACACTAGCCGCCACGGACTGGAAATTCCAGGGAAGGTTTGGCACAGATAACGGATACCCAGCCAAACGAAATGCGGGGCCTGATAAGGACGAAAAATGGTGTCGACGTAACAAGCAAAACGGCTGACCGAGGAGGAGGAGATGATGATGATGAAGAAGACAGAGATAAAAATTCTCGGGAAAGTAGAAGTCGGAACCTGTTCGGAAAAGGGGGAAAAAATGTGAGGAGGACCAGAACAAGAACTATCGTCGTTTCTGTCCGTATATTCGTATCAAGATGTTTCCAGTCGGACGTTAATCCGTGAAATATTTTTTTTGGGGGGGAAAACCTGAAAAACCAGCCGAGGCGCCGGACACGGTGAGAACAGACTAAAGTGCGACGGGACAAGAGACAGGGGACTCGAATGTGTCGTCGGGAAGATTCACTTAGAACGTTTTTATGGGTCGTAGACTAAAGTAGGGTGGAAGGAAAGCCACATGAGAAGATAGGCTAGGGAAATATAAGTTGGAAACTGACAGACCTTTGTTCCTCTTGTGGTATTCAGTCCTAAGACTTGTCTAATGCAACCCTCCATGTTAACATTTCCTGCGCAAGCCTTTTCATTCCCTTATAACGAGCACAGCTGTCATTCAGCCTAATCTGCTTAGCGTATTCCATCCTTGGCCTATCTGTTTTGACCTTACTACACACACTTCCCTCTAATCCTAATTTTACAAGACACTCGTGTCTTAAAACGCGGCCCTTCTCTTTAGTCAACGTCCTCCATACTGTCTGTCCCCATTTCCCCTTTTCCCCCTTTTCTGTTTAGAAATTCCTCCTTAGTGATTCTCTCCACCACCTCATCTCATTCGCCTATAACGCCACATTTTCGAAGGCTTCTTCTATTCTTTTCCTGTCCCCCAACTCCTATCGTCACACGTTTCGCACCCGCGTATAACGCCACGCTCAATTACCAACATTTTAGTAACGACAATGTATATAGCGACTTTTCTACGGCCGTCTCTCTCCTCCAAACGCCGGCCGGCATCTGCCCTTTATTCATCATTCCGGACTTGTTTAAGCCAAATCTTCGTTGTGGTCGTCTTGTGTGTGTGTGTGTGTGCTCGCCATTCGATTATTATTTTTTCCTTCGGCCGTCTTTAATTTAACCACTGTCACCGTTTCTCTAAAAAAAAACCTTTTCCGTTTCTTCCTTACTATTCCTTCCTTTGCTCCGCATCTTTCGTTTGACTTTTCTCTTCTGTCTTTCTCTCTCTCTCTAAACTTCTCTTATATAATAGCGAAATAGAAGTTGGTAAATTTTTTCGATATCGTTTAAAGGGGGGGGATGTCGCCAAAGATGCGACGAACAGAGCTGTGCAAAATAAAAGTTTAAATAGAAATCTTTTTAAGCGACAGGAAAGAATGTTAGACGAGCTGGAAAAACATTATATTCTTTAAATGTAAATCAAATAATGGTTGGAATTCACTAACAATTACAGACAGACTTTGTTTTAATTATTGTGAAAAAAACAGACGTTAATTTATTTACTATTTTAAGGTACGTGGAGGAAGAAACGGAAAAAATATAATACGGAGGGGAATGACCCTGTTAAATTGATACAGAATATTTAAATTGACATTGAAGATGTTGCCGCCGTAATCAAATTGTTTCAATTTTGGGTTTTACCCCCATCCCTCCTTTTAAAAACAGAAGGCTTTGAAAATGTGGTGCTGTAGGAGAATGAGACGGGTGGATGGATATAGCTGCTAACGAAGAAATTCTAAGCAGAATAGGGGGAAGAGAGAACAATATGGAGGGCGTTGATCAAGAAAAGGGATTGATTAGGGTCTTGTAAAATAGAATTAGAGGCAAGTGAACAGAAGAGGGAGGGAAAGGAAGGAAGGATGGAATACTCCAAGCAAATTAGGGAAGATGTGTTAGCTTCTAGAAAAGTAAAGACTTGCGCAGGATAGACCAGTCTTTGAAGTGAATACCAAAACACACCTTCTTTTCTCCTGTGATCGTGCCTAATTAGTTTGGTGACTTTTTTTATTTGTAAACATTTAGTTTCGCTCCCCTAGTTTTCTTTTTTTCGGGGGGTCGTTTCTGCAGTAATTAGCGTCGTCCGTCCCTTTTGATGTCGGTTAATTTGAAGACGTTCATCCTTGTAACGGTGCCAGAGGTTCTCTTTGCCGCCGCCGCTAATTGTCATGTAAATGTCGTCTTCATGTTGGCAGCCTCGCTTCCATCCTCAGTCCAGTGGATTTTAGGAAGATGGATTTACGAATTAATAGCCGGCCGGAGTATTTTTTTTTGTTGAGAGAGAGAAAAGAGAGAAACTCTCGATGATAATGGAAATACGGAATACGCAATAAATTGAGGTGAGTGACGCAAACGGAAAATTCCTAAGGGCAACGCTGGCGAGTCTTGGGCAACGATGCGCGCGCCAAATTGTCAGCGATAACGCGATAACTGCGCCAGAGATACTAATCTCTGCTATCTAAACTCTCTGGCGCACGTGTAAATTGAATCGTCAGCTTCGTGTAGTTTATGTTCCTCGGTAACGATGAGCGTTATTTATTCCCCTGTTTTTTTTATATGCCTTTAAAGATACCCAAGTAAAATAATAATAAAAGGAGTACCAACATAATATGCAGATTACGTTTATAATGAGAAAATAATCGCACAGGATCTAACATTGCTGGATGTTTCGACGCAGATTTGTTTACGGCTAGCAAAACATAAACTTGAGGCACAACAAAGATGAGTCAGTCAGTCATTGAGTAAACAGAAAATCTGTGCTTCTTTCAGTGCCCAATTAACATCCCCAGTCTCTTTTCTATTACTTGTAGTGTGCTTATATATATATTTTTCATAGATGGCAACTGTCAATAGCGAAACAGTGGAGATATTTATTTTCAACTCGTCATCTTGAATGAGATCCCAAAATTAGGTCTAGTTATCATTTTTTAAAATTTGTGTTTATAGTCGCACCTACGTCGAGGATCGCTGGCGACTTGTTAATAAGGTAACTTATTTCCTTTTTGAATACGCTACCGGGTCCTTGCCGGGAATCGAACCCGGGACCTCTGCGGTGACGCTAGCCATTAGTCCACTGTATTGTTGATTAACCACGATTTACTAGGTTTCTTCTTCTTTTTCTTTTTCTTCTTTTTCTTCTTCTTCTTCTTTTTCTTCTTCTTCTTTTTCTTCTTCTTTTTCTTCTTCTTCTTCTTCTTCTTCTTCTTCTTTTTCTTCTTCTTCTTCTTTTTCTTCTTCTTCTTTTTCTTCTTCTTCTTTTTTTCTTCTTCTTTTTTTCTTCTTCTTCTTTTTCTTCTTCTTTTCTTCTTCTTTTCTTCTTTTCTTCTTCTTCTTCTTCTTTTTCTTCTTCTTCTTTTTTTTCTTCTTCTCAAGTACTGTCTCTGTTGGTCTGTCCTATTATCCTATTGAAACTAATTATCTACGTCGGTCAACCACCTGGCACACAGTCTACCTCTACTCTTATTTCTCTCTGACTTTAAGACGGTTATTTTCCTCACTGGTCTTTCATCTTCACACCTATATATATCCGAGTTAGGAAATGACCTTGTCAGGTTAATTAAAACATTTAATGAGGAATGGAAAGAGAGAAAGTAGGTGATCACAGATTGCAAGTACCCTGTAACGTTTGGAGTTATTTAAATTTTCGGAGGCACCGCCCCCTTCATCAGAAAATCAGCATACAAGTAGCCCCCAGCCGTTTGCTATTGTCAGTAGAAGGGTAACCAAGTGCGGCAACAAGAACGTCGACCAGGTTCCGACCTGACTCTGAGAGCTTCATTAATTTAAGACTGTGTAATGTGACGTGGGAGATCCAGCCATGGCACGTTCTTAGACAGACACGTGTCCTTCCTTCCTTTATGAGTCGCGACGTCCACGTGCACGTGTCCTGCCTGCATGAATCAAGCGCGCGCACACATACACACTCGCTACGAACGTTCCATTCGGCACGTCACTACGACGATGTAAGGACATGGTTCAAGTAAAGCAGTCGATGCACTCACAAGAGGAGGAACCAACTGGCTTTTTTAATCCATATAAAAAACGATTATCTGTTTATACAAAACTCTTATACTATATACAAAATTTAAAATAGTGTATATAATTCACCTTTCGCAGATGGGTTAAGGTTTTTCTTTCGTCTGTATCTGAGAGGCATACGACGTGGGTGGTTGAGGGTTGACAGGCTGTGAACTGGTTATTGGAGAATATGAATATGAGGATGTGGCATGATGGTAATGTGGGTTATGGGGTGCCTGAATGCTCTGGAGGAAGGATGATGTCGATTGGGAGTTTTATTTTGAGTCATCTGAGGCGTAGAGGTGGAGGAGGATTGTCGTGGAATTGTTGGATCGCGGGGTTGAGGGCGCATTTAATTAGGGAGGTTATGGATTTGCAGATTACGGAGATTACTTTGGGAAGTTGGTGTTTTATGGCGGATGACGGAGGTTGTTTTTTTTATTCATATAAAAAAACTTTTTCCGTAAAGACTATCAGTTCGGACAATAATGATCCAGTATATACAATATTACAATAAAGAATACAAATTTAAAATATAGTTCGCAATTTACATGTTGACATGGAGGTAGGTTAATCCATTTAATTAACCTACTTTAGCAGATGGGTAAGGTTTATGGAAGTGTGTGTGTGTGTACCTGAGAGGCATAAGACGTGGATGGGTAGGTGAGGGTTGACAGGCTACTAGAGGATATGAGGATGTGATATGATGGTAAGGTGAATGTTCAGATGGAAGGACGAGGTCGATTGGGAGTTTTCTTTCGAGCCGACGGAAGGGAAGCGTAGAGGTGGAGGAGGATTGTCATGGAGTTGTTGGATCGTGAGTTTGAGGGTACTGTTAATGGATTTGGAGATTACGGAGTTTACTTTGGGAAGGTTGATGTTATGGTGGATGACGTAACTTCTAAGGTGCCAGGGAGAGTTTGTTTTGTTGAATTTTGGCTGTTGACGTGGCGTAGGACCAGCGGCAGGGTCTATTTGGTAAATTAGAAATTGTTAAATCAGCCAAAATTCAAACCAAACAAAATAAAATCCTACGCACCATTACGAACTCTCTCTCTGGTAACTCAGGAATTCCGTCATCCACCATAACATCAAACTTCCCAAAGTAAACTCCGTAATCTCCAAATCCATAACCTCCGTAATTAACAGTACCCTCAAACTCACGATCCAACAACTCCATGACAATCCTCCTCCACCTCTACGCTTCCATCGGCTCGAAAGAAAACTCAAAAACAACCTCATCCTTACACCTGAAAATTCACCTTACCATCATATCACATCCTCATATATCCTCTAGTAGTCGACCCTCACACACCCACCCACGTCGTATGCTTCTCAGGTACACACATACACAAAAGCAAACTGCTAAAGTAGGTTAATTAAATGGATTAAACTAATTCCATATCCACCTGTTAATTATACACTATTTTAATTTTGTGTTAATTATTTTAATATTGTATATACTGGATCATTTATTGTACAAACTGATGAGCTTTATGATGAAAGTATAAATTCCTCTCGGGTTTCCAACCAACCGGGGTCAAAGAGATTATCAGTGAAGTTTCAATGGGTTGCTCTGCCACCATCTTCAGGCTGATGACGACACAGCAAGCCACTGAAACGTCACTGATAATCTCTTTGACCCCGGTTGGTTGGAAACTCGAGAGGAATTTATACATGTCATTCACCGGGGAAACACCTCGTGTTTATGATAAGTTTTTTATATGAATAAAAAAAGGTATTATTGTCTTTCTTCTAAAAATTAACTATATGCTTTACTGAGCATTCCCACTAACTCTGATAAAGGTATGTTGTGTCTACATAAACACGAATGGCTTGTAATTTGGTAGGCAAGGACTGTTAACAGATCTCCAGGGACGCTGCTATTAAAGGGGGGGGTGGTTGCATGTTTCAGGATCACCCTCATATAGCCTCTCCACCCCCCTCTTTAAAAATAACTACATGTTTCCGCTTTCAAACCATTAATATATTGACAATTTCCACAGTTTGAAAGGAAAATTTAGACTTTTCGTAAGAAGTTAAATATTGTCCGTTTAACCTAATTTTTCCCTCCTTTAATCACTTAAAACAGTTATTCTTCAACAATATCAATTACAATTTAACTTCTGCCGCCCGTTATTTTTTTGACTGACATTTCTCTTTTTCTTTTTGTAGCTAAGCTTTACGTAGACAAAGCTACAGTGAGACGTGACATGAAACGTTCCTCCTTCTCCTCCTCCTCCACTTTCGTCAACTCACAAAGGAGGTCACGATCCCTTTTAAAGGTCAATCACAACTACTTCGGCCCTGTCGTCTCGGCTCCTTCCCGACACCTACATACTAATTCGTGTTCAACTTTATCCTCTCACACTTGACGACAACTCAAAGAGTATATCTGAAGAGATGAAATTTAAACGATTATAATAAATATTTTAAAGATAAAATAAAAGTTAGACCGAAGTGTAGAAGTGATAACAATCACTCCTCAAGAATTAAGTCTGTTGTATGAAGCATTTACAAATATAGAAAAAAAAATGTAACCGGGCCTTTTTTCCAGAGGTTAAAAACTTTAATTATTAAGTAAACAATTCTTTTAAAAAATAATTACATAAAAATATGATATATGCATAAATAAATAAAATACTGTCAAATATGTCGGCAAACTCTCTCCCCGTATTTAAGCAGGTTTTAAAAAACAAAAACGTAACTCGTAATCGGCAGTGGAACGAAATCGGAAGAAAGATTATAAACAGAGCAAATACCGTTCGTTTTCTGCTTTATCGGGAACTCGCCGCAGCCCTCAGATCTTCTGCCGGTCCCCACACATTCCTTTTTGAGCATTGAAAAAATTGAAATAGTCTCTCAATCCTGCTCTTAGTAACCAGACACACACACACATACACATTCTCTCTCTCTCTCTCTCTCTCTCTGTATCAATCACTCGCCAAGTTTATTTCCATCGTAATCATAAGTCCGTTGCCAATCGCTAATCTCACATTCTTAACCTATTTGCCGCCCTTTTTTAACATCTTCTCCATTATTCAGTTCCTTTCGGTGGTGGAGCAAAATCATCTCCATTCAAAGGTATTTATTTTTAATATTTTGTGAGGAGCCATTCACCCCACTTAGCACCGATGTTTGGGGAAAATGCCAGACCTCGTCACAGCCAGCCACGTGTCACAGAGTCCCTTGTTTGCAGCCTTCTTCACTTCCTCTCTCGAGCAGACTGCCTTAGATTTTGTATCGGAAAATTAAGACGTGTTCCACCATTAAAAATGAGCTTGGACGTAGTTTATATCTATACAATGATGCCAACATCACAAACAATATATCTCTTATAAACTCCTGACGTAATGAAATGTCACGGAATATAAGTTTGTAATCGTCCGTTCTTCTGTGAGAGATCTTCTTCGTACCCTGATCTGACAGGCTGATATTTTCCACATGTGTTCAATTAAGAAAACAACTCTACGTCCATCAGGTTTCTTGCCCTTTTCTTCTGGCGCTTAAGTTTTCGCCTCTGCGAGGAGTGACCAGTGCAACCTATTTTCAACTTTTCCTTATAGCTTCGGTCTCATAACCACGCTCTGCCACCAAGATCAGGTTGCTAACGGCCGTTTCGTAACCACCCGATCTATGGTGGTGGGCGTCATTACCAATCCCCTCACTCCCGTCTATCTCGGCCGTCTTACGCACATCCCGTGACGTCACAGTCCCAAACCTCGAGGTTTTGCGTACACACACAGTCAACCAGGAAACATTTATTAAACAATCAACACATTTACGTTGGCACACAACAGTTTTGATCTGGAATAATTTTCAATGGTAACGTGAGCGGTGTGTGTGTGTGAAAGACTGAGCATATTTGAAAGAGAAATTCTAAGAAGGATGTACGGAGGTATTAATATAGATAGACAATGATGGAGAATAAGATACAAAGATGAACTGAAAGAAATGTATCAATGTTACATATATAAAAATATGTAGATTAGGATGGTTTGGACGTGTCAGTAGAATGAGGGAAGAGAGAAAAAGATGTAGGACGATGTGGCGGACTTGAGAAGGGCGAAGATACAAGGACGGAAGGAAGTATCCTTGGACAGGTCGAGGTGGAGGTAGTTGTTGGAGAAGGCGAAGGTCCTGCTTGGACTGTACAGCCAACTGATGATGATAATGATGATGATGGTAACGTGAACAATGCCGGATTTAATTGAATAAGTGTTGAGTGTTCCTCTTTCTCTGGAAGGTGTTGTACATCGAATTAAACCGATTTGACTGTCTATAATTTGTCAAGACGAAGTTATTTGACGCCGTAAAACTCCGGGCAGTTCGCTCCGAATGCGAACTCGTGCAGGAGGGGAAAAAAATAGTAAAGTCTTCAACCTGATACGTAGAGAAAAACCTATTCAGATCTGAAAGTCTGTCGGCGGTGTTCTGGTTCAGACTGTACATTTTCGCTGGTAATTTAGCTCTTCCACTCGTGTTTTTCAGGAATATTTTTCCATTCGCGTGAGTGCCTTGGAAGGAACAACCAATGTTAACGTGTAAACCTTTTTTTAATTGAATAAGAAGTTTTCGGGATTTCCCCCGGGTTATGTCATTTGTAAAATACAACGTTTCGACGGCTAACTTTACTTACCTGAAGACTATGGCGGAGTTAGCCGTCGAAACGTTGTATTTTGCAAATGACATACATAACCCGGGGGTGAAATCCCGAGAACTACTTATTCAGTCGATCCACCGGGAAAGCCTACATTCTCTTTTCTGAATTGTTAATTCACTTTATTTATTTGAGAACAGAATTTTTAACCTTGACGAGGATACAAACCGTTACCGAAACGTCGGTCTACGTAATAAAAAAGATCAAAGATTGTTTTTATTAATTCACTCAAAGTGGGACGTTTCGTCTCAAACTTTCAGGACCTCTTCAGTTATTTCTACCAAAAATATAATAATTATAATTACATATGAATACTAGAATTCAAACAGATAAATATGGTTGCTTGCAATTAAAACCTTAACATACTTAATTACATTAAAAATAAAAATTATGTAATTATATTAATTATTTTTTTTGTAGAAAGAACTGAAGAGTTCTTGAAAATTGGGGGACGAAACGACTTATTTTGTATTTCATTCTTCTATTTATGACCGTTGACCATTTGTTGTATTCTATTTTATTTGGTATTTCAATAAAAAAAACTGCCAAACTGAGTCAGCATGTAAATTTATCATGCCCGATGAAGTTTAAAAAAGGAAAATAAACATTGTTTTTTTAATAAAAAAGTGATAAATTTATGACTTATCGGCCGATTTATTTATTTATTTATTTATTGAAATACCGAATAAATAAAATACAAAAAAATGGTCAAAAGTGGGAAATAAAAGAACTGAAGAGGTCCTGAAAGCTGGGGGACGAAACGAATTATTTTCTATTTCTATTCTTCTATTTATGATTTTTGACCATTTTTTGTATTTTATTTAATAATTTGGTATTTCAATAAATAAAAAGATGGCCAATAAGTCAGCATGTAAGTTTATCACGCCTCGGGTAGTCCTAAAAAAGTATACTTAACGTCGTTTTTAAAATAAATAGTGATAAATTTATATTTATATATTTCATATTTATTAATTATTGTCAAGTCTTTTTGTTTACTGAAAAATACCAAATTAATTAATAAAAAAATACAACAAATGGTCAAAAATCGGAAACAGAAGAATGAAATACAAAATAATTCGTTTCTTCCCCAACTTTCAAGACCTCTTCAGTTCCTCTATTTCTGACTTTTGTATTTTATTTATTCGGTATTTCAATAAATAGATAAATAAATAAACGGCCAATACGTCAGCATAGAAATTTATATCTCGATTTATTTTAAAACGACGTTTCGTTTCCATTTTTTTTGAGACTTCCTCAAGCGTGATAAATTTAAATTCCGACTTATTGGGCCTCTTTTTATTTATTATAAATTTTAAAGTCGGAAAACGATGTTATTATTTGGCATTTCATTTTCACTCGAGTCACAAAAATTATATATTAAATGAATTAGTGAAACAGAAGAGTCTTGCAAGATGTGAATATATAAATCACTAAAACATCTTGCATGGTGAAACCAATTTTAAATATACATATATACTTTTATTATTGTAAATATACATCCATGTATATATATATGTGTGTGTATTTTAAAAGAAATTATTTCAACAAAAGAAAAAAGTTGTTAAAAACGACCCTCGTATAGAATCTAGAAAACGGGTAAACTAAGTTATTATCAATAATAATACAAAATAAAAAAAATTTAATGAAGAATTTGCAATAATAAAAGTGTATGTGTAAGGGTGTGTAAGGCAGCAAAACTAATATATTTTTGTATCTGTGAATTTAATTTAATTTTATTAAAAGGATTTCAGTAAATGTGGAAGGGAAGTATATTTATTTTGAATAGAATTTGAGGTCTCTGGAGGGAATGAAAGGTAACCGTTTGCCTCGGAACCGGCTCTGCACACACACACAATTTCTTTTTGGGATGTTAAGCGCGAATATTGCGTAACAGTCCGCCGTTATTCGTATGTGCTGATAACAGGTTTGGGTCAAGTAAAAGGGTTTTACCGGTTGTTCCGGCCGGCGCTCAAATCAAAGGAGCGTGCCCCAACATGGCGGGATGAGGTTGTCGAGGATCTACTACAGTAGAGCTGTAGCGTGTTGTCTAGTAGGTTGTCTGTCTGCTGTTCTTCCATCCATCGACGACGGCGGCGACTACCAGCTGAAGGGGCGACGCGACGGCGAGGTAGAAAGGTGGGGGGGATTGGGGAGAGGAGAAAGAGAGAGAGAGGGAGAGAGATTGGCTGACGCACGTGGGCGATGAACCACGGGTATTATTAAACTCGACTCCTGGACTGACACGTTAGCCTTGGACTTTCCTAGCCATCACAGCCTCTGCCAATCTCTCTCTCTATCAGCATCACTCACGTCCTCTCAGTCCTCAAATAAGAGACTCGGCGCGCAATACGGTCCAAAAGATTCGACTCGCCAGAAAATACGGAGACACGAGGGTCTTGTAATATTAGCATTAGAGGGAAGTGTGTGTGTGAGTGTGGGAAAAGAACAGAACAAGGAGGCCGAAGATGAAATGCGCTAAGAAGATTAAGGAGGATGTTGGACGTGTCAGTTATGCTGAAATGAAAAGACTTGCGAAAGATAGATTTATTGTTGTTTTTCCATTAATCCTCGATTGAGGAAATAGGATGGATACGTCATACATTAAAAATGAACAAAATAAAGTAAATAATTAAAGACAAATAAACTTAAAATAAATTAGTAAAAGAAAGTGTGTATATATAGACAAAAGTCAATATAAACACAACAACACAGGGACACACACACACACACACTGGGGAAACACAAACAAGCACACACACACTGAGGAACACGCAATGGAGTTTTTTGAACTACTTGGACCAGGAAGGAAACTGTCCTTGCTCCAGCAGCAGCAGCAGCTATATACATGAAACAAACAAACAAAAGAGCAGAAAAAAACTGAATAGAAATTTTTAAAGATATGTTGTGATGTGCTATTTTATAAGGTTGGCAGCAGCTCATTCAACACTTGCAGCAGCAGCAGGAACCTTGATTTTAAAATACTAGGAAAGGACGATTAAGAAAATCCTGTACCACAGAGTAAAACAGCAGCAGCAGCGCCGCCATTTAAAAGAATAGTTTTACTCTGCTTCACCACGAAGCTTTTGTAGTTACTATTTTTAACCTCTGGGGCGGAAGGAAGGAAGGAAGGCTGTTGTATAAAATTATCCCCCAGGGGTATTGTGAATACTTTTCTGGTGTAGAGAGAGAGAAGAAGGGCGATGCTTGTCCGACCTTAGAGCTGAACGTCCGATTTCCAGTCGCGCGTGTATTCATGAAACTCGCCATTTGTTTGAAACAAATAGGTTAGCATGGAGTCTCACGACTCAATACCACCACCACAACAACAAGTTCTGTAAACATTTCCCTCCATTATTTACTAGAACTCGGGGAATTTTTTATCAGGCGTCATCAAGATAACATTCCTGATTTATCAGTTGGAGTGTCCGTAATGACTTATCAAATAGGTTGCGGTATTAATTTATCTTCAGAGAATAAAAGAAAAAACAAACAAGTCCTCTAAACTGGTCGGTTAACTGTTTTATTTAACAACGGCCGAACTTTGACCAATGAAGTTTCATCCGATAGTGCAATACAGCAGCTTAAGTTTTATTAAATGGGAGGGAGGCAGAAAGAATATAAAAATACCAATTCTGTAATTGATTTATTCAGCTGAAACAAACTACAATAAGCAAGTTTATATCCCAACCGGTTAATAATCTTCCATAAAACGATGCTGGAGGCACTGTTAATAGTCTACCGCGTCCCTGTATTGACCGGGCTGGATCAAACGATATGCCATTGCTTTGTTGGCCACCCAGGTGTAACCCTGAGGGGGGGGGGTATGTGACTCCATTTCCCCACGATTTGCTGCAACAGAAGTTTCCGAACCATTAACGAAGAAGTGAAATACCTCACGACACATACAACCTCTATAGAAGCATGAATAACCATAGTTCCACTGTACATTTGAATCGTAATAATAATAAAGTAATTATTTTCTTCTCTCTTCTGAAAGTCTAAGGAAAACTAAGTCGAGTATTTTCATCTTTTCTAAGTCATTCTTTATGTCGTCTTCCCATCCACCTGTTTTTGATCCAGTTTGTGTCCACTTGTGTGCGTTCACTTTACAAATCGTTTCCTCTGGCATCCTATAGATGTGATCCAACCACCTCAGACGTTGTTGGGCTTTGATGTAATTTATTATATTATTGTTTTCTTATTAGATTATTCATTTCGTCATTCCTCCTTATCCTCCATCTTATGTCTTTTATTGGTCCGTAGATTTGCCTTAAAATTAAACTAGCAGTTTTTGAATATCGGATTCTTTGAGTAGCCATGTTTCACTTGCATACGTGACGATTGATCTTATTGTAGTTCTCACCCTTGCTTAACGTGATATTTGCTTACTTTTGAAGACTTCTTTCTTAGCAATAATAAGCAGCTTTGTTTTCCTTACCTGATAATGTGTTTAATCTCTTCTTCAATTCAGTTATAAAGTATTAGTAGATGGCAAAAATACCGGAAGCTCCTGGTTTTCATATACGAAGATTAGTGGTTTTATATATATATTAATAAAGAACCTAGAATCCAATTGAGGAATTTTATGTCGGTGCAGATGAATAAATGATTAGCAGTACTTACTTGGTCATTGGGTTCGGTATCTAATAAATGAATAAATGTTATATTTTAATGAGTTTCTAAATGGTAAAGAACCCAAAGGTTGTTTTTCTTTTGTAGTGAAGATTTCTTTGTTAGATGTGTGGTGTGTTCGGCTTTTGCTTACACCAACAAAAATATTTTTGTACAATCAAATTGTTAAATAATAATAATAATGTATTTAATTTGAATATTCCATTTCTTTTATAATATTACGTTATCAAATTTCCAGAAGAAATCTGACTCAAATTAAATTTTAGTGATAATATAAATTTACGAGTAAAATTTATAATCAAATTGGCTCAGTCAGTCGGTAAAGCAAAAAAAGAATAATCTACGCAGCTTCTAAATAATGGCGGCGGCTGATCCCCGGGGACAACGCGGGTGACGAACAACGATATATAATTGTATTAAAAATAGTCGCGAATCAACGAGAATGGTTTAAGTGGGAAACCCGGGTTAAAATGGCGCCGTTACCAGATGTTATAACAATGGCCTGGTGACGACGTCGTTGTTCCTGGTTTGCCGCCGTGCAGGATGTTCCTTCGCTGAAACACGACGTCTAGATCCTCTAGCGCCTCTTCTTCTTCAGCTTAAATCTCTATCAAAATGTCCTCTTTTTGTTTTCCTTGCTATAAAACAAAATCTTCTTTCTCGAACAATGGCGAAATTAACTTTTCTGCATATAGTTTCCTCAGCCACTGCTCTCTCTCTCTCTCTCTCTCTCTCTCTCTCTCGCCCCGCGACCTTCTCAGGAGAGCTCCCAGAACCAACTGTTGAATCTACAATCCACTCCAGGCAATCAACAATGTTGTAGACGGTGACGTTTCCCGCCTACTCGGCCTCACTCACCAAACCATTCTCGTTTTCCGTCCTCCTGCTGCTGTACGCAAATAACAAAATCCAAATTATTTTTGCTTTACCCGATGAATGAATGTAAGGGTCATGAATCACCACAGATACGACTATACAAACTACGGAGAGCAAAGCTTCTGCTATCTATACAGGGTATTTAATCTGTACAGGGTGATTCGCTACCAGGCCGACAAAACTTTCAGGGTGCACAGAGACGACTCTAAATGACATAGGAACGCAGGGGTCGCTAATGCCGCAGTTCCGAGCTAAGGTGCAAAGGGGTAGAGAAAAATAATAGAAACGTAGAGCACAACATTTTATTGAAAGGCTTTTACTGCTGGAAGTATTCGAAATTAGGACGAGAAGTCGTCAGGCAGGTCTGACAGCGGCGCTACAGGATCGCTGTTTACACAGACCTTCCGTTCAGCGCCTTCTATCTCAAGACTGCCGGGAGGATCTTGTGGATAGATGTTCAGGCCTGCCTGACGACTTCTGGTCGTAACTACTGTACTACCTCCTTTATTCTTTAACTTATATATTGTAACATGAAAAGTTACACTTAACAATGCTGCAGGCCAAGCTTGCGAGTTGCAATTGTTGAGGAACTTGGGCCAACAATGTAGTCTGGTGAGGGGCAGAGGAGTCGTCATGGGGTAGTGGAAGGAGCAGGTTGTGTCGGCGGGACAACGAGAGAGAGAGAATGACCACACACGCCATCCATGCAGATATAATTTTTTCTCATGCTCTGATTGGAATTAAAACTACTAAAGTCAATTTTTGGTGTTTTTTTTGTGAAAAATACCTGGCGCCCTAAAGGAATTAGAAATCCTCGAATACGGAGGAACGCGGAATCCGCTACAATATACACATTAATTAGTCCGGAATTAAATTACTTGTTGAAAATGATTTTAAATGAGTGGCTTTTCAGGTATTATTAATTTTTTTTATACTTATAGTTCCTCTTTGAAAAAAAACCCTATTATTATTATTTAAATACACCATCAAAAAAAATTGTTGTACAATCAAACGAACAATAATAATAATAATTTATTTAATTTGAATAGAAATATAACTCAAATTAAGTTATAGTGGAAAAAATATAAATTTACGATATCAATTTAATCATTAGCTCAGTCGGTAAAAGCAAAAATAATACTCTACGCAGCTTCTTAAATGGCGGCTGCTCCCGGGGAACAACAACGCGGGTGACGAACAACGATATAGTTGAAAATTAAATTCGCGAATCAGACGAGAATGGTTTGTGTGGAAAAAACGGGTAAATTGCCGTTACCAGATGTTAACAAGGGCCTGATGACGTCGTTCTTCGTTTTTGTTCGTATGCCGGTTGTTCCTTTGCTGGGTCACGTCTTCTAGATTCTCTAGCGCCTCTCCTTCAGATCAAATGTTGTCTTTTTATTTTCTGTAAATGTGCAGAAACTAAATTTTATCCATGTCGCCTTGTTCTGCCACTGCTTCGTCTCTCCCTAGCGTCTCTCACCCTCTGGCAGCCTCTCTGCAACAACTGTCCAATCTAACCTCTTCCAGGCCATCAACAATGTTGCAGCCAACAATGTTCCAGACGGTGACGTTTCCCGCCTACTCGGCCCCACCACCAAACCCTTCTCGTCTTCCGTCCTGTATACGTAAATAACAACAACTAAATTATTTTTGCTTTACCCTAGCTCGTCTCTCCCGTTACTGCCCTCCCCCCTCTCTAACCACGCTTCTTTCGGTTTTCCCCAAACTCAGGTATACGGCCGACAAAATTTGGATGACGACCCCCAAGCCATCCATCTATTGCACCAAGGTCCGAAATGTTGCAATGAAGCGGATAATTTAAATCGCTCATTACACTACGAACACCTGTTGTGGTACAACCTTTCAATAAAATGTTTCCTGTCCCATTAATGTGTTCCTGTTTTTTTCCCTTACGCTTGTTCGCACCTTGGCTCTGTAGCCCCTACAACCCTTGCAAGTAGCGAATCACCCTGTAGAAACGTACGTTTTGACGAGGTATTTCAGTCTGCAAGGCAAGAGCACACACGTGTTGTTTGTTGTTGACAACTCCTTCATTTCTTTCTTTCTTTCTTTCTTTTTTTCTTTCTTTCTTTCTTTCTTTCTTTCGTTCTTTCTTTTAAAAATACTTCCATGAGATAAGATAATATCGATTGTGTCGCCGCGGTCACGTGGAGGGAATAACGACCAGCAAGTAAGTCGCTTCTTGTTCGGATTTACACGGGACAAGGGCCTCGGTCGTTGCTGCTGCTGCTGCTGCCTGTAAAATGTCTCCACTTTTATGATGGAGTGTACCCCGACTCGGTCGGTGGTGACAACTCTGGTAAACAAGCAAGACAAACAAACTATCGCCGCCTCGGACTCTTATCTGGTCGTGTTAAGGTGCTTGCTCCAAGCTCAATTCTCGGCTCTGCGATGAGATACAAGCGGCGGGCGGGGATGGATCAGTCGGCGCCGTTGACGGTTAAACCAAGGTAAAAAAAGCCTCGACGTCGAACCTTCTCAGACCCGACTTTTTCATATTGTTCAGTGTCTAACAGACTCATTTGCAGTGGGTTTACAATCCATCGAGAGCTGTTTAACATAATCACTCCTTCCTCTCCGCCAAGTCCCATTTCCATATACAGCAATCAAGACTGATGAAAGCTTAAAAACAATCTGTACTGTAGCGCGTATCCGATCTTTTTTTTCTGCTGACATATGACGTCACTGATCGACAGAAAATACGACAGTCGTCGTTTGAAGCTATTCAGATAATGGTCTGATAAACTCCTTGTCATGTGATTGACTGAGGGACGTTGCTTTTGATCAACCATGGGAGTTTCATTTTCTGATGACAATTCGTTACCATTTTAAGTAGTTTATTTGAAACGCCGCCACTTAGCTCAAGCGCAAGGCTTCTCAACCCGTTGATTCAGGAACCGATATTCACACTCTTATTCATAATAGATTGAATCTATTCTATTCTAATAAATTCCTTCCATAAAAAGGACCGGGATTATTGTTAAACAATTAGCGGAAATTGACTGTTAACGTTGGCAGGTCATTGTACTGGAAACTGTAGGAACTTGTTACACCAATAAATTTAGGGAAGAGGAGGGGCTGGTCTCTGGTCTACCTGGCGGAGGCGGCTGGTTCCTGGACCTCAAGAATTCTCAGTGCAGACACGCCCCGGTATTCAGTCCTAAGACTGTTCTGAAGCAAACCTTCTGGTCTCCCTGGCGGAGGCGGCTTGTTCCTGGACCTGGGGAATTCTCAGTATAGACACGCCCCGGTATTCAGTCCTAAGACTGTTCTGAAGCAAACCTGTCTTGCGCAAGCTTTCCCATTTCCTCATAACTAGCATATCCCACGTTCTCCCCAATCTGCTTAGCGTATTTCATCTTCTCTCTAATGCTAATTTTACAAGATACATCTTAAAACTGTTAATCTGTCCCTTCACAGTTCTGCATATTGTTCTCTCCTCCCTTATTCTGTTTAGAACTTCCTCGTTAACGATTCTATCCACCCATCTAATTTTCCTATAGCACCACGTTTTAAAAGCTTCTATTATTTTCCTTTTTGGAACTCCTGCCATCCACGTTTCACACTGATTATATATCGTCATTTACATATGTTATTTATATTCTGATAAAATTATTGTAAAATTGATAAAAAGGTACAACTGTAAATGTTTGTAAAGGGGGGTTAAGGTATTAATTGATGGTGATAGTTAACCAGTGGGTTTAGGAATGCCGCGTCTGCACTCGTGGTGCTGGTGAGTGAGAGTGGTTTCAGGGTCGTAGGAGGTAGGAAGAGCCGCCGTAAACTGCGTTCTAAAATTGCTCGCACTCACAGTCACAGTCACAGTCTAGTCGGGGAGAAATGGCAGTCAGTAGTAGAGGATAATTTTAGTTCGCTGCTGCCTGAGGAAAGTAAAACGGGGAAAGTTTAAATATATATTTCGCGCTTTGAAGTAGGTCGTGCACTCCATTCGCGAGCACAGCGAAGTACGTTTTGCCGCCAATCTCCGGGGGGGGGAGGGGGGAGAGGGGAGGGGAGAACTGCTGGGCCTTTCTTTCCCGATTCCCCCACGCAAAATTAAAATTAGGAGGTCTTATGGCGCCTTAATAAATCACACTTAGGCGGGCGCAATGGACGTCAAACGTACTGCTACTGTCTAGAAAAACTGGTGAGCCGAACGGAAGCTTCAAACTTGTATGAATGTAATCGGTTGAAGATGATAATTTGTGCGCAGAGCATCTACACACTTCCACTATTCCCATAATTTAATTGTGTTGAATTAAACCATATTTCACTAAGAGAAGGCCACGAGGGTCTTGTAAAATTAACATTAGAGGGAAGTGTGTGTGGGGTGGGGGGGGAGGTAAGAACAGAAGAGGGAGGCCAAGGATAGAATCCGCTAAGCAGATTAGGGAAAATGTAGGTTGTGCTAAAGAACGAAGGCTTTCCCGGTGAAGAATATGTAGAAACGTTTCTCGGGTTTCCAACCGGGTAATCTCAGTAAACAGCGACGTTTCGACAGATAGCAACTCTGTCATCTTCCAGCCTGGAAGATGACGGAGTTGCTATCTGTCGAAACGTCGCTGTTTACTGAGACTACCCGGTTGGAAACCCGAGAAACGTTTCTACATACGTTGTGCTAGTTATGAGGAAATGAAAAGGCTTGCGCAATATAGGTCATTATCGAGGGTAGAATCAGAATAGACTCAGGACTGAATATCACGACGACAACAACAACATTACAATAAATTAATTCTGAGTTCTATGTTACATAGTCTCAAAATGGAGATGAAACGTCGCTTTTGTTAATAAATAGTTATGTATTTAATGCCGACTTTTTTGGCAGTTTTTTTTATTTGTTGTAATTACAAATAAATGTATATAAATAAAAATAGAATGTATATACAGTCTGTGGTCGTTAAAAACACTACTCGCACACACACACACACCAGAGATTACAATGCAATGGAGTTTTCACTACTTGGAGCTGCGTGACGAGGAATCTGACAGGTTCCTTTGTCGATGCCCGTCAGGACTCGAAGCCGGGATTAGGAGGACGAGGACGAGGAGGTGATGGAGGAGGTTTGCGTGCAGGGAGTGGCTGGCCTTGGCCATTTGCATATCTGCCAGCGCAGTGCACAACACGAGTGGACAATGGGGGTCGTCCACGGTAAAGACGACGAGAATTCACTTTTGAGCCCGCGGATTCTCAAGACTGCGAATTTGCATACAATTCATCCGCCTCGAACGAAAACGCAGTTTTAATTACCGGACGGGAAAAAAAAATGCCATCTTGGCAGCCGAGATCCATCAGAGTTCCTCTAAGGCAGGCAACTTTACGCTCAAAGTGGGCAAGGAACATCTTCAGAAACAACTGTACACGTGGATGGAATTCAAGAATGTCGTTGTTGTATTCAGTTCTAACTGGTCTAATGCTACCCTGCTCAAGCCTTTTCATTCCCCTTATAACTAGAATATCCCACGTCCTCTCTAATCTGCTGAGCGTATTTCATCTTCAGCCTCCTTCTTCCCTTCCCTTCCTTTCCCACTATGTCATGTCTCAGAACGTGACCCTTTAATCTATCCCTTCAAAGTCCTCCACATTGTTCTCTCTTCCCCTATTCTTGCTTAGAAATTCCTCCTCCTTTAGCGATTCATTCTATACACCCATCATCTCATTCTCCTATAGCACCACAATTCTAAGGCTTCTATTGTTTTCCTTTCTGCAAGTCCGACCGTCCCCGTTTCGCACCCATATAAAACGCCACGATCCATACGAACATTTGTTGTTGCTGTGGTATTTAGTCCTGAGTCTATTCTGATTCTACCCTCGATAATGACCTATATTGCGCAAGCCTTTTCATTTCCTCATAACTAGCACAACCTACATTTTCCCTAATCTGCTTAGCGGATTCTATTCTTGGCCTCCGTCTTCTGTTCTTATCCCCCCCCCACACACACACACTTCCCTCTAATGCTAATTTTACAAGACCCTCGTGCCATTTCTTTTTAAGCAACGATTTCCCTAATATTCGCACTTATATTAGCCGTAAGTAAATTCCTCTTCCCGGCCTGCTGTTGCTATCCTACTCCTAGTTATTACGCTGCTGCTCAAGTAACAGAATTCCTTAACTGCCTTCAAAATATCCCTTCGCATTCTAACAGCCTTTGTTATTCCACTGTTTCCCATACTACACTCCATCACATTTGGTTTTCCCTTTCTATTAACCCCTCATATTACACTCTTTTTCCAGGTCGACGTTCATGCCATTTAATTATGATTTTCCAAGTATGACTGTCCTAATACTACAAAAACGTCTGCAAAGGGTAGGGTTTTGATTTCTTCTCCTTGCAGTATGATTCATTTTGCATTTTCCGTTTTAACTTTCTAATTAAATTACAATAATTTATTATAAAATTGGAAACTTAATACAAGTTTTATTAATACAAAATCAATCAATCACGGTCATGAGAGAGAGAGAGATTATTTAAAATTTTCCATAAGTAACTGGTGCCATGTTGGAAGGAAGAGCAAGGCAGCAAAGGGTTGTCTACTTTAAGGTATCTATATGAAGGAGATGCACTAGAAAACCTGCATCAGGTAGGGGGGGCACTTTTCGAAGGCCTTGTATGACGAGTGACGGGAGAAGAGGTTCCTGTGGGGTCGCAGCACTCTTTTTCCCTGTCTCTATGAATTTAGGAGGCAGCTGGCCGACTGGCCCAATAGCATCAGCACGGACAAGTCACCACCGTGTATGCCTGCCCAAGGCCTGAGCGCGTACACATGTTACGTTGTGTGTGTTGTGCGTGTGGTTGGGTGGGGTGGAAAAGGTGAAGGGGGGAGGGGGAGGTTGTTGTGTCGTCACTTCCGTTACCTTTCTCACTTCCGTTACCTTTCTCACTTCAGTTACCTTTCTCACTTCAGTTACCTTTCTCACTTCAGTTGCCTTTCTCACTTCAGTTACCTTTCTCACTTCAGTTACCTTTCTCACTTCAGTTACCTTTCTCACTTCAGTTACCTTTCTCACTTCAGTTAGCTTTCTCACTTCAGTTAGCTTTCTCACTTCTGTTAGCTTTCTCACTTCTGTTAGCTTTCTCACTTCTGTTAGCTTTCTCACTTCTGTTAGCTTTCTCACTTCTGTTAGCTTTCTCACTTCCGTTAGCTTTGTCACTTCTGTTAGCTTTCTCACTTCTGTTAGCTTTCTCACTTCTGTTAGCTTTCTCACTTCAGTTAGCTTTCTCACTTCAGTTAGCTTTCTCACTTCTGTTAGCTTTCTCACTTCTGTTAGCTTTCTCACTTCTGTTAGCTTTCTCACTTCTGTTAGCTTTCTCACTTCTGTTAGCTTTCTCACTTCTGTTAGCTTTCTCACTTCTGTTAGCTTTCTCACTTCTGTTAGCTTTCTCACTTCTGTTAGCTTTCTCACTTCTGTTAGCTTTCTCACTTCTGTTAGCTTTCTCACTTCTGTTAGCTTTCTCACTTCTGTTAGCTTTCTCACTTCTGTTAGCTTTCTCACTTCTGTTAGCTTTCTCACTTCTGTTAGCTTTCTCACTTCTGTTAGCTTTCTCACTTCTGTTAGCTTTCTCACTTCTGTTAGCTTTCTCACTTCTGTTAGCTTTCTCACTTCTGTTAGCTTTCTCACTTCTGTTAGCTTTCTCACTTCTGTTAGCTTTCTCACTTCTGTTAGCTTTCTCACTTCTGTTAGCTTTCTCACTTCTGTTAGCTTTCTCACTTCTGTTAGCTTTCTCACTTCTGTTAGCTTTCTCACTTCTGTTAGCTTTCTCACTTCTGTTAGCTTTCTCACTTCTGTTAGCTTTCTCACTTCTGTTAGCTTTCTCACTTCTGTTAGCTTTCTCACTTCTGTTAGCTTTCTCACTTCTGTTAGCTTTCTCACTTCTGTTAGCTTTCTCACTTCTGTTAGCTTTCTCACTTCTGTTAGCTTTCTCACTTCTGTTAGCTTTCTCACTTCTGTTAGCTTTCTCACTTCTGTTAGCTTTCTCACTTCTGTTAGCTTTCTCACTTCTGTTAGCTTTCTCACTTCTGTTAGCTTTCTCACTTCTGTTAGCTTTCTCACTTCTGTTAGCTTTCTCACTTCTGTTAGCTTTCTCACTTCTGTTAGCTTTCTCACTTCTGTTAGCTTTCTCACTTCTGTTAGCTTTCTCACTTCTGTTAGCTTTCTCACTTCTGTTAGCTTTCTCACTTCTGTTAGCTTTTTCACTTCTGTTACCTTTTTCACTTCTGTTACCTTTTTCACTTCTGTTACCTTTTTCACTTCAGTTACCTTTCTCACTTCCGTTAGCTTTCTCACTTCCGTTAGCTTTCTCACTTCCGTTAGCTTTCTCACTTCCGTTAGCTTTCTCACTTCCGTTAGCTTTCTCACTTCCGTTAGCTTTCTCACTTCCGTTAGCTTTCTCACTTCAGTTACCTTTCTCACAGTGCTTTCCCTCGCATATTGAAAGTTTACCTTGTTAGTCCTTGGTGAGGTGGGGAGATGAAGGAAGGGAGGAATTACTTTATTAACGTTGCGGTGTAGACGAGATCCCGGGTAAAGCGGTTCTTTTAAAAGGCGATAACAGTGCTTCAAAGAAAAGAAAAAAAAGTCTGTAGTGGTTAATTAATCGCCGTATTCACTCTCCCGTTGCATAAACCGCTTGCTAATTTTCCAGAACACGTCCGACAAATTTCCACCGACGTCGGAGAGAAAACAACGAAGAAAAAAAATAAAAATTTCTCTAGCTTTTTAATTAAAAATCCCCGTGCGCATATTAAACAGGTTGTTAAACCTAAGTAATAGTAGGTCTGGAGCGGTGATTTAGTCCTCTGACGAGTAATCGCATTAATGTCCTTATACGGCGGCTCCTGACACACACACACACTCAAATAAATAATAATAATAAAAAAACATCACCCATTATTTCACGGAAAAAATTTTCACAAGTCCTCCATATTGTCCTCTCTTCCCCAATTCTCCTCAACCCTTCCCGGTTAGTTACCCTATCCACCACATGCCATTCTCCTACAGCACCACATTTCGAATGTTCTGTCTCCAACTCCTATCGTCCACGTTTATCACCCTTATAACCAATATTTCCATAATATTTGCACTCATATTACCCGTAAGTAAATTCCTCTCCCTTCCTACTCTAGTTATCACGCTGCCAAAGTAGGAGAATTCCTTAACTTCCTTCAAAATATCCCTTCCCAATCCAACAGCCTTTGCTATTCCACTGTTTCCCATACTACACTCCATCACCCTTGGTTTTCCACCTCTATTAATCCTGATGTTGTACTCTTCCTCCAGGATCAGGTTGTTGCTATTTACTGCGTTTTCCTCTACACAAAAACAAAGGTTTTCATTTCTTCTCGTTCCTAATATTCCTAATATGCCTGTGCTATCCTACTCCCAACTCCTTAATCTCCTTAAAAATATCCCTTACCAAACCAACAGCCTTTGTTATTCCACCATTTCCCATACTACACTCCATAACCTCGACTTTCCCTCTATTAATCCTCTTGTACTCTTCCTTCAGAACCACGTTAATGCCATTTATTGAGGGAGAGAGGGAGGGAGAGAGAGAGAGAGAAAGGGGGGTGGGTGGGTGGGCCGGCATTTCTCGGAATACAGGATAACGTAATTTGAAGTGTTTAACGGATGCAAGGCCGAAGCAATTTCGGTCACGAAAGCGTGCAGAACCTCTACGTAACCGTCACACGCCCACGGGATTTCAATAAACTCGTCACCCTTCATCAACGCAGAAATGCAAGGAAGTTTAGTTCACGATAAAACCTCTTTTTTTTCGTGAACTCGTCTATTTCGGCCCCTGTATCGACCACGTTAAAACTCGCCCCCCCCGCCTTTTAAGCTGTGAAATAAATCATTAAAAATATCGTCCCTCCTAAAGATTATCTGATGGAAGGACCGACACTTGACATTTATCTTCGTCAGTGCGTGAGCTACAGCCGTCCAAACTACTGGTCCGAATTTCACCAAATTTGGCAGCATGTGCTAAAATAATCCACTCAACAATTGTCCTCAATTATTTTTTTCCCCCAATGATTTCAATCAATGGAACGAGGTTTGTTATGTCGTAACTACTGATATTTGTTTCCTTATAGACTGTTGTTCTTGTTCTTGTGGTATTCAGACCTTAGACTGGTCTCAACCCTCCATGCTAACCTATCTTGCACAAGCCCTGTCATTTGCTCATAACAACCACATCTCTCCTATCTTCTTTGTCTTTCCACTCCCAACTCTTTACATTGTATTATTTCCCTTTCGGTCCTTCTATATTCCTTTCCTCCCCCTATCTTCTCCATCTCTCCTCATATTGAATTCTTTCTCCCGTTCGAACTAGTTATGGTTTCCAAGTTTTCTTCTGACTCATCGGCGAAGCGTAGGGTTTCTATTTCTTCTCCTAGCCGTATGATTCCTTTTCCATATTCAGTTTGAACTTTCTTCATCGCCTGATAGACAAGGATATATATATACATATCTTCTCGATCTTCTGCTTTCTTTTCTCGATCTTCTGCTTTCTTTTCTCGATCTTCTGCTTTCTTTTCTCGATCTTCTGCTTTCTTTTCTCGATCTTCTGCTTTCTTTTCTCGATCTATTGATTTCTTTTCTCGATCTATTGATTTCTTTTCTTGATCTCCTGATTTCTTTTCTTGATCTCCTGATTTCTTTTCTTGATCTCCTGATTTCTTTTCTTGATCTCCTGATTTCTTTTCTTGATCTCCTGATTTCTTTTCTTGATCTCCTGATTTCTTTTCTTGATCTCCCGACTTTCTTTTCTTGATCTCCCGACTTTCTTTTCTTGATCTCCCGGATTTCTTTTCCTGATCTCTTTTCCCGATCTCCCGATTTCTTTTCCCGATCTCCCGATTTCTTTTCCCGATCTCCCGATTTGTTTTCCCGATCTCCCGCTTTCTTTTCTTGATCTTCTATCCTAATTACTGCTGACTGCCTTCTGTAGATAAGTATCCATTCTCTATATTTTATTCCAGTGCTCTTTTGGTTTTCCCTCTATTGATGCACATAGGAGTTGGATTACTGAGTGAGTGGTTGGTACACGTGTGCTGGAGATGGTTTAATAGCGTGGTGCACGTGTGCGCGCCGCCCAGGATCTATTTTTAGAGCGGCTGCTCCATTGAGACGGCGCGAAGCTCGTTACGATCTTGACAGCCTCCGCTTCCCTTTAAACTAAGCCTAACTCTCTCTCCTCCATTTATTTTAATCTCATAAATATTCACTGTCGTCCTGCCCTCATCTTTCCCCTTCTAGTCGTCGTTCTCTTCCTCTTACCGATATTGCCAAGAGTGATTTCATTCCCTCTTATAGACTAGATGTCTGTTTCCTGGGTACTTACCTATTCTATTCTGGTAAACACGGTGTTGGACCATCATCCCCCATTGATGGGCACACCCCGACCTATGCGGATGATGGCTGACGGAACCTTCACAGAATCGCAAACTCTCCTGGTACATTAAATTAACCAATCACAGACCCTTAAAACATCAAACTGCTTTAAGAGAATCAAGAATATTCCCCCCTATTTAAATAAAGGTAGATAAAAATAATCCAGGCACCTTAAAAAGGAACAAAATAACACGCGCTCAAGATAAAAATAAGTGGGGTTCGTACCGTAAGTGGCATAAATAATGTATAAAATGTGTTTTTTTTTCTAAATAAAATTGTTTTCTAAATAATTCCACTTTTTTACAAATATTAGTATAAGGTTCCTATATATACCTGAATCTTGATATGTTGGAATATGTTTTTTGGGCCATAACTTTTAGAAAAGTTGTATTAAACTAAGATTCTCTGTGTACAATTTCAGAGTTATGGGCCTATATATATATATATATATATAATTATTCATAAATTATTTTGAGTCACAATTAAGGGAAAAACTATAGCCAAATAAAAAAAATCCTTATATATATTGACTAAACCCCACTAAAAGTTTACTAAAAAATTTAACTATTAAATTTAATTTGGGTATTCAAATTAAAATAAATATTTTAAAAAATGGAAATATTCCAATTGTGGAATCACTTGAACATTTAATTTAAAATTGAATTAGAAAAGCAAAAAAATTAAACCAAAAGCAAACTTCAAGATATTAAATCGGCGGAATTAAAGATTAATTAATTAAATTTATTTAATAATGATTAATTATCACTAGCCAAAAATTTAATCAATTTAAGTTAATTGATTCAATTATTCTTCCATCGAGGCGAGCAAATATATAGTTTTCCTTAATGTCTATTATAATAAGAAAATTTTCTTAATGTCTTGAATTATTAAAATAATTTTTAAAATTAACTTGAATTCAATTAATGAAGAAAATTGTTGGATAAAAAAATTATTAATCCTCAAATCAATTAAAAAAATATTAGCCATCAAAATAAAATGAAAAAAATTATAAATCCTAAAAATCCATTTTAATGAATTATTAATCCTAAAAAATTTTATTTAAAATATTAAGTCGGATAATTCAATTGCATAATCTTTAATCGTCATAATTATTTCTGAATAACTTATCTTCAAAATCAATTCAGAAAATAATATTTCTTAATTAATAACTATAAAATTTAATTCAATACAATTACAAATCAATAAATTTTGTTTAAAATAATTGTTAATTGTCTAAATTAAATAAGAAAAATTTATTGTTGAATTAATTATACGGTATTAAAAGAAACGGACAATTTTAACGAATAACGGATCCCGTGTAATTAATTCATTAAAATTTATGAACAAACGTACTATTTTTTTTTTAAAAAAAAGAAATTTTATCATCAAAAATAATTATTAATGCTGAGAAATCAATTGAAAAATTTAATTTCTTGTAATATTACGTTTGCAGTACGCCTGAAGAATTATCAAAATGGAAACGAAACGTCACTTTTTAATAAATATAGAGAAATTTATATACTTACTTATTGGCAGTCAGTTTTCTGACTAAAATTTACAATAAGTAAACAATGTTGTAAAAGTTATTATTTCTCAAAACAAATTTTCAGAGATTATTAATCCACAAAATTGATTAACAAATATCATTAACCCTCAAAATGAATTATCAAATATCAATAATTTTTCAAAATTAATTAGCGAAGATTGTTAATCCTCAAAATGAGTTAAATATATCTTAGTTCCATTAGTAAAATTAAGTGTTACGAAAATTTAGAATTCTCTTTTTACAAGAAATTAATTGAGTCAATTTTACTTTAATGTGAAGTCCTTTGTCAATAGTAGGGAGGGAGACAGACGGCGGAATCGAAGTCATCGACTTTGGGTGTGACTTATTTCTCATATGGTAGCAAATAGAGACTAGATAGAAGGAGAGAGAGAGAGAGAGAGAGAGAGAGAGAGAGATATGGGTGTGACCCTGATAAATGGCCGCGGTTCTCGTGCTAATGGCTCCCGTGAAAGCTCTTCACCTGGCTGATAAAGCGCATAATTACGTCCAGATTATCGCGTGTGTGAAGCTGCCTCCTCAAAATATTCCGTAGGCATTAAAATATATATCTGGAATTTCCAGAGTTTTATTTTTTTCCCTTCCTCCATCCAGTTTTCCATGAATTGCCCCGCGTTGCCCTTCCCAGAAAACTGCGTCGCACACACGTCACTCACTACGGTCAGTCGCAATCGTAGATCCCCGCTTAATTGGAAAGACTAGTGGCGCTTGTGTCTAACCAATTAAGCTGGCGGCTCCAATTAGAGTTGCGGAGGTAAACGTCTGATAACGCTGCTGCTGCTGCTGCTGCTTAGGCAATCTCTATCTGCTCCTTCAGTCATCATCATCATCAGGCCTCACCATCTCATCATAACTTCAGCGTCTTCAGATTGTCCTTTACGTAGATCTTATTTTTAATACTCACTTGCATAATTTACATTTTATTTATTTATTCCCATAGTCCTCGGCTGGAGAAATACGATATGTCTTAATAAAAAAAAATTATCAAATAATTGTTACAGGCTATAATTAATTAATAACATTATTCGCTACACGAGTATCCCTAAAGAGTCTCTGGATTTCATTCTTGTCTTAACAACTCGACTGATTCTAAAAGAGTCTCTGGATTTCGTGCCTTTAAACAAATCTAGTGATCCTAAGAGAGTCTCTGGATTTCATCTTGTCTTAACAACTCAGAAGATCCTAAAAGAGTCTCTGGATTTCATCTATTAACAACTCAGAAGATCCTAAAAGAGTCTCTGGATTTCATCTATTAACAACTCAGAAGATCCTAAAAGAGTCTCTGGATTTCGTGCTCTTAACAAATCTAGTGATCCTAAGAGAGTCTCTGGATTTCGTGCTCTTAACAAATCTAGTGATCCTAAGAGAGTCTCTGGATTTCGTGCTCTTAACAAATCTAGTGATCCTAAGAGTCTCTGGATTTCGTGCTCTTAACAAATCTAGTGATCGTAAGAGAGTCTCTGGATTTCGTGCTCTTAACAAATCTAGTGATCGTAAGAGTCTCTGGATTTCGTGCTCTTAACAAATCTAGTGATCCTAAGAGTCTCTGGATTTCGTGCTCTTAACAAATCTAGTGATCCTAAGAGTCTCTGGATTTCGTGCCTTTAAACAAATCTTGTGATCGTAAGAGAGTCTCTGGATTTCGTGCTCTTAACAAATCTAGTGATCCTAAGAGTCTCTGGATTTCGTGCTCTTAACAAATCTAGTGATCCTAAGAGAGTCTCTGGATTTCGTGCTCTTAACAAATCTAGTGATCCTAAGAGAGTCTCTGGATTTCGTGCCTTTAAACAAACCTAGTGATCCTAAGAGTGTCTCTGGATTTCGTGCTCTTAACAAATCTAGTGATCCTAAGAGAGTCTCTGGATTTCGTGCCTTTAAACAAACCTAGTGATCCTAAGAGTGTCTCTGGATTTCGTGCCTTTAAACAAATCTAGTGATCCTAAGAGTCTCTGGATTTCGTGCCTTTAAACAAATCTAGTGATCCTAAGAGTCTCTGGATTTCGTGCCTTTAAACAAATCTAGTGATCCTAAGAGTGTCTCTGGATTTCGTGCCTTTAAACAAACCTAGTGATCCTAAGAGAGTCTCTGGATTTCGTGCCTTTAAACAAACCTAGTGATCCTAAGAGTGTCTCTGGATTTTATCTAGTGATCCTAAGAGAGTCTCTGGATTTCGTGCCTTTAAACAAACCTAGTGATCCTAAGAGTGTCTCTTGATTACGTGCTCCTAACAAATCTAGTGATCCTAAGAGAATCTTGGATTTCGTGCTCTTAACAAATCTAGTGATCCTAAGAGTCTCTGGATTTCGTGCCTTTAAACAAATCTAGTGATCCTAAGAGTCTCTGGATTTCGTGCTCTTAACAAATCTAGTGATCCTAAGAGTCTCTGGATTTCGTGCTCTTAACAAATCTAGTGATCGTAAGAGAGTCTCTGGATTTCGTGCTCTTAACAAATCTAGTGATCCTAAGAGTGTCTCTTGATTACGTGCTCCTAACAAATCTAGTGATCCTAAGAGTCTCTGGATTTCGTGCTCTTAACAAATCTAGTGATCGTAAGAGAGTCTCTGGATTTCGTGCTCTTAACAAATCTAGTGATCGTAAGAGAGTCTCTGGATTTCGTGCTCTTAACAAATCTAGTGATCCTAAGAGAATCTGGATTTCGTGCTCTGAACAAATCTAGTGATCGTAAGAGAGTCTCTGGATTTCGTGCCTTTAAACAAACCTAGTGATCCTAAGAGAGTCTCTGGATTTCGTGCCTTTAAACAAACCTAGTGATCCTAAGAGTCTCTGGATTTCGTGCCTTTAAACAAATCTAGTGATCCTAAGAGTCTCTGGATTTCGTGCCTTTAAACAAATCTAGTGATCCTAAGAGTCTCTGGATTTCGTGCCTTTAAACAAACCTAGTGATCCTAAGAGAGTCTCTGGATTTCGTGCCTTTAAACAAACCTAGTGATCCTAAGAGAGTCTCTGGATTTCGTGCTCTTAACAAATCTAGTGATCCTAAGAGTCTCTGGATTTCGTGCTCTTAACAAATCTAGTGACCCTAAGAGTCTCTGGATTTCGTTCTTGTCTTAACAACTCGAGAAGATCCTAAAAGAGTCTCTGGATTTCGTTCTTGTCTTAACAACTCGAGTGATCCTAAAACAGTTTCTGCATTTACGAAATTTAGAATTCTCTTTTTACAAGAAATTCATTTAGTGTATTTTACTTTAACGTGAAGTCCTTTTGACAATAGTAGGGAGGGAGACAGACAGCGGAATCGAAGTCATCGACTTTGGGTGTGACTTATTTCTCATATGGTACCAAGTAGTAGAGACTAGATAGAGGGAGAGAGATATGGGTGTGACCCTGAGAAAGGAATTTTCGTACCGTCGCTTAACTGAAGATAATGGTGATTGACCATCGACAGCAACGTACCTTCGATATTCCGGGAGGTAAAGAGGGATGAAGTAGCTGTATGTTTCCCTTCCGCCGAGGTTCGGGGCGTATCTAGTGTAGAGGCCGCTCCTTCTCCTCCTCAACAGGGTGTTAATTGTTGTTGTTCACGCAGAGTCGACCTTGGCGACTTGGCTCAAATTACACCTGTGACGCGCTGGAGGTCAGATCAGACCAGGACCACCACCACTGATGAGGGTCAGTCATAGCAACTCCCAACAGTAACCAAGTCAATTCTCAAAATACCTGATAGGTCTAGTCACGCATACGATACCAACTGCTACCAACCTTATTTTTCTGGTCACCAACAACAATTGAGCAAACCTTTTTATTTTGTTTTTGTAAGGAATATTGCGTGGTGCAGAGTTGATCAAGGCCTGGCCTGGCTTATTACAGGACGCGGTGGTGCGTGTGTGTGTGTTCTGCAAATAGAGTCGTAACAGACAGACTTCTTTTAGCGAGCAGGAGGACAAACATTCACAGGAAACTGGCAAGGGCAGCGGAAGCCAGAGACAGAAACCCTGCTTTACTCTCGCGCCTATTACAAATGGTGGCACTATTAGGACTCGGGTCAGCTTAGCGACCAAACTATAGTTGCAGTTGTTGTATTTATTAAATCTACAGATGCCTCCCCCGCGCCCCTGGTGGCAGATACATACAACTTAAACAATAATTAATAAACTGGTCGTAAGGACCATATTTAACCCTATAGTTGAATGTATAATTATATTCAATATAAATAAATAAGTGTGGAATCATATTATTAGAGGGTGGCGCTGCAGCCCAGTGACTGCGGGGCTCACCTGATCATGCATGTCGGGAATGCCTCCTGCACTCTCTCTGGGTACTTTTTATTAAAGTTCTCACATGCCGAGACACCTTCACCTATTTTAGGAGGTATATGTACTGGGGTCAAAGACCTTGGGCATATGGCAAGAGTTGTCCGCTGATCCCATTGGATCAGTCGGGGACCAACTGCCTCCTGAAACTGGTGGAGACACGGAGGAGAAGGGAATGCTGCGTCCCCACCCACAGCAGACTCGTCTCCCCCCGTCATTCATAGGGAAGGAAGGGCGTGAGAATAGTAGCCCGACCTACCTGATGCAGGTTTTCTAGGGGTTTTCCCTGCATCTCTCTTTAGGTGAAACACCCCTAGGGTAGGATCCTTAAACCATAGCCCGGGGGCCCTAGTTAACCCTTGCTAGGCTACCTTGCTCTACCTTCCGCATCCCCCTCCCTTTTCAATTCCCTTCCTATGCTATTAAAGGGGAGTTGCCTGTTTTCAGGATCACCCTCATGTAGCCTGTTACCCCCCAAAAAAAGAATCATATTATTAGAAATGATTGTTTTTTTAAAAAAAACAATAGTATTGTTTTTGCCTGAAAATAAAAATGAAACAAAACAAAAAAACTGTAAATATAATTCACTGTAGTATATTTTTAGAGATTTGGTGGCACTGATGACGTCACTGCACTGCACTACACTACACTCAATAGTGTGTTGCGTTTCATAATATAATAAGGTTTCTTCTAAATCTAAAAATGCCATTAATGCAGGGCCTGGTTTTTTTTTCGTCTTCTTCTTATCCTGTCTTCTAAAATAAGAGGGAGAGTCAATATTGCTTCTCTCGTCCCCTACGTATGTTCTCCATAAACCCAAACTGATCTTCTCCTAACTGGAACTGTATTAGTCGTTCCATCGTCCTGTATGTACAACTATTTTCGTTAACATTTTGCACGCGTGAGATATTGTTTTTCCCAGTGTGTGTGTGTGTGTGTGGTTTTTTTGGTTTGCGAGGGCAGGTAAAAAATCTTCTAAAGACACTATCTGATGGTCCGCACTGGATAGTAGTGTGGGACTGATTCTACCCACTAAAAACACCTCCCTTTCCAACGATGACTGTGTGTGTATTTTCCTGTGCGACCGTCGTTAGACATTACTTCACAGGAAGACAGTCTCTCTCTCTGTCTCTCTCTGTCTCCCTCTCTCTCTGTCTGTCTCCTTTAAACACTATTATTTCTCTCTTTTTCGTAATTTCTTAATCTTTGAATCACTGTAGATGAGGCTGCTGCATATGCGCTTACTTTATTCCAGGTATTAGGGTGATGAAAGCAGCAGCAGCATAATATTATTGGGTACCAAATTATCTGGTGTTATTTGTGTGTGTGTGACGTCATCCTGTGTCGTCTTCGTGTTGTGTTTGTGTTAACTTTTGTCTATATACATTTTCTTTTATTAATTTATTTTAAGATTATTTTACATCTTTAATTATGTACTTTATTTTGTATGACGTATTATCCTATTTCCTCAATCGAGGATTAATGGAAACAACAATAAATCTAAACTGTATTGTCCTGCATCTATCAGCCTCCAGTCTTCTCCGTAATGGGTTGTTATAATAATGAGTTATCTTTCCCACGCCGGGAATTGCAGGGCTTTGGCGACGATTGGTTCCAACACTTGACGGTAGTCTGTGACGTCACGGCGCTGTAAAGCACCGCCGCCGGCAGCAATCACAGCTCCTTTATGCTCGTGAGCTGATAATGGACGGAACCGAAACGTTCCCCACTGCGAGGTCGTGCTACAAGGTTTCGTAGGAGGGCGAATAGTTCCCTGCTCTGCTCTGCATTGCTCCACGTCGGAATTTGGGGAGAGTTGGCGGATTTCTGTCGATTGTGCGGACGAGGAACTGAGTCGGATGCGATTCGATGTGCCTGCGTTCTTCAAATACCTCTCTCTTCTCTTCTCTATCTTCTCTTCTCTCTCTGTCTCTCTCCCTCTACTTTCCCCGGCTGCCAACAACCTCGAGGATCGCTTTAACCAGTGTGTGTGCTGCTGTTGTGGTCTAAGATCCATGCTACAACCCTCCTGCGCAAGCCTTTCCATTTATACATTCCTCCTGAATCTACATAGCGTATTCCATCGTTGTTCACTTCTCTCTACTGCCACCTTTACAAGACCCTCGTGCCTATTAATCTCGCCCTTCAAATTTTGCCAAAGCACGTGAAGAAACATTTTTCATGCGGACGGATATACTTTATATAAAGAAATTGTCGTATATTCTTTAGGACTAGGCAAAGATTATGTCTCTGCGCTTTTTGGATAACTTTGTAAGTAGGCCACAGTATTCTTTTAAAATGAAAATAAGGATTTTTTTCCACCTTGTGATGAATTGAAAAACTTGTGCAGCAAAATGTTGATTTTTTTCTCTCTCTTTTTTCTCTCTCTTTTTTCTCTCTCTTTTTTCTCTCTCTCTTTTTTTCTCTCTCTTTTTTCTCTCTTTTTTTTCTCTCTCTTTTTTCTCTCTCTTTTTTCTCTCTCTTTTTTCTCTCTCTTTATTTTCTCACTCTTTATTTTCTCACTCTTTATTTTCTCACTCTTTATTTTCTCTCTCTTTATTTTCTCTCTCTCTTTATTTTCTCTCTCTTTATTTTCTCTCTCTTTATTTTCTCTCTCTTTATTTTCTCTCTCTTTATTTTCTCTCTCTTTATTTTCTCTCTCTTTATTTTCTCTCTCTTTATTTTCTCTCTCTTTATTTTCTCTCTCTCTTTATTTTCTCTCTCTCTCTTTTTTTCTCTTTTTCCTTCTTCTTTTTGCGTCTGGGACAACCCGAAAAGTTCTCAATGGTGTATGAAAACTGAGCACTGTGTTCCCCTTATTCCGCTCAGAACGTCCTGGTTAGTTATCCTATCCGCCCATCTCGTTCTTCTTTAGCACCACATTTCAAATTCTTCTATTCTTTTCCGGTTTTTTTCTCCCCAACTCCTATCGTCAACGTTTCGCACTCCCTACCAACATTTTAAATATTAAGTGAGTTGAGGCTTTCCCCGGTGTAGTTGATGCTGAAATAGTTTTCGAGTTTCCACTCGGGTGCAACGTGCGATGGATGGAAAACGCGACGTTTCTTCGACGACCAACTGCTCTGTCGTCATCTTCAGGCTGAAGTGGAAACCCGTGAGAACTATTTCTGCATTTTAAAATAATGATTTTTCAAAGATTCACACTTATATTAGCCGTAAGCAAAATTTCCTCTTCCTTGCTATCCTGTGCCTATCCTACACCAATTATTACGCTGCTCTATTCCTTAACTTCTGTCAAAATATCCCTTCCCAATCTAACAGCCTTATTTTTTTTCCCTCTGTTTCCCAAACTACGCTACATTACCTTGGTTTTTCCGCCCTCTATTAATCCTCGTATTGAACTCTTTCTCCGCGACTCCCTTCATGCCATGTATTATGGTTTCCAAGTCTTCTTCTGATTTCCCCTAATACTACAATATCATCGGCAAAGCGTTGAGGGTTTTTATTTATTTCTTCTCCTAGCAGTATGATTCCTTTTCCATATTCCGTTTTAACTTTCTTCATCTCCTCCTTCGAAATATCCCTTCCCAATCTAACAGCCTCTTTTTTTGTTATTCCACTGTTTCCCATACTACACTCCATTACCTCGGTTTTTCCGTCTATTTTCCCTCATATTGATTGAAACCACATTTACACCATCATATATTAATGGTTTCCAAGTCTCCTTCCGACTTCCCCGCTCCCCCCCCGAAAAACTGCAATATCATCGGCCAAAGCCTTAGGGCTTTTATTAACTCCTCCCCAACAGTGTTTGTTTTCTGGTCGCAAATAACATGGTGTACTACGAAATTTGAGTCAAAATTGCTCCACTACGCGTGTTGAATCAGTCAATTTTTTTTTGTTATGGAGAGTAAATTGAGAAATCCCGGGGGATGGGGAATGAATGGAGGCCGCTTTGGCAACCGAGCTTCTCCCCGAGTCGACTCCAGCCCCCAGTGTGAGACCTCGTCATCCTCTCCGTCAACCTCCGGAGATCACAGTCCACTTCAAAACATGCGGAAGGACGGATGTTAAGTGCAAACTAGTCACAAGTGCAATTAATTACTTCAACAACAACAAAAACCAGTGCCAAGTTCGGTTAAGATTTTTCCATCCTGATCCTTCTTCATTTCAGTTTAAAAAAAATTAACCTACGTTTATCCTGCTTCGCTTCCCTTTCCTTCCCTTTGACGCATCAGAGGATTGAACGCGTGACTTAGAGGTTACACGCATCTTTTCCCCTTGTGGTAAAGGTCGACGTGTTGTTGAAGCTGCTGATCCCACAGACGTCGCTATCAGCTAAGATATTAAGTAATTAGATTAGGAGACGCTGAGGAGGCATTCTTCTCGTGATAAGGAAGATGCTCTGTACCAACACTCGCCTCTCCTGGCCTTCAATTACAGTGGGAAATGGAAAGGAGGGGAGGAGGGATGTGGAAGGTACAGAGCAAGGTAGTCAAAGATATTTTGGATGGGGGTAACAAGCTACACGAGGCTGAAGGGAATTGAAAAGGGGGGATGCGCGGAAGGTAGATCAAAGGTAGCCAAGGAAGGGTTGACTAAGACCCCCGAGGCTATAGTTTAAGGATCCTACCCTAGGGGTGTTCCACCTAAAGAGATGATGCAGGGAAACACCTAGAAAACCTGCATCAGGTGGGTCGGGCATTGGCTACTATTCTCACGTCCTTCCGAATGACGAGTCCGCACGCAACTGCCGACACATCCTTCTCCTTTCACTACCCCATGACGACTGACTCGAGTCTCGCCAGACTCCATTGTTGGCCCCGAGTTGCGACAATTACAACTCGCAAGCTGCTGCTGGCCTGCAATTGTTGCGTGTAACTTTTCATGTTACAATACATTTATTTATTTTAATTCTGTAAATTCAATATTGTATGTAATATAATCTATTGTTATACCAACTGATAATCGTAAAGATAAGAAAAAAATTTTTTTATACGAATTTAAGAAAAATTTCATACTCGCCAAAGATATTTCCTTCATTGAGGGAAGATAAGCACAGTTTGTAACAAAGAGATATATAAACATCATAGAGAGGCTGTTACAGCGCCCTGGGTGGCAGCAACTAACAACAGCGGTGACCAATCACAATGTCTACGGCGGTCAAGAACTTTGACCACCGTATGTACTGTGTTTAAATGACTGAGGTTGAATAATCGTGTATTTTTGTGATTAAAATATATTGTTTTTCATCCGAAATCATGCCAAATGTATGTGTGTTCAGCGTACAATTGTACTAATCGTAGTTCAAAAAACAACTGGAATATCGTATTTTAAGTAAATATCATCATCATATTTTCACTTTTGACAGCACGTGTCTTCGATATTTACCAAATTTCTGATCTTGGTGGTGCTCTAGGGTATGCAAGCCCATGCTCTTGTTCTTTTTATGAAAGTAGTTCTCTGTACTGTAATTAATGAATGTGTTTTATTTCGTTTAACCTTGATCCCTATCAACTTTCAACTATATTTAATGTCAGTCTAGATGCATTTAGATGTTACTTGTACAACGTACAATTGTAAAAAAAAATTAAAATTTTAGATATTGGGAGTAATCTTTATTATAGACTGATGAGCGAGATGCTTCATCATATCTCATCTAATAATTCGGCCATTAATATCAGAAATGACTGATTTAAAACAAAAATTATAAATTAACTATTATAAAGTTTCCTGTTCATTAACTGTCAATGTTTACATGTTGTATTTAGCATTGAGATGATGTTAATGAGCCCCTTTTATCCGTGTTAACTTTAATTTCGGCCACTTTCCTTGTGTGACAACAGAAATAATTTACAATTTTTAAGTGATGTGTTATATATATATTATATGTAATGAAACACTTTCTAGCTGGTTTCCGCTCATTTGTAACTTTAATACATATGTATATATATATAGTTTTTAAATATTGATTTACGAGATACGCTTCCTGCACGTATTCCTAAGTCCACCTCAATTCAATGCCATGCAGCAGACGACAGGACACGCCCCCACCTTACCATTCAAAAAATGGCGCCTGAGCCTTCAATTTGCTTCAAATATGGCGGCGCTCTTGTGTCCAGCCAGTCTATGTTGTTTATATATGTCTTTGGTTTGTAAGTATCTAATATACTCTCTGGGTGAAAGATAATCACAGTTTGTAAGTATCTAATATAGTCTCTGGGTGAAAGATAATCACAGTTTGTAAGTATCTAATATACTCTCTGGGTGAAAGACAGGCAATATTCGAGATATCGGAGTGACGCTTGAGGTTGTCTATATATATATATATATATATATATGTCTTCCCCCCGTTGGTGCGGATGTTTGTTGTGTTGCCGAAACTGGTTGCGTATACAACCAACTTGGCCGCTGGCTGGCTGGAAGCGAAATTCGATAGTGGTTGGCCAACATTCGGTGACGACATCAGACACACACACACGCACACATTTGATACGAAGCTGATTGAAATTAATGGTGGGTCCAGCGCAGCATGAACCAACCTCGACGCGGCTCAGACACTATTTAAATTAGCAAAAATCTAGAGAGCTGGAGCCATTAATCTTCTTCACTTGGCCAGACTCTTCCCTCCCTCCCTCTTCCATGACGCTCTGCGGATTTTATCTCAACACTCGTGGACTTGCCGGATTAAAATCGGTTTCTCTTACCATTAAATGCAATACTCGGGGGAGTTACAGCGGGTTTTTATTACAAAGGATTCGTTTATCGGACGTTAAATGAATGGAACAGCCTTAATACACTCCTGGTATTCACTCCTAACACTGGTCTGATCCACCAATCCTCCATACTAATCTATCTTACACATCCTCCCTAATCTGCTTAGTGTATTTCATCCTTTTCCTTCCTCTCCTGATATTACCCCAGACACTTCCCTTTTTACAAGACTCTCGTGTCTTAAAACGTGGCCTATTGTATTCTCTTTCCTTATTCTGCTTACAACTTCTTGGTTATTTTACAGTGTCCAACCATCTTATTCTCCTGCTGCTGCTGCTGTTGTGCTATTTACTCCTAAGAATGGGTCTGATGTAACCCTCCATGCTAACCTATCTTGCGCAAGCCTTTTCATTTTCTTATTTACTAGCACACCCAATATCCTCCCCTAATCTGCTTAGCGTATTCCATCCTCTTCTGTTCTTACTCCCCCCCCACACACACTCACTTCCTTCTAATGATAATTAATACAATTTGTACCTTATATATATAAAATTGATGAATATTTTTACATCCTATACTAAAAAATTAGTGTTCTAATAATGTTCTTACATAATTATAAATATCTACCCCTATGATGATACAGTCGGCTCCATAAATTCTTCAACACAGAGTAGAAGGAGTGGCCTTAGTAAGAACTTAGTTAGTTAGTTCATATTTGAACTTGTTTGGATTTATTTTTAATTGTTTAATGGAGGTGGGAAGTTTATTAAATATGCTATATCACTTTAGTGGCATTTATTATTACCCTAGTGTTTTTATTTATCCTCCTTGCATTTCCATCGCGTGTTGGCAATGGATATACTGTTCTTAAAATATTGACCATGCAAGGAAACGTGTTGTGACCATACGGTTGTTAAGGGATGATGGCGCTGTTTACATATCCCCTTATTCTAATTACATATCCCCTTATTCTAATTGCACGTCCCCTTATTGTAATTGCGCGTCCCCTTATTGTAATTGCGCGTCCCCTTATTGTAATTGCGCGTCCCCTTATTGTAATTGCGCGTCCCCTTATTGTAATTGCGCGTCCCCTTATTCTAATTGCGCGTCCCCTTATTCTAATTGCGCGTCCCCTTATTCTAATTGCGCGTCCCCTTATTCTAATTGCGCGTCCCCTTATTCTAATTGCGCGTCCCCTTATTCTAATTGCGCGTCCCCTTATTCTAATTGCGCGTCCCCTTATTCTAATTGCGCGTCCCCTTATTCTAATTGCGCGTCCCCTTATTCTAATTGCGCGTCCCCTTATTCTAATTGCGCGTCCCCTTATTCTAATTGCACGTCCCCTTATTCTAATTGCACGTCCCCTTATTCTAATTGCACGTCCCCTTATTCTAATTGCACGTCCCCTTATTCTAATTGCACGTCCCCTTATTCTAATTGCACGTCCCCTTATTTTAATTGCACGTCCCCTTATTTTAATTGCACGTCCCCTTATTTTAATTGCACGTCCCCTTATTTTAATTGCACGTCCCCTTATTCTAATTGCACGTCCCCTTATTTTAATTGCACGTCCCCTTATTTTAATTGCACGTCCCCTTATTTTAATTGCACGTCCCCTTATTTTAATTGCACGTCCCCTTATTTTAATTGCACGTCCCCTTATTTTAATTGCACGTCCCCTTATTTTAATTGCACGTCCCCTTATTTTAATTGCACGTCCCCTTATTTTAATTGCACGTCCCCTTATTTTAATTGCACGTCCCCTTATTTTAATTGCACGTCCCCTTATTCTAATTACTGATGCTGCTGCCTGTCTTCTGTAGCTCAATTCTCCTACAGCACCACATTTCAAATCCTTCTATCCTTTTCCTTTCTGTAACTCTTACCGTCCTAGTTTTTCCCACCCATACAACGCCACACACTCCATATCAACATTTTTAGCAACGGTTTCCTAATATTGGGCGCAAGCCTTCCTTTCCTTTCCTGTGCTGTCCTATTCCAGTTATTATGCTAGCCAAGGTTAAAAAAAAAAAAATAAAAAAAAAAAAGTAAAAAGAATCAAACTGTTTGTAAGGAAAAAAATAAAAAAAAAAAAAGAGGGGAGGTGAAAAAAAAACAAAAAAACAAAGACAAAAAAAAAAAAAAAAAAAAAAAACAAAAAATAAAAAAATAAAAAAAAAAAAAAAAAAAAAAAAAATCAGAAAAGAAAAAAAAAGGTAATAAATAAAAAAAAGTTAAATAAAAAAAAAATAAAAACTACGAAAATTTAAAAGCAAAAAAAAAAAAAAAAGTAAAAAAAAAAAAATAAAAAAAAAGTAAAAAAAAAATAAAAGAAAAAATAAAAAAAAAAAAGTTATAAAAAAAAAAAAAAAAAATTAAAAAAAATAGAAAAAAAAAAAATAAAAAACCCACCCCTCGCCCCATGCGCTCTCCTCTACCGCCCCCCCTCCCCCCCCCCCCCCCCCCCCCCCCCCCACCCCCCCCCCCCCCCCCCCCCCCACCCCCCCCCCCCCCCCCCCCCCCCCGCCCCCCCCCACCCCTCCCCCCCCCCCCCCCCCCCCGCCCCCCTCCCCCCCCCCCCCCCCCCCCCCCCCCCCCCCCCCCCCCCCCCCCCCCCCCCCCCACCCCCCCCCCCCCCCCCCCCCCCCCCCCCCCCCCCCCCCCCCCCCCCCCCCCCCCCCCCCCCCCCCCCCCCCCCCCACCCCCCCCCCCCCCCCCCCCCCCCCCCCCCCCCCCCCCCCCCCCCCCCCCCCCCCCCCCCCCCCCCCCCCCCCCCCCCCCCCCCCCCCCCCCCCCCCCCCCCCCCCCCCCCCCCCCCCCCCCCCCCCCCCCCCCCCCCCCCCCCCCCCCCCCCCCCCCCCCCCCCCCCCCCCCCCCCCCCCCCCCCCCCCCCCCCCCCCCCCCCCCCCCCCCCCCCCCCCCCCCCCCCCCCCCCCCCCCCCCCCACCCCCCCCCCCCCCCCCCCCCCCCCCCCCCCCCCCCCCCCCCCCCCCCCCCCCCCCCCCCCCCCCCCCCCCCCCCCCCCCCCCCCCCCCCCCCCCCCCCCCCCCCCCCCCCCCCCCCCCCCCCCCCCCCCCCCCCCCCCCCCCCCCCCCCCCCCCCCCCCCCCCCCCCCCCCCCCCCCCCCCCCCCCCCCCCCCCCCCCCCCCCCCCCCCCCCCCCCCCCCCCCCCCCCCCCCCCCCCCCCCCCCCCCCCCCCCCCCCCCCCCCCCCCCCCCCCCCCCCCCCCCCCCCCCCCCCCCCCCCCCCCCCCCCCCCCCCCCCCCCCCCCCCCCCCCCCCCCCCCCCCCCCCCCCCCCCCCCCCCCCCCCCCCACCCCCCCCCCCCCCCCCCCCCCCCCCCCCCCCCCCCCCCCCCCCCCCCCCCCCCCCCCCCCCCCCCCCCCCCCCCCCCCCCCCCCCCCCCCCCCCCCCCCCCCCCCCCCCCCCCCCCCCCCCCCCCCCCCCCCCCCCCCCCCCCCCCCCCCCCCCCCCCCCCCCCCCCCCCCCCCCCCCCCCCCCCCCCCCCCCCCCCCCCCCCCCCCCCCCCCCCCCCCCCCCCCCCCCCCCCCCCCCCCCCCCCCCCCCCCCCCCCCCCCCCCCCCCCCCCCCCCCCCCCCCCCCCCCCCCCCCCCCCCCCCCCCCCCCCCCCCCCCCCCCCCCCCCCCCCCCCCCCCCCCCCCCCCCCCCCCCCCCCCCCCCCCCCCCCCCCCCCCCCACCCCCCCCCCCCCCCCCCCCCCCCCCCCCCCCCCCCCCCCCCCCCCCCCCCCCCCCCCCCCCCCCCCCCCCCCCCCCCCCCCCCCCCCCCCCCCCCCCCCCCCCCCCCCCCCCCCCCCCCCCCCCCCCCCCCACCCCCCCCCCCCCCCCCCCCCCCCCCCCCCCCCCCCCCCCCCCCCCCCCCCCCCCCCCCCCCCCCCCCCCCCCCCCCCCCCCCCCCCCCCCCCCCCCCCCCCCCCCCCCCCCCCCCCCCCCCCCCCCCCCCCCCCCCCCCCCCCCCCCCCCCCCCCCCCCCCCCCCCCCCCCCCCCCCCCCCCCCCCCCCCCCCCCCCCCCCCCCCCCCCCCCCCCCCCCCCCCCCCCCCCCCCCCCCCCCCCCCCCCCCCCCCCCCCCCCCCCCCCCCCCCCCCCCCCCCCCCCCCCCCCCCCCCCCCCCCCCCCCCCCCCCCCCCCCCCCCCCCCCCCCCCCCCCCCCCCCCCCCCCCCCCCCCCCCCCCCCCCCCCCCCCCCCCCCCCCCCCCCCCCCCCCCCCCCCCCCCCCCCCCCCCCCCCCCCCCCCCCCCCCCCCCCCCCCCCCCCCCCCCCCCCCCCCCCCCCCCCCCCCCCCCCCCCCCCCCCCCCCCCCCCCCCCCCCCCCCCCCCCCCCCCCCCCCCCCCCCCCCCCCCCCCCCCCCCCCCCCCCCCCCCCCCCCCCCCCCCCCCCCCCCCCCCCCCCCCCCCCCCCCCCCCCCCCCCCCCCCCCCCCCCCCCCCCCCCCCCCCCCCCCCCCCCCCCCCCCCCCCCCCCCCCCCCCCCCCCCCCCCCCCCCCCCCCCCCCCCCCCCCCCCCCCCCCCCCCCCCCCCCCCCCCCCCCCCCCCCCCCCCCCCCCCCCCCCCCCCCCCCCCCCCCCCCCCCCCCCCCCCCCCCCCCCCCCCCCCCCCCCCCCCCCCCCCCCCCCCCCCCCCCCCCCCCCCCCCCCCCCCCCCCCCCCCCCCCCCCCCCCCCCCCCCCCCCCCCCCCCCCCCCCCCCCCCCCCCCCCCCCCCCCCCCCCCCCCCCCCCCCCCCCCCCCCCCCCCCCCCCCCCCCCCCCCCCCCCCCCCCCCCCCCCCCCCCCCCCCCCCCCCCCCCCCCCCCCCCCCCCCCCCCCCCCCCCCCCCCCCCCCCCCCCCCCCCCCCCCCCCCCCCCCCCCCCCCCCCCCCCCCCCCCCCCCCCCCCCCCCCCCCCCCCCCCCCCCCCCCCCCCCCCCCCCCCCCCCCCCCCCCCCCCCCCCCCCCCCCCCCCCCCCCCCCCCCCCCCCCCCCCCCCCCCCCCCCCCCCCCCCCCCCCCCCCCCCCCCCCCCCCCCCCCCCCCCCCCCCCCCCCCCCCCCCCCCCCCCCCCCCCCCCCCCCCCCCCCCCCCCCCCCCCCCCCCCCCCCCCCCCCCCCCCCCCCCCCCCCCCCCCCCCCCCCCCCCCCCCCCCCCCCCCCCCCCCCCCCCCCCCCCCCCCCCCCCCCCCCCCCCCCCCCCCCCCCCCCCCCCCCCCCCCCCCCCCCCCCCCCCCCCCCCCCCCCCCCCCCCCCCCCCCCCCCCCCCCCCCCCCCCCCCCCCCCCCCCCCCCCCCCCCCCCCCCCCCCCCCCCCCCCCCCCCCCCCCCCCCCCCCCCCCCCCCCCCCCCCCCCCCCCCCCCCCCCCCCCCCCCCCCCCCCCCCCCCCCCCCCCCCCCCCCCCCCCCCCCCCCCCCCCCCCCCCCCCCCCCCCCCCCCCCCCCCCCCCCCCCCCCCCCCCCCCCCCCCCCCCCCCCCCCCCCCCCCCCCCCCCCCCCCCCCCCCCCCCCCCCCCCCCCCCCCCCCCCCCCCCCCCCCCCCCCCCCCCCCCCCCCCCCCCCCCCCCCCCCCCCCCCCCCCCCCCCCCCCCCCCCCCCCCCCCCCCCCCCCCCCCCCCCCCCCCCCCCCCCCCCCCCCCCCCCCCCCCCCCCCCCCCCCCCCCCCCCCCCCCCCCCCCCCCCCCCCCCCCCCCCCCCCCCCCCCCCCCCCCCCCCCCCCCCCCCCCCCCCCCCCCCCCCCCCCCCCCCCCCCCCCCCCCCCCCCCCCCCCCCCCCCCCCCCCCCCCCCCCCCCCCCCCCCCCCCCCCCCCCCCCCCCCCCCCCCCCCCCCACCCCCCCCCCCCCCCCCCCCCCCCCCCCCCCCCCCCCCCCCCCCCCCCCCCCCCCCCCCCCCCCCCCCCCCCCCCCCCCCCCCCCCCCCCCCCCCCCCCCCCCCCCCCCCCCCCCCCCCCCCCCCCCCCCCCCCCCCCCCCCCCCCCCCCCCCCCCCCCCCCCCCCCCCCCCCCCCCCCCCCCCCCCCCCCCCCCCCCCCCCCCCCCCCCCCCCCCCCCCCCCCCCCCCCCCCCCCCCCCCCCCCCCCCCCCCCCCCCCCCCCCCCCCCCCCCCCCCCCCCCCCCCCCCCCCCCCCCCCCCCCCCCCCCCCCCCCCCCCCCCCCCCCCCCCCCCCCCCCCCCCCCCCCCCCCCCCCCCCCCCCCCCCCCCCCCCCCCCCCCCCCCCCCCCCCCCCCCCCCCCCCCCCCCCCCCCCCCCCCCCCCCCCCCCCCCCCCCCCCCCCCCCCCCCCCCCCCCCCCCCCCCCCCCCCCCCCCCCCCCCCCCCCCCCCCCCCCCCACCCCCCCCCCCCCCCCCCCCCCCCCCCCCCCCCCCCCCCCCCCCCCCCCCCCCCCCCCCCCCCCCCCCCCCCCCCCCCCCCCCCCCCCCCCCCCCCCCCCCCCCCCCCCCCCCCCCCCCCCCCCCCCCCCCCCCCCCCCCCCCCCCCCCCCCCCCCCCCCCCCCCCCCCCCCCCCCCCCCCCCCCCCCCCCCCCCCCCCCCCCCCCCCCCCCCCCCCCCCCCCCCCCCCCCCCCCCCCCCCCCCCCCCCCCCCCCCCCCCCCCCCCCCCCCCCCCCCCCCCCCCCCCCCCCCCCCCCCCCCCCCCCCCCCCCCCCCCCCCCCCCCCCCCCCCCCCCCCCCCCCCCCCCCCCCCCCCCCCCCCCCCCCCCCCCCCCCCCCCCCCCCCCCCCCCCCCCCCCCCCCCCCCCCCCCCCCCCCACCCCCCCCCCCCCCCCCCCCCCCCCCCCCCCCCCCCCCCCCCCCCCCCCCCCCCCCCCCCCCCCCCCCCCCCCCCCCCCCCCCCCCCCCCCCCCCCCCCCCCCCCCCCCCCCCCCCCCCCCCCCCCCCCCCCCCCCCCCCCCCCCCCCCCCCCCCCCCCCCCCCCCCCCCCCCCCCCCCCCCCCCCCCCCCCCCCCCCCCCCCCCCCCCCCCCCCCCCCCCCCCCCCCCCCCCCCCCCCCCCCCCCCCCCCCCCCCCCCCCCCCCCCCCCCCCCCCCCCCCCCCCCCCCCCCCCCCCCCCCCCCCCCCCCCCCCCCCCCCCCCCCCCCCCCCCCCCCCCCCCCCCCCCCCCCCCCCCCCCCCCCCCCCCCCCCCCCCCCCCCCCCCCCCCCCCCCCCCCCCCCCCCCCCCCCCCCCCCCCCCCCCCCCCCCCCCCCCCCCCCCCCCCCCCCCCCCCCCCCCCCCCCCCCCCCCCCCCCCCCCCCCCCCCCCCCCCCCCCCCCCCCCCCCCCCCCCCCCCCCCCCCCCCCCCCCCCCCCCCCCCCCCCCCCCCCCCCCCCCCCCCCCCCCCCCCCCCCCCCCCCCCCCCCCCCCCCCCCCCCCCCCCCCCCCCCCCCCCCCCCCCCCCCCCCCCCCCCCCCCCCCCCCCCCCCCCCCCCCCCCCCCCCCCCCCCCCCCCCCCCCCCCCCCCCCCCCCCCCCCCCCCCCCCCCCCCCCCCCCCCCCCCCCCCCCCCCCCCCCCCCCCCCCCCCCCCCCCCCCCCCCCCCCCCCCCCCCCCCCCCCCCCCCCCCCCCCCCCCCCCCCCCCCCCCCCCCCCCCCCCCCCCCCCCCCCCCCCCCCCCCCCCCCCCCCCCCCCCCCCCCCCCCCCCCCCCCCCCCCCCCCCCCCCCCCCCCCCCCCCCCCCCCCCCCCCCCCCCCCCCCCCCCCCCCCCCCCCCCCCCCCCCCCCCCCCCCCCCCCCCCCCCCCCCCCCCCCCCCCCCCCCCCCCCCCCCCCCCCCCCCCCCCCCCCCCCCCCCCCCCCCCCCCCCCCCCCCCCCCCCCCCCCCCCCCCCCCCCCCCCCCCCCCCCCCCCCCCCCCCCCCCCCCCCCCCCCCCCCCCCCCCCCCCCCCCCCCCCCCCCCCCCCCCCCCCCCCCCCCCCCCCCCCCCCCCCCCCCCCCCCCCCCCCCCCCCCCCCCCCCCCCCCCCCCCCCCCCCCCCCCCCCCCCCCCCCCCCCCCCCCCCCCCCCCCCCCCCCCCCCCCCCCCCCCCCCCCCCCCCCCCCCCCCCCCCCCCCCCCCCCCCCCCCCCCCCCCCCCCCCCCCCCCCCCCCCCCCCCCCCCCCCCCCCCCCCCCCCCCCCCCCCCCCCCCCCCCCCCCCCCCCCCCCCCCCCCCCCCCCCCCCCCCCCCCCCCCCCCCCCCCCCCCCCCCCCCCCCCCCCCCCCCCCCCCCCCCCCCCCCCCCCCCCCCCCCCCCCCCCCCCCCCCCCCCCCCCCCCCCCCCCCCCCCCCCCCCCCCCCCCCCCCCCCCCCCCCCCCCCCCCCCCCCCCCCCCCCCCCCCCCCCCCCCCCCCCCCCCCCCCCCCCCCCCCCCCCCCCCCCCCCCCCCCCCCCCCCCCCCCCCCCCCCCCCCCCCCCCCCCCCCCCCCCCCCCCCCCCCCCCCCCCCCCCCCCCCCCCCCCCCCCCCCCCCCCCCCCCCCCCCCCCCCCCCCCCCCCCCCCCCCCCCCCCCCCCCCCCCCCCCCCCCCCCCCCCCCCCCCCCCCCCCCCCCCCCCCCCCCCCCCCCCCCCCCCCCCCCCCCCCCCCCCCCCCCCCCCCCCCCCCCCCCCCCCCCCCCCCCCCCCCCCCCCCCCCCCCCCCCCCCCCCCCCCCCCCCCCCCCCCCCCCCCCCCCCCCCCCCCCCCCCCCCCCCCCCCCCCCCCCCCCCCCCCCCCCCCCCCCCCCCCCCCCCCCCCCCCCCCCCCCCCCCCCCCCCCCCCCCCCCCCCCCCCCCCCCCCCCCCCCCCCCCCCCCCCCCCCCCCCCCCCCCCCCCCCCCCCCCCCCCCCCCCCCCCCCCCCCCCCCCCCCCCCCCCCCCCCCCCCCCCCCCCCCCCCCCCCCCCCCCCCCCCCCCCCCCCCCCCCCCCCCCCCCCCCCCCCCCCCCCCCCCCCCCCCCCCCCCCCCCCCCCCCCCCCCCCCCCCCCCCCCCCCCCCCCCCCCCCCCCCCCCCCCCCCCCCCCCCCCCCCCCCCCCCCCCCCCCCCCCCCCCCCCCCCCCCCCCCCCCCCCCCCCCCCCCCCCCCCCCCCCCCCCCCCCCCCCCCCCCCCCCCCCCCCCCCCCCCCCCCCCCCCCCCCCCCCCCCCCCCCCCCCCCCCCCCCCCCCCCCCCCCCCCCCCCCCCCCCCCCCCCCCCCCCCCCCCCCCCCCCCCCCCCCCCCCCCCCCCCCCCCCCCCCCCCCCCCCCCCCCCCCCCCCCCCCCCCCCCCCCCCCCCCCCCCCCCCCCCCCCCCCCCCCCCCCCCCCCCCCCCCCCCCCCCCCCCCCCCCCCCCCCCCCCCCCCCCCCCCCCCCCCCCCCCCCCCCCCCCCCCCCCCCCCCCCCCCCCCCCCCCCCCCCCCCCCCCCCCCCCCCCCCCCCCCCCCCCCCCCCCCCCCCCCCCCCCCCCCCCCCCCCCCCCCCCCCCCCCCCCCCCCCCCCCCCCCCCCCCCCCCCCCCCCCCCCCCCCCCCCCCCCCCCCCCCCCCCCCCCCCCCCCCCCCCCCCCCCCCCCCCCCCCCCCCCCCCCCCCCCCCCCCCCCCCCCCCCCCCCCCCCCCCCCCCCCCCCCCCCCCCCCCCCCCCCCCCCCCCCCCCCCCCCCCCCCCCCCCCCCCCCCCCCCCCCCCCCCCCCCCCCCCCCCCCCCCCCCCCCCCCCCCCCCCCCCCCCCCCCCCCCCCCCCCCCCCCCCCCCCCCCCCCCCCCCCCCCCCCCCCCCCCCCCCCCCCCCCCCCCCCCCCCCCCCCCCCCCCCCCCCCCCCCCCCCCCCCCCCCCCCCCCCCCCCCCCCCCCCCCCCCCCCCCCCCCCCCCCCCCCCCCCCCCCCCCCCCCCCCCCCCCCCCCCCCCCCCCCCCCCCCCCCCCCCCCCCCCCCCCCCCCCCCCCCCCCCCCCCCCCCCCCCCCCCCCCCCCCCCCCCCCCCCCCCCCCCCCCCCCCCCCCCCCCCCCCCCCCCCCCCCCCCCCCCCCCCCCCCCCCCCCCCCCCCCCCCCCCCCCCCCCCCCCCCCCCCCCCCCCCCCCCCCCCCCCCCCCCCCCCCCCCCCCCCCCCCCCCCCCCCCCCCCCCCCCCCCCCCCCCCCCCCCCCCCCCCCCCCCCCCCCCCCCCCCCCCCCCCCCCCCCCCCCCCCCCCCCCCCCCCCCCCCCCCCCCCCCCCCCCCCCCCCCCCCCCCCCCCCCCCCCCCCCCCCCCCCCCCCCCCCCCCCCCCCCCCCCCCCCCCCCCCCCCCCCCCCCCCCCCCCCCCCCCCCCCCCCCCCCCCCCCCCCCCCCCCCCCCCCCCCCCCCCCCCCCCCCCCCCCCCCCCCCCCCCCCCCCCCCCCCCCCCCCCCCCCCCCCCCCCCCCCCCCCCCCCCCCCCCCCCCCCCCCCCCCCCCCCCCCCCCCCCCCCCCCCCCCCCCCCCCCCCCCCCCCCCCCCCCCCCCCCCCCCCCCCCCCCCCCCCCCCCCCCCCCCCCCCCCCCCCCCCCCCCCCCCCCCCCCCCCCCCCCCCCCCCCCCCCCCCCCCCCCCCCCCCCCCCCCCCCCCCCCCCCCCCCCCCCCCCCCCCCCCCCCCCCCCCCCCCCCCCCCCCCCCCCCCCCCCCCCCCCCCCCCCCCCCCCCCCCCCCCCCCCCCCCCCCCCCCCCCCCCCCCCCCCCCCCCCCCCCCCCCCCCCCCCCCCCCCCCCCCCCCCCCCCCCCCCCCCCCCCCCCCCCCCCCCCCCCCCCCCCCCCCCCCCCCCCCCCCCCCCCCCCCCCCCCCCCCCCCCCCCCCCCCCCCCCCCCCCCCCCCCCCCCCCCCCCCCCCCCCCCCCCCCCCCCCCCCCCCCCCCCCCCCCCCCCCCCCCCCCCCCCCCCCCCCCCCCCCCCCCCCCCCCCCCCCCCCCCCCCCCCCCCCCCCCCCCCCCCCCCCCCCCCCCCCCCCCCCCCCCCCCCCCCCCCCCCCCCCCCCCCCCCCCCCCCCCCCCCCCCCCCCCCCCCCCCCCCCCCCCCCCCCCCCCCCCCCCCCCCCCCCCCCCCCCCCCCCCCCCCCCCCCCCCCCCCCCCCCCCCCCCCCCCCCCCCCCCCCCCCCCCCCCCCCCCCCCCCCCCCCCCCCCCCCCCCCCCCCCCCCCCCCCCCCCCCCCCCCCCCCCCCCCCCCCCCCCCCCCCCCCCCCCCCCCCCCCCCCCCCCCCCCCCCCCCCCCCCCCCCCCCCCCCCCCCCCCCCCCCCCCCCCCCCCCCCCCCCCCCCCCCCCCCCCCCCCCCCCCCCCCCCCCCCCCCCCCCCCCCCCCCCCCCCCCCCCCCCCCCCCCCCCCCCCCCCCCCCCCCCCCCCCCCCCCCCCCCCCCCCCCCCCCCCCCCCCCCCCCCCCCCCCCCCCCCCCCCCCCCCCCCCCCCCCCCCCCCCCCCCCCCCCCCCCCCCCCCCCCCCCCCCCCCCCCCCCCCCCCCCCCCCCCCCCCCCCCCCCCCCCCCCCCCCCCCCCCCCCCCCCCCCCCCCCCCCCCCCCCCCCCCCCCCCCCCCCCCCCCCCCCCCCCCCCCCCCCCCCCCCCCCCCCCCCCCCCCCCCCCCCCCCCCCCCCCCCCCCCCCCCCCCCCCCCCCCCCCCCCCCCCCCCCCCCCCCCCCCCCCCCCCCCCCCCCCCCCCCCCCCCCCCCCCCCCCCCCCCCCCCCCCCCCCCCCCCCCCCCCCCCCCCCCCCCCCCCCCCCCCCCCCCCCCCCCCCCCCCCCCCCCCCCCCCCCCCCCCCCCCCCCCCCCCCCCCCCCCCCCCCCCCCCCCCCCCCCCCCCCCCCCCCCCCCCCCCCCCCCCCCCCCCCCCCCCCCCCCCCCCCCCCCCCCCCCCCCCCCCCCCCCCCCCCCCCCCCCCCCCCCCCCCCCCCCCCCCCCCCCCCCCCCCCCCCCCCCCCCCCCCCCCCCCCCCCCCCCCCCCCCCCCCCCCCCCCCCCCCCCCCCCCCCCCCCCCCCCCCCCCCCCCCCCCCCCCCCCCCCCCCCCCCCCCCCCCCCCCCCCCCCCCCCCCCCCCCCCCCCCCCCCCCCCCCCCCCCCCCCCCCCCCCCCCCCCCCCCCCCCCCCCCCCCCCCCCCCCCCCCCCCCCCCCCCCCCCCCCCCCCCCCCCCCCCCCCCCCCCCCCCCCCCCCCCCCCCCCCCCCCCCCCCCCCCCCCCCCCCCCCCCCCCCCCCCCCCCCCCCCCCCCCCCCCCCCCCCCCCCCCCCCCCCCCCCCCCCCCCCCCCCCCCCCCCCCCCCCCCCCCCCCCCCCCCCCCCCCCCCCCCCCCCCCCCCCCCCCCCCCCCCCCCCCCCCCCCCCCCCCCCCCCCCCCCCCCCCCCCCCCCCCCCCCCCCCCCCCCCCCCCCCCCCCCCCCCCCCCCCCCCCCCCCCCCCCCCCCCCCCCCCCCCCCCCCCCCCCCCCCCCCCCCCCCCCCCCCCCCCCCCCCCCCCCCCCCCCCCCCCCCCCCCCCCCCCCCCCCCCCCCCCCCCCCCCCCCCCCCCCCCCCCCCCCCCCCCCCCCCCCCCCCCCCCCCCCCCCCCCCCCCCCCCCCCCCCCCCCCCCCCCCCCCCCCCCCCCCCCCCCCCCCCCCCCCCCCCCCCCCCCCCCCCCCCCCCCCCCCCCCCCCCCCCCCCCCCCCCCCCCCCCCCCCCCCCCCCCCCCCCCCCCCCCCCCCCCCCCCCCCCCCCCCCCCCCCCCCCCCCCCCCCCCCCCCCCCCCCCCCCCCCCCCCCCCCCCCCCCCCCCCCCCCCCCCCCCCCCCCCCCCCCCCCCCCCCCCCCCCCCCCCCCCCCCCCCCCCCCCCCCCCCCCCCCCCCCCCCCCCCCCCCCCCCCCCCCCCCCCCCCCCCCCCCCCCCCCCCCCACCCCCCCCCCCCCCCCCCACCCCCCCCCCCCCCCCCCCCCCCCCCCCCCCACCCCCCCCACCCC